>CM041014.1:22978676-23345044 GCA_022984855.1 Dimocarpus longan
TCAGGGAAAGTCTCTTTAATGTCTATGTCAAGATCCTCCTTATCCCCTCGTTGCTCTAGTCTAGAAAGATGGTCGGCCACCACATTTTCACTTCCCTTCTTATCTCGAATCTCTAAATCAAACTCTTGTAACAGAAGGACCCATCGGATCAGGCGTGGTTTTGCATCTTTCTTCTCCAGAAGGTACTTGATGGCTGAGTGATCCGTGTATACAATGACTTTGGAACCGATCAAGTACGGCCGAAATTTGTCGAATGCGAAGACTACAGCTAGAAGCTCTTTCTCAGTGGTAGCATAATTGACCTGTGCATCAGTTAGTGTACGGCTAGCGTAATAAATGGTATGAAAAACCTTACCAATACGTTGCCCTAGCACGGCTCCAATGGCATAATCACTAGCATCACACATCAGCTCGAACGGCAAAGCCCAATCAGGTGCAATAACTACTGGGGCTGTCACAAGGGCCTTTTTCAGTATCTCAAATGCCTCTTTACATGCATTATCGAAGTGGAATGAAACACCCTTCTCGAGTAAATTGCATAATGGCTTTGTGATCTTCGAGAAGTCCTTGATGAATCTTCTGTAAAACCCTGCATGCCCTAAGAAACTTCGAATGCCTTTGCCAGATGTTGGTGGTGGCAGCTTCTCAATTGCCTCAATCTTGGCTCTATCAACCTCAATGCCTTTAGCTGAAACTTTATGACCTAAGACGATCCCTTCTTGTACCATGAAATGGCATTTCTCCCAGTTAAGAATCAAATTTGTCTCTTCGCATCTTTTCAGTACTTGTGCTAAGTTATTCAAACAATAATCAAATGATGAGCCAAATACTGAAAAATCATCCATAAATACCTCAATAAAGCGTTCCACCATATCTGAAAAAATTGACATCATACACCGTTGGAAGGTGGCGGGTACATTGCATAGACCAAACGGCATTCTCCGAAACGCGAACGTTCCATATGGGCATGTGAATGTAGTCTTTTCTTGGTCCTCAGGTGCTATAGAAATCTGATTGTAACCAGAATAACCGTCTAGGAAACAGTAATAAGGGTGACCTGCTAATCTGTCGAGCATCTGATCAATGAAAGGTAAGGGGAAATGATCTTTCCTGGTCGCCTTATTTAGTTTCCTGTAGTCAATGCACACTCTCCATCCGGTTACTGTTCGTGTCGGAATCAGCTCATTGTTTTCATTGGTGACTACTGTCATGCCTCCTTTCTTTGGTACCACTTGCACCGGGCTTACCCATATGCTGTCCGAAATAGGATAAATGATACCTGCATCCAAAAGTTTAAGTACCTCTGCTCGGACAACCTTCTTCATGTTTGGATTTAAACGTCGTTGGTGCTCGATGGATGGCCTGTACTTATCCTCCATGAGAATTTTGTGTTGGCATATAGATGGGCTGATTCCTTTAATGTCTACGATTGACCATCCAATAGCCATCTTGTGTTCTTGTAGTACTCTCAAAAGCTTTTCCTCTTGTTCTCTACTTAGAGAAGATGAAATAATGACAGGTAGTGTAGATGAGGTACCTAAGAATGCGTACTTGAGATGAACTGGCAGTGGCTTGAGCTCCAACTCTGGTGGTTTTTCTGTTGATGGTACCGGTTGTCTCTTACTTGCTCCAAGCTCCTCGAAAGGTCGTCTGAAAAATATGGGAGATGAAGCTTCCAATTGGTTAACACATTCTGTGATGTTCGGACTTTCTGAGTTTGGTGCTCCATGTAGGCAAGCTTCAAGTGGATCTTTTGGAGTGGTGATTTGATGTACTTCTTTGATACATTCACCCACCATATCTACCCTCATACAGTTATCAACATCGTGTGGATGTTTGAGAGCTTTTAGCACATTGAAGGTTACCTCTTCATCTTGAACTCTGAGTATGAGTTGACCTTTCTGTACATCAATAAGGGTTCTTCCTGTTGGTAGGAATGGTCTACCCAAGATGATGGGTATTTCTTGGTCTTCCTCCATGTCTAGCACAATAAAATCCGCAGGAAATATGAATTTATCCACTTTGACTAGTACATCTTCTATGATTCCCCTTGGATACTTGATTGAACGATCAGCTAGCTGCAACGATACTGTAGTGGGTTTTGGTTCTCCAAAGCCGAGTTTCTTGAAAACAGAGAATGGCATTAGGTTGATGCTTGCACCGAGATCACATAATGCTTTATCAAAGAATGAATCACCAATGGTGCAAGGAATTGTAAAGCTCCCCGGATCTTTGAGTTTGGGTGGTAGCTTTTTCTGCAAGATTGCACTGCATTCTTCGGTCAAAGCTACCGTTTCATGCTCTTCCAGCTTCCTTTTATTTGAGAGAATTTCTTTCATGAACTTCACATAGCTGGGCATTTGTTTCAGAGCATCTGCAAAAGGAATATTAATTTGCAGCTTCTTAAAAACTTCCAGAAATTTAGAAAATTGCTTTTCTAATTTCTGTTTTTGAAATCTCTGAGGGAAGGGTAATGGTGGTTTGTATGGTGGCGGATTGTCTGGGAACAACTTTGACTTTGGCTTCTCTGCTTCTTGTTGTTCAACTATCACTTCTTCTTCTTTCTCGTCTGCTCATTTGACAGGTTCTTTCAGCATTTTACCGCTTCGTAATGTGACAGCCTTCAGGTGCTCCCTAGGATTGGTCTCTGTGTTGCTTGGTAGGGATCCTTGAGGTCTTGCAGTCAATAAATTCGAGATTTGACCCATTTGTACCTCCAGATTTCGAATGGAAGCTGCTTGATTCTGGAGCGTGGTGTCTGTTCTCGTCATAAATTGAGTAGTGCTTACAGTGAGCTGAGCAAGTGCTTCTTCAAGCGACGGTTTGTTGGCCTGCTGCTGTTGAGGTGGTGGCGGATATGACTGTCTGGGTTGATCATTGTTTTTCCATGAAAAGTTGGGATGGTTTCTCCATCCTGGATTATATGTGTTGGAGTACGGATTATTTTGCTGTCTGTTGCCCACAAAAAATGCTTGATCTGTCTGGTTTTCATCGCATTGTCCGTTGGAATGATCCCCTCCACAAAAATCACAGGATGCTGACTGAGTATGAATGGCATTAGCTGTCAAGTTTCCAAGTTGCTTGGCTAATGTCTCGACCTGAGTGGAAAGCCTGGTTAACACATCATTTTCTTGTATTCGAAAACCTTTTTTCGGAACTGCTCTTTCTGATGGCCATTGGTAGGCATTTGCAGCCATTTCTTCTAGTAAGTCCCAAGCGGCTTGATGGGGTTTCCCTAAAAGTGCTCCACCAGCGGCGGCATCCACCAATGTTCTTGTGGAACTCCCTAAACCATTGTAGAATGTGTGTAGCTGCAACCAGTTAGCAACTCCATGATATGGGCACCGTCTTAGCAGATCCTTGAATCTTTCCCACGTTTCGTACAATGATTCTCCCTCAAGCTGTCTGAATGTGGCAATCTCGGTTCGCAGCTTTGCAGTCTTGGCTGGTGGAAAGAATTTGGCCAGAAAGTTTTGTGCCAAGATGTCCCATGTAGTAATACTCCCTGATGGCAACGAGTTGAGCCAACTTTTAGCTTTATCTCGAAGGGAGAATGGAAATAATCTCAAACGGATGGCGTCATCAGTAACACCATTATGTTTGAACGTATCGCAGAATTCCAAAAAGTTGTCAATGTGGACATTTGCATCATCGTTCGGAGCCCCACTAAACTGATTGTTTTGTACCATCTGGATGATTGTTGGCTTAATCTCAAAGTTGTTAGCAGCAATAGTCGGTCGCCGTATCGCTGAAGTATTACCCACCGTGGGTAGAGCATAATCTCGTAATGCTCGAATTTCAGCATCTATTGGTACAATGTTTTGTGTGTTGTTGGGTCCTTCAGCCATATCCATGAGTGCAGTACTTGCAGCCTTCCTTACTTTTTTCCGATTCTTACGACAAGTTCTTTCAATTTCTGGGTCAAATAGTAAAACTTCGCCCCCAGACTTTCTCATACACCATAAAACTCACAAGTAATAAAGCAAATAAAATAAAAAATAAAAAAAATAAAAATACTAAATAAATAAATGACCAAATTAAAAATTGAGTTACGTAGTATTAGTATTAATTGAAACAAACAATCCCCGGCAACGGTGCCAAAAACTTGTTGTGTAAAATCGCAAGTGAACGAGCCGAACAAGTAATAAAGTAATGAGAGAAGTATCGTCCCACGAGGATTGTTGTTAATTAATGCCCAAAATTAAAATAACTCAATCTTTATTTGGTAGATGAAATTTGAGTGAATGAGTTGATAACTATGATTAAATTTAATTGCAATTGAAAATAAA
The DNA here is from genome assembly GCA_022984855.1 of Dimocarpus longan. NCBI lineage: Eukaryota > Viridiplantae > Streptophyta > Magnoliopsida > Sapindales > Sapindaceae > Dimocarpus > Dimocarpus longan. The sequence continues at coordinate 22,982,966 of CM041014.1, forward strand.
TGAAAATTAATTCAATGAATAAAAACTCTAAGATTATGATTTCACCATAACTAATCTATTCCTCCCCTTTGTTCTTTTTAACCAAAATTAACTATCCAGTTGTTAGTCGAGATTCCCTGAATTATTCACATAGCCTCTCCCGAGGTCTAAGGAAAATACCCTATAAAGATTAACTGCTATGTTCCCATGCAAGTCAAAACATTAAAGGATTCATTAAGATTTATGGATCTCTTTTATAGACCACACAAACCATGCAGGTATATTCCTATCCTACATGCAATTTATGACATTAAATACAATGAACTAGACACGTAAATTAGCTTCCGCTATCATTATGATTAACAATTCAACTAAATAGTGGCCAATTATTTAGAAGCATTAAGAACAGTATTAAATGCATCAACTAAGATAGAAAATCATTAATTGAATTGAACAAAGGGTTGGAACATCAAAGTTAGGCTACATCATAACCTTAGAAAACAAATCTACTCCATAATAGAATTTATAAAAACTATAAACTTAAACATAACAAGAGATAGGAAAACTTAGTGGATTGAAGCTTCACCGTAGAATTTCTTCCTCTGCTTTGCTCCTCCTCTCCAAGCTCTCTCTCTCTTTCTCTAAACTATTTATTGCTTTGGTTTGTGATGGAATGCTTAGAATGGTGATTCTAAGGCCTATTTATAGGCCAAATTCACCTCCAATTACATCATCGATTGCATCATCGTTTCCTGATTTTCCACCATTTTGCATCATCGCTTGCATCATCTTTCACCTACCCCATTCAAAGTTAACTTTCAAATTGCATCATTGCTTACATCATCGTTCACCTACCCCATTCAAGTCAACTTCTATTACATCATTGCTTACATCATAATTTTGATTACATCATTTCTTACATCAGCATGACATAATATTTATTTCTAGAATACCCTATCTTTAAACCGCGATAATTTCTTTATGTGATCTCCGACTCGAGTAATTCTTGAGGCGATGAACTTGCTTCGAATGATATTCATTTTGTAGCGATGATCTTGTCTTGAACAATATTACTTGGTGGGGTCCACATGCGCATTTTTAACCAATTTTGTTCTGAAAATAAAAATAAAAGAAATATTAAATAATTTACTTAATAATAATAAAAATATTAAGAACTAAGCAAGAATTCAAATTTAAAAAGATAAAATAACTCTATAAATATAAAGTTATCATATTCCACATTTCTATGCTCTGGAAGTATGTAGCCAATCCTTCATATATCCTGAAAGAGCAACTGGTACAATTAAAAGAAAACTTAACCTACGAAGAGCAACCAATGAAGATTATAGATCATAGAGATCAAGTGTTACGCTGCAAGATCATTCCATTAGTAAAAGTGTTATGACGGAACCATGGATCAGAAGAAGCTACATGGGAACCTGAAGAGCAAATACGCGCTCAGTATCCACACTTATTTGAAATAGGTATGTGATTTAAAATTTCGAGAACGAAATGTTTTTAAGGAAGGGAGAAATTGTAAGCTCGTTTTCAAAATTTTGCGATTCCTAGTAATAGTTAACTAAGAGGATTAGAATGATCAATTTCATAGATAATCTTGTTGGAAATGACATGCGAATGTTAGTGAAAGTTTAGAATGTTAATTTAACTTAAGATTTATGCAAAAATCAAAAGAAGGGCAAAAGGATCACTTCGCCAAATAAGGAGTCTTATATATGTATAGAAGTGAATAGACTAAGTTAATTGTGTGAATAGATAAAAGTTAGTAAGGTTGCCATAGGAATTTAAGCAAAGTTGAGGACTTTTAATTAAATTCCAAGTAATGGCATGATAGGTAAATAAGTGTCAAACTTCAAGGGCAATTTCCTAATTGAAGCTTATATATGTACAAATGACTTAGTCATAAACACTTAGCAAAATTTAGAACAAAAATTGAGAGAGTGAGAGGAGAAGTGGACGGCAATAAGGAGGAAGAAGGAGAAAGGAAGATTTTTCAAGTTTCAAGCCATTTTGAACCTCTAAATCAAGTTTCTAAGGCAAATCAATCTAGCACGCAAACCCTAAGCAAAAATCAAGTTGAGATCTCATCATTTTCCTCATTTTTTATATTAGTTTGGGTTTGTTAACATATTGAATGATTGGGTGGTTTGTTTGATGCATAAGTGATAGGATTTTGATTTAAAACAAGTATAGAATACTAATAGATTAAGAAGAAGCTTGGTTTACAAGTAGTCATCTATAAAGAAGATAGTTAGGGTTATGGAGAAGACCTTAACTTATGAAGGAAGTAGGTTTAAAGTGAATTTAATGGGAGATTAAGTGTTTGATGAAATGTTTAAGAGATAATAACTTGAAAAATTGAAAAAATAGTATGTTATGTGTGTATAAGTAAATCACGGCCAAGGATGGGGGTATGTGACCTCATTGTGTTTTGATCCGTTTTAGCCTTAATTCATGCATATTAGAAGTAAGAAAAACATATAGAATTGTTAGAATCGAAAAAACAAAAGTGTAGAGATAAGTCGAGAATGAAGAGCCTAGTTGAAGGGCAATGTTGAGTTTCATATAAATTGTATTATTTAATGTATGAAATGAATGTATTCAATCATAATTGAGTGAAAGAACATGCGATATAAAAGAATTAAGCTTATTGCATGTTTGAGTTAAAAATATGTATGAAAAAGTTTTGAAAAATAAGGGTATTTCATAGGTTTCACCTTTCTATAATTAGAATTTTTCAAAACCCTTTTATAGGTGACCTAAATGAGAGTTAGGGACATGATTGGAGTGAAAACAGAATGAAGAAAAGTTAGGGATTTCTCCCTAGCATGCATTCAGCCAAAGGGTCCCTAAAAAAGCAATTTTTCATTCCATGCTTCCGAGCATCATTTTGAGTATATAGGGGTGTTCCTAAGTGATAATAAGTGAGATTTATGCAAAGAAATTGAAATTAGAAAGTCTCAATTAAGTTAGAATCGAGTAAGAAAAGTTGTAGTGAAAAAAAGGTTTTAAAGAGTGAATTGTGTTAAAAGCAATGTGTACAGCTTTGTGTAGTTCATTGTAGCACACCCTAAATGAGAACATTTTATATAGGTGAGGAGCAATTAGGAGGAGCACGAGAGGCTTGTTAATGCTCTTCGAATCGCTTCAGATTAAGGTAAGTATTATATCCACTTACATTTTTAGATTGTATTATAACTTTGTAAAACATTATTGTTAAAATGTTTATAAATTAACTTTCAAAAATAAAAGTTTGTATTGGCGAAAAAGAATCCTTATATGGGATTCCGAAGTAAAGTTTGAAAAATGTTGTGCAAAATCGCAAGTGGACGAGCCGAACAAGTAATATAATGATGAGAGAAGTATTGTCCCACAAGGATTGTTGTTAATTAATGCCCAAAATTAAAGTAACTCAAGTTTTATTTGGCAAACGAACTTTGAGTTAAGGAGATGAAAACTATAGTTAAATTTAACTACAATTATAAATGAAATTGAATTTGTACTGAAATTAATTTAATAAATAAACACTCTAAGGTTCTAATTGCACTATAACTAATCTGTTCCTCCCCTTTGATCTTTTTAACCAAACATTAATTATCCGGTTGCTAGTCGAGATTCCTTGAATTATTTATATAGCCCCTCCCGAGGTCTAAGGAAAATACCTTATAAGACTTAACTGTTATGTTTCTATGCAAGTTAAAACATTAATGGATTCATTAAGACTTATAGATCTTTTTTATAGACTACACAAATCCTATAGGTATATTCCTATCCTGTGTGTAATTTATGACATTCAATATAATGAACTAGACACATAAATCAGCTTCCGCTATCATTATGATTAACAATTCAACTAAATAGTGGCCAGTTATTTAGAAACATTAAGAACAATATTAAATACATCAACCAAGATAGAAAATCCTTAATTGAATTGAACAAAGGGTTGGAACATCAAAGTTAGGCTATATCGTAACCTTAGAAAGATAAATCTACTCCATATTAAAATTTACAAAGACTAGAAAATTAAACATAATAAAAGATAAGAAAACTTAGTGGATTGAAGCTTCACCGTAGAATTTATTCCTCTGCTTTGCTCCTCCTCTCCAAGCTCTCTCTCTCTTTCTTTAAACTACTTGTTGTTTTGGTTTTTGATGAGATGCTTGGAATGGTGATTCTAAGGCCCATTTATAGATAAAGTTCACCTCCAATTACATCATTGCTTGCATCATCTTTTCCTAATTTTGCATCATTTTGCATCATCGTTCACCTACCTCATTAAAGTCAACTTTCATATTACATCATAACTTACATCATTGTTCACCTACCCCATATAAGTCAACTTTAATAGTACATCATTACTTATATCATAATTTTGATTACATCATTCCTTACATCAGCATGACATAATATTTATTTCTAGAATACTCGATCTTTAAACTGTGATAACTTCTTTATGCAATATCTTATTCGAGTAATTCTTAAGGCGATGAACTGCTTCGAATGACATTCATTTTGTAACGATTATCTTGTCCTGAATAATAACACTTGGTGGGGTCCACATGCGATTTTCACCAATTTTATTCTGAAAATGAAAAATGAAAAATGCAAAATGATGTAATAATGTAGTTAATAATAATAAAAACATTAAGAATTAAGCAAGAATTCGGGTTTAAAAAGATAAAATAACTCTATAAAAATAGAGTTATCAAAAAACAAAATTGTTTTCATGAGATTTGAATTTAAAAGTTGTAGTTAAAAGTTTTGAGCGGAAAAAAATTAAATTGATTTTGTGCGTATAGCACTTAGTGAAAAAGATTTCCAAAGACCACGTGTATACCCTCAGTTTATTACGTTATCTAGCACTACATGGCGATACAGAAAATTTCGCTCATAGTTGCTAAGATTTTCAGATTTTCAAGAGCTACGCTTACGATGTAGAGAATTCCATACGTAGTCACTAAGATATAGAGATATCTTGTAAACCCCTATTCTTGATAAGTCACTCACTAGTACTAGAAATTTGATATTTTCAAGGGAGATGTAGGAATTGTAATAAATAGCAATAAAATTAATATGAAGTGTTAAATATTAATAAAGAGATAAATGCCACGAAGGGCAATATGGTTATTCCATAAATGAGAGATAAATGATTAAGTGATAAAATTGTAAAATTTAAAAACTTAAAGACATTGGTTAAATGATAAATGATTAAAGATATTAATGAAAGACATAAAAGCCCATAAAAGCCCATATGTTAGTTGTTAGTAAAAGAGATGACTAAAGGTAGTAAAGTAACTTAAACCATTTACTCTTTTAAGTGTTATATATATATTGAGAGGGGGAGATGTTGGTGGGCCAACATCTAACAAAACAAGAAGAGAAACAGAGAGAGTGTGGAGAGGGAGGAAGTGGACGGAAAAAGGGAGAAAAGAGGAGAAAGAAAGATCAAACTACTTCAAGCTAAATTTCTTGCTTTTCATCAAACTTGTAAGTAGATTCAAGCTTGATTAATCAACTCTAGACAAGCATAAGGTATGATGCCACAACCTTGTCAAATCTATGATTGTTGGGTTTGAAAAGTTGTGTAGAGATTAAATTGTTTGTGGTGTGTTGTGAATGATGTTTACCACTTAAACTAAGTGTAGAACTATAAGTATATGACATGGAATCTTAGGTTTCATGATAGAGTGTACAAGTGACAAGTTAGGGTTATGAATGGGAAACTCTAGATTATGAAATCAAAGGAATGAGTTATTAAAAGAAAAATTGCACATATGTTGTTTGATGAAATAATTAAGAGAGATTAACTAGTAAAAATGACAAAATAGTGAATGTGTGTGTGTCATGGCTGTGAAGATCAGTGGAAAACCTCTGAGATTAGATGGTTTTGAACCCAAATTTTATCATAAATAAGGTTAGGAAGATAAGTAGAAAGGATAGAAGTTCAATGGAAGTAGTTTTGAGCAAATTAGCAATCCCGAGCTCAAACCATGGGCTAGAAATAACCTGAGTAAAACTGACATATATGGGGATGTTCTATACCTCAAATGATGCCTAGAAGCCATAGAAAACCATAGGTTTTGGAACGGATCGATTGCGATAAAAATTGCGCAAGTTATACGCAAAATAGTGCCAATTTTTGCAATCCCGAGCTCAAACAATGGGCTGGACATAACCTGGGCAAAACTGACATATATGGGGGTGTTCTACACCTCAAATGATGCCTAGGAGTCATAGAAAATCATAGGTTTTGGAACGGATTGAATCCGATAAAAATTGCGCAAGTTATGCGCAAAATAGTGCCGTTAGAGAGTCGATAGGTGAAATAATAGTGCAAATGCAATTTTTATTGTATGGAATGAGTTTAGTTAATCATAAATAGGTAAAAGAAGCTTAGATATAAGAGAAAAACCAACATCGCCCGTTCGACGTTAAAAAGTGCACAAAAAGTGTCCGAAAAAGGGCGTTTTTCGTAGATTTGACATAGTAAACAATAGAATTTTTGAACGAAATTTGACGTGTGACCAGAATGTAAGATAAGTGGACCGTAGGAAAAAGAACAAAAGAAAATGGAGCTCCGAGCAGGGGGCTGCATTATGTTCTATTTTGACATATCAAAGAGGCCTAAAAATTTTATTTTCCGTTTCGGGCCTCTAAAAATTTTACGGACTACGTGAGGGTATCCCTAAGGGTTCAAAACTTAAACTTTTGTAAAGAAATCGAAGTTAGAGAGCTTAGATTGAGTAAAAATCGAGTTAGAAAGTTATAGCGTAAAAATGATAGTTTATGAGAAAGTTGTATTAGAAATGTTAAGCTGTCACTAGTGATAATAAGAAATTTTCATGTAGGTGACGAGCGGGCTAGCGAAGTTCGGGAGACTCGTCGAGACACTTGATTCGGACTTGCTCGATTTCGAGGTAAGTGTTCTGTCACTTGCGCTATTTCCATTCTTTCTTTAAACATATATGCATTGTTGTAGTTAAAGTTTTGTAAAATGATTTCCAAGATTATGAGTTAAAGTTTTGAAAATGATCTTTACATTGAGTCAAAAAGGTGAACTCAAAAATAAGAGGTTTTCGAAAAGAAATGAGTTAAGAATTTTGAAACCATGTATATATCTATAGTTTTCATAAGAGTTAACACTACGCGACGAGGTAGAAATTCCGCGCATAGTCGGTTAGATTTAAAATTGTGGGCGCTATGATTGCGACAAAGAAATTTCGCACGTAGTTGCCAGAATTGTAGAATTGAGTAATATAGTTGCGATGAAGAAATTCTGCATTGTATATGTTTAAAATTGAGCCGATTTTACACCACTCAGGCGACGAAGTAAATTCCGCACGTAGTGGTCAAGATACTATAGTAGCTTCACGTTGACGTTAATCGAAAAATAAAAGCGTCACGTGATGATTTGAGCGTGTTAAGTATACACATGGTCTTTTCATAAGAAATGGTTTTAAAATGGAAACTTTCAATGTCTATATAAGTAGAGCACTACTATACAATATTATTGTTATATGACGAACTAACCTTTCATTTTTATTGTGTAGCTCGCTTATTTCATCAGGTGTGGTTATAAATAACGTCGGGGCCTAAAGATCGTCGCTTCAATTATAGGTGGGCTCGACACAACGATGTTCCCACATGATAAACATTTTGCATGTTTTGTATCTTAAAAGAATTTGTTGTAAATAAATCATTTTGAGTTATACATATTTGTAAAATAAGTTGTTATTAGTTGTTGTGTATATTTTCATGTTGCGAAGGTTGAAATTTTGTGATTTGCGAATAATAGAAATTGATTTTATATTTAAGTTTGAAATAGCATGTTTGAGGCCCTGAGGGCAATCGTAGTTGGGTTGGAATTGGAAAATAGTTGAAGTGTTCTGTTGTGCAAAATCGCAAGTGGACGAGCCGAACAAGTAATAAAATGATGAGAAAAGTATCGTCCCACGAGGATTGTTGTTAATTAATGTCCAAAATTAAAATAACTCAACTTTTATTTGGTAGATGAAATTTGAGTAAATGAGTTGCAAACTATGAGTAAATTTAATTGCAATTGTAAATAAATGAAAATTAATTCAATGAATAAAAACTCTAAGATTATGATTTCACCATAACTAATCTGTTCCTCCCCTTTGTTCTTTTTAACAAAAATTAACTATCCAGTTGCTAGTCGAGATTCCCTGAATTATTCACATAACCCCTCCCGAGGTCTAAGGAAAATACCCTATAAAGATTAACTGCTATGTTCCCATGCAAATCAAAACATTAAAGGATTCATTAAGATTTATGGATCTCTTTTATAGACTACACAAACCATGCAGGTATATTCCTATCCTACATGTAATTTATGACATTAAATACAATGAACTAGACACATAAATCAGCTTCCGCTATCATTATGATTAACAATTCAACTAAATAGTGACCAATTATTTAGAAGCATTAAGAACAATATTAAATGCATCAACAAAGATAGAAAACTCTTAATTGAATTGAACAAAGGTTTGGAACATCAAAGTTAGGCTACATCATAACCTTAGAAAACAAATCTACTCCATAATAGAATTTACAAAAACTAGAAAATTAAACATAACAAGAGATAGGAAAACTTAGTGGATTGAAACTTCACCGTAGAATTTCTTCCTCTGCTTTGCTCCTCCTCTCCAAGCTCTCTCTCTCTTTCTCTAAACTACTTATTATTTTGGTTTGTGATGGAATCAGCTCATTGTTTTCATTGGTGACCACTGTCATGCCTCCTTTCTTTGGTACCACTTGCACCGGGCTTACCCATGTATTGTCTGAAATAGGATAAATGATACCTGCATCCAAAAGTTTAAGTACCTCTGCTTGGACAACCTCCTTCATGTTTGGATTTAAACGTCGTTGGTGCTCGATGGATGGCCGGTACTTATCCTCCATGAGAATTTTGTGTTGGCATATAGATGGGCTGATTCCTTTAATGTCTGCGATTGACCATCCAATAGCCATCTTGTGTTCTCGTAGTACTCTCAAAAGCTTTTCCTCTTGTTCTCTACTTAGAGAAGATGAAATAATGATAGGTAGTGTAGATGAGGTACCTAAGAATGCGTACTTGAGATGAACTGGCAGTGGCTTGAGCTCCAACTCTGGTGGTTTTTCTGTTGATGGTACCGGTTGTCTCTTACTTGCTTCAAGCTCCTCGAAAGGTCGTCTGAAAAATATGGGAGATGAAGCTTCCAGTTGGTTAACACATTCTGTGATGTTCGGACTTTCTGAGTTTGGTGCTCCATATAGGCAAGCTTCAAGTGGATCTTTTGGAGTGATGATTTGATGTACTTCTTTGATACATTCACCCACCATATCTACCCTCATACAGTTATCAACATCGTGTGGATGTTTGAGAGCTTTTAGCACATTGAAGGTTACCTCTTCATCTTGAACTCTGAGTATGAGTTGACATTTCTGTACATCAATAAGGGTTCTTCCTGTTGCTAGGAATGGTCTACCCAAGATAATAGGTATTTCTTGGTCTTCCTCCATATCTAGCACAATAAAATCCGTAGGAAATATGAATTTATCCACTTTGACTAGTACATCTTCTATGATTCCCCTTGGATACTTGATTGAACGATCAGTTAGCTGCAACGATACTGTAGTGTGTTTTGCTTCTCCAAAGCCGAGTTTCTTGAACACGGAGAATGGCATTAAGTTGATACTTGCACCAAGATCATATAATGCTTTATCAAAGAATGAATCACCAATGGTACAAGGAATTGTGAAACTCCCTGGATCTTTGAGTTTGGGCGGTAGCTTTTTCTGCAAGATTGCACTACATTCTTCGGTCAAAGCTACCGTTTCATGTTCTTCCAGCTTCCTTTTATTTGATAGGATTTCCTTCATGAACTTCACATAGCTGGGCATTTGTTCCAGAGCATCTGCAAACGGAATATTAATTTGTAGTTTCTTAAAAACTTCCAGAAATTTAGAAAATTGCTTTTCTAATTTCTGTTTCTGAAATCTCTAAGGGAAGGGTAATGGTGGTTTGTATGGTAGTGGATTGTCTGGGAACAATTTTGACTTTGGCTTCTCTGCTTCTTGTTATTCAACCATCACTTCTTCTTCTTTCTCATCTGCTCTTTTGACAGGTTTTTTCAGCATTTTACCGCTTCGTAACGTGACAGCCTTCAAGTGCTCCCTAGGATTGGTCTCTGTGTTGCTTGGTAAGGATCCTTGAGGTCTTGCAGTCAGCAAATTCGAGATTTGACCCATTTGTACCTCCAAATTTCGAATGGAAGCTGTTTGATTCTGGAGCGTAGTGTCTGTTCTGGTCATAAATTGAGTAGTGCTTACGGTGAGCTGAGCAAGTGCTTCTTCAAGTGACGGTTTGTTGGCCTACTGCTGTTGAAGTGGTGGTAGATATTGTTGTCTGGGTCGATCATTGCTTTTCCGTGAGAAATTTGGATGATTCCTCCATCCTGGATTATATGTGTTGGAATACGGGTTATTTGGTTGTTTGTTGCCCACAAAAAAAGCTTGACCCGTCTGGTTTTCATCGCATTGCCCGTTGGAATGGTCCCCTCCACAGAAATCACAGGATGCTGACTGAGTATGAATTGCATTTGCTGTCAAATTTCCGAGTTGCTTAGCTAATGTCTCGACCTGAGTGGAAAGTTTGGTTAACACATCATTTTCCTGTATTCCGAAAACTTTTTTCGGAACTGATCTTTCTGATGGCCATTGGTAGGCATTTGCAGCCATTTCTTCTAGTAAGTCCCAAGCGGCTTGATGGGGTTTCCCCAAAAGTGCTCCACCAGCGGCGACATCCACCAATGTTCTTGTGGAACTCCCTAAACCATTGTAGAATGTGTGTAGTTGCAACCAGTCAGCAACTCCATGATGTGGGCACCGTCTTAGTAGATCCTTGAATCTTTCCCATGTTTCATACAATGATTCTTCGTCAAGTTGTCTAAATGTAGCAATCTCGGTTCGCAGTCTTGTAGTCTTGGCTGGTGGAAAGAATTTGGCTAAAAATTTCTGTGCCAAGGTATCCCATGTGGTAATACTTCCTGATGGCAACGAGTTGAGCCAGCTTTTGGCTTTGTCTCGAAGAGAAAATGGGAACAATCTCAATCGAATGGCATCATCAGTAACACCATTATGTTTGAAAGTGTCGCAAATATCCAAAAAATTATCAATGTGGGCATTTGCATCATCGTTCGTAGCCCCACTGAATTGATTGTTTTGTACCATCTGGATGATTGCTGGTTTAATCTCAAAGTTGTTAGCAGCAATAGTTGGTCTCCGTATCGCTGAAGTATTACCCACCGTGGGTAGAGCATAATCTCGTAATGCTCGAATTTCAGCATCTATTGGTACAATGTTCTGTGTGTTGTTGGATCCTTCAGCCATATCCATGAGTGCAGTACTTGCGGCCTTCCTTGCTTCTTTCCTATTCTTACGACAAGTTCTTTCAATTTCTGGATCAAATTGTAAAATTTCGCCCCCAGACTTTCTCATATACCAGAAAATTCACAAGTAATAAAGCAAATAAAAAATAAATAAATGACCAAATTAAAAATTGAGTTACGTAGTATTAGTATTAATTGAAACAAACAATCCCCGGCAACGGCGCCAAAAACTTGTTGTGTATAATCGCAAGTGGACGAGCCGAACAAGTAATAAAATGATGAGAAAAGTTTCGTCCCACGAGGATTGTTGTTAATTAATGCCCAAAATTAAAATAACTCAACTTTTATTTGGTAGATGAAATTTGAGTAAATGAGTTGCAAACTATGAGTAAATTTAATTGTAATTGTAAATAAATGAAAATTAATTCAATGAATAAAAACTCTAAGATTATGATTTCACCATAACTAATCTGTTCCTCCCCTTTGTTCTTTTTAACAAAAATTAACTATCCAGTTGCTAGTCGAGATTCCCTGAATTATTCACATAGCCTCTCCCGAGGTCTAAGGAAAATACCCTATAAAGATTAACTGCTATGTTCCCATGCAAATCAAAACATTAAAGGATTCATTAAGATTTATGGATCTCTTTTATAGACTACACAAACCATGCAGGTATATTCCTATCCTACATGTAATTTATGACATTAAATACAATGAACTAGACACATAAATCAGCTTCCGCTATCATTATGATTAACAATTCAACTAAATAGTGACCAATTATTTAGAAGCATTAAGAACAATATTAAATGCATCAACAAAGATAGAAAACTCTTAATTGAATTGAACAAAGGTTTGGAACATCAAAGTTAGGCTACATCATAACCTTAGAAAACAAATCTACTCCATAATAGAATTTACAAAAACTAGAAAATTAAACATAACAAGAGATAGGAAAACTTAGTGGATTGAAACTTCACCGTAGAATTTCTTCCTCTGTTTTGCTCCTCCTCTCCAAGCTCTCTCTCTCTTTCTCTAAACTACTTATTGTTTTGGTTTGTGATGGAATGCTTAGAATGGTGATTCTAAGGCCTATTTATAGGCCAAATTCACCTCCAATTACATCATCGATTGCATCATCGTTTCCTGATTTTCCACCATTTTGCATCATCGCTTACATCATCTTTCACCTACCCCATTCAAAGTCAACTTTCAAATTGCATCATTGCTTACATCATCGTTCACCTACCCCATTCAAGTCAACTTCTATTACATCATTGCTTACATCATAATTTTGATTACATCATTTCTTACATCAGCATGACATAATATTTGTTTCTAGAATACCCTATCTTTAAACTGCGATAATTTCTTTATGCGATCTCCGACTCGAGTAATTCTTGAGGCGATGAACTTGCTGCGAATGATATTCATTTTGTAGCGATGATCTTGTCTTGAACAATATTACTTGGTGGGGTCCACATGCGTATTTTTAACCAATTTTATTCTGAAAATAAAAATAAAAGAAATATGAAATAATTTACTTAATAATAATAAAAATATTAAGAACTAAGCAAGAATTCAAATTTAAAAAGATAAAATAACTCTATAAATATAAAGTTATCATGTTCTAATTGCTTTACAGGTAAATTTCGGAAATGTTCAATTTACAACCGTTATGCTGTCAAAATTTTTATAAAATCTGTTTTAAAGAAATGCGAAAAAGTTTCACAAATCCCAACTATTTTAGAAAGGGTAAAAGAGGTTTTAAGTTAAAACGAGTAAATCGGCAAAGTATTCTAAGGGTTCGCTTCTCGGATTTCCTTAATCTGACGAGTCAGGTTCGAAAAGTCCGTTGAAGTGCCCGATGGGATCCTCCAAACAAGAGCTTAGAAAAGGTCTGGTTCGGGTCCTGTCATTTCTAGTGCTACGAGTGCGATGCAGATAATTCCACACGTCGTCGCCTAGATTATAGCTTATTGTACTGCGATGCGATGCAGAGAATTTCGCACGTAGATGCAAGAGTTATAGAGTAACAGCACTATAATATGCAATACAGAAAATTCTGCATGTAATTGTTCAGATTTGAGATTGTTTCATATTACGTTTGCGATGCAGTAAATTTCGCTCGTAGTGACCAAGATATCTCAACAATATCACGGTTGTTGTTAATTGAAAATCGCCACGTGACATACCACAATAAGCGTGGTTAGAATTTTAGGGATACACATGGTGCTTTTAGTAAAGTAAAGTTTTAGTAAAGAAAAGTTTTATGTGGAAATTTATTAATAATCGTGTAAGTTCATGAGCATTTATTTGCATACTCCATATTGCTTAAATTGCTTGAAATCATATGTTTCTTTGTTTTGTTGTGTAGATTTATTCCAGGTATCGTTGCAGGAAATCAAGAAAAAGTAATAATTCATCAACAAAATATAGGTGGACGAAATCAACGGACGCATGAATATATTATTTTGCATCTTTTGAAATTACTATTTGAAATCTTGTATATTAATATTTTATGGTTGTAAATATTCTTGTGAAATTTTCTATGTTATGGAAGACTTGAGTAATTACTTGTGACTTTTATGTTATGAAAATGATTGGAAATGTTGAAATGTATGATTGTGGTTAAAAGAAGTTGAGTGGTGATTAAAAATAATTAGAAGTGTATTGTATTTGCAGGTAAAAATTTTGGAAACCTTAAAAATATAGCTGTTATGCTATCAAATTTTTTTTTAATTGTCTTAAAACAGATGCGAAAAATTTACACCAACCCAACTATTTTAAAAGAAATAATATAAAGTTAATTTTGAAGTAAAATAAACGGGTAGGCTTAAAGGGTTCGTTCCGTGGATTTCTTTTACCCAACTAGTAAGGTTAAAAGAGGTTCGTTGGAGTGCCCGGCAAGACCCTCCAGATAAGAGCCTAGAGATAATCTGGTTCGGGTCCCGTCATAGCATACATTGTATAAGGTTATTTCTTTATTTATGTTTTTAAAATGTTCTCCTAATCAATCTCAAATTTCTAGATGTCTCGTGTGGAAGGATTAAATTAAGAAAAAAATTGTGAAATGATTTGGACAAAGACAATTTTTTAGAGACTAACAAACTGTAATTAACATGATCGATCTAGTGCATCTAATCCCTGGTCACTTATTTTTCTTACATCTAAAGAAGACAAAGGGTATGTGTTTCAAATGAGAATAAAGTGTGAAAGCAGAGAAAAATTGTTATATTTCTCTTCTTCTTGCGTAGAGTTTTACTGCATGTGTTCCGTATATTAATTGCTGCCTTTTCAAAGCTACATCAAATCTCGATGCCTATAAATACCTGAACAAGAACACATCATAACTCATACAACGCAAGTCAAGCAACCACAATAAGCTGTTAGTTAAACTACCTTCCAACGATGTCTCTTCAAGTTCCAGTAGATGCTACCTCGGCCCAATATCACCAGCAGCATTTGGGGCGGGGCGGGGGGGCGGTGTGGTGTGGTGTTTTGGGGGGGGGGTGGTGGGGTGGGGGAGTTCGCGGGGGGCGCGGGGGTGGGGGCGGGGGTGTAATTTCCTCTCTTATACCGGTGATGAATCCTTGGTAAGGATGCCCATTTTTTAAGTTATTAGCTTAGTTGACATAATCCATTTACATATTTCTATTGTAGACTTGTAGACGCACTTTTGATCTAACTGTACGATGTTACATACAAGTACAACTTAAAGCGATAATTAAATAGGTTTTATTTGTGATTACGTCATTTGATTAAAAATATAATCTGATCATTACCTATAGTAATACTATTGCAAAATATCTTCGGATGAAAATCGTAATATTGTATTTTATGTTAACGAAGTCTTTACAAGACAATATACATGTCCATGACAATATTATAAGCTCTTGCAATTTCTATATGTTGTTGTCAAATCATTACTAATTTGCTCTATTTCTTCAATTTGGCTTTAGGGAAGCCGATGTGAATGTTAACCTTCTGGAATTGAAGGAAGAAATTTGAAAAAAAAAAAAAAAAAACTGATGGCCGATGTCGAACCCTCACAGAAATTGGACTTGATTGATTCCATCTATCGTTTAGGCATATCTTATCATTTCGAAGCCGTGGTTGATGAAATCTTAGAAAAAATACACAAGCACCACCATGTCTCTAGTCTTGAAGATGACAATGATGACGATCTTCATTCCATTTCTCTTGAATTTCGTTTACTTAGGCAACATGGTCATAAAATGTACAGTGGTATGTTCTGTTTTAATCTTAATAAGTCTTCGAAGAACTTGGTATTTTATAGCAAAAAATTTCAACTACAAAATGAGGATTATAATGTGTTTGTGTTGAATCAATCAGACGTGTTCAACAAGTTCAAGGACAGCAAAGGAAACTTCAAGGAATCCCTTGTAACAGATGTTAAAGGAATGTTAAGTTTGTATGAAGCTACACATCTCAGGGTGCATGGAGAAGATGTACTAGAGGAAGCCCTTGCTTTCACTGCCGGACACCTTGAATCATTGACAACTCAATTCAGTTCTTCACGCAGAGAAAGTTAACCGTGCCTTGAATCAACCAATTCGCAGGGGCTTACAAAGGCTAAGTGCAGGAAATTATATGTCTATAGACTGGATTGCAGAATTGATAGGTATATACACACACACATATATATATATATATATATATATATTCGAATGCTACAATAATTGAGTTTGTATTCTGAACTCAGCTCTATCAAATAAAGTAAAATATAAGCGTGTTTCTCTTCTATTCATAATAAACTTTTTTTTTTCCTCTAATTAATTAAAGCATTCTTCATGATCTTTATTCTATAAAAAAAATTTAACTGAATCATTACACAATTAATCAATTTATGCTAATACGAATCTAATTTATATCGATACAAATTAATTTTCAGAACTGATCAAATCAATGTAGTCTTCATAATTGATTTTGTTTCTATGCTATGAAGAAAATTATTGTATATTAAGCTCAAAAATATTGTGGTGATTGTATGAACATTCATTCTTTTTATTTATTTATTTTTTTGTCTATATATGGAACACTAATACGATTTTTTTTTTTTAAGCAAAGAATATTATGAAAATAGAAGTTGGCCACGGAATTATAACAGTTCCATGTTTAATCAAAATTATTTAATTATTTAATTAATTAATTTTTTTTTTTTTGACTTGATGCTCACAAAGTGATGTCCCACTTTGTGACAGCCCAATTTGTATGAAAAAAAAAGGTAACAAAACAGCCCAACTACTGTACTGTTACTTTTTATCATTATTATTATATTTTTGGACTGCACATATTTCGCTTCCTGGTTCCTATTTTTAGTTTATTATTTTTTTGTCAATTTGCATTTTAATTTTTGACTTGACCCCATGTAAAATTCTTGGCCCCGCCATATTTGTCAAATCAATTCTTTTTTTTTTTTTTAATTTTTTTTTAATTATCACTAAAAAATTGTTTAGCTGTAAGAAACAGGGATATTTATGTTAACATAACTTTTACATGCTGATAAATAATGAAATTTAGTGTTATACCTTGTGAGAAACCATATCATCCATGTGTCTACAAATAACTGAGGAAGCTTGAACCATCTTGGGGTTGCCAATCAACCATTCGAAGGCTTCTTTGGTTGCGAAATCTCCCATTCCCTCAAAAGAATTGGTTGCCAACATTTTGTAGGCACCGGTAACTAATGCAACGGGCATATATTCCTCCATCGTAGGTACATGTTGTTGGTGACACCATTTTGCTTCCAAGAAGTAATTTCTAACTAATTCCTTCATCTGAACAAAAACCAAAATATAATCAAAATCACTGTTTCTCACATATATTAAACATATCTAATAGTTAAACCATTGAATGAGGAAACTCACTGCTTCTTTCATGTAATCAAAGCGGAATAGTTTTTCTTCAGAGGCAAAATCCCTTTCATTTTCTTTGTAAACATCTAGAAGAGCCTCGTAATACAATTCCATATACTCAAGCAGCTGATCTATGACACTGATATCCCACCTAAAATGAAAAAAAAAAAAGAAAGAAACTCAAACGTGAGCATCTGATTATTGTAACAAGATTGACGTAGAGAAATGAATGAAAATTACCTCTCAATTGCTGAGGTAAAAGGCTCAAGTTCTTCAATAGTACCGTAAACATTATGGATGTCATCAACAATGGAAACCATGGCAATCACTTTGGTTAAAAACCTTCTAGCCAAAGCATATTTTATCTCAAAATACACTCCCAATATCCAGAAATAGCACTCCACCACTCTATCCCTTGCAAAAGGCAACTTACGTGAAAAGTCTAAATTTTTCCACCACCTAAATGACATTTTCAAGAAGAACCGGATTAACTGTAGAGCTTTTGATGCTTACAAGCAACCATATCAAAATTTATATATACATAGACATGTACCTTGTTATGTCAGCGAGTTCCTTCTGCTGCATTTTTTGCAGTATGTTGAAATCTAGCTTTGCAAAGGTCAGTAGAGCCTTGTTTTGCAAAGGATCTTCTTGATAAACGACATGTAATGTCTTGCATCTAGCCTTTGTAAGCCCCTGCGAATTGGTCGATTCAAGGCACGGTTAACTTGGCCTGCAAGTGAGGAACTGAATTGGGTTGTCAATGATTCAAGGTGTCTGGTAGTGAAAGCAAGCGCTTCCTCTAGTATATCTTCTCCATGCACCCTGAGATGTGTAGCTTCATACAAGCTTAACATTCCCTTAACATCTGTTACAAGGGATTCCTTGAAGTTTCCTTTGCTGTCCTTGAACTTGTTAAACACATCTGATAGGTTTAACACGAACACATTATAACCAAAATGATCAGGCTCAGTTGTAGTTGAAAATTTTTGACCAAGTTCTTGGAAGAATTATTAGGATTAAAAAAGATCGCATACCACTGCACATTTTATGACCATGTTGCCTAAGTAAACGAAATTCAAGAGAAATGGAATGGAGGTCGTCATCATTGTCATCTTCGAGACTAAAGGGATAGTGGTTTTTGTGTATTTTTTCTAAGATTTCATCAACCTCGGTTTCGAAATGATAAGATATGCCTAAGCGATAGATGGCATCAATCAAGTCCAATTTCTGTGAAGGCTTGACATCTGCCATTAACATTTTTCTGATTTCTCCCTTCAATTCCAGAAGGTTAACATTCACATCTTTATCAGCTTCCTGAACAACCAGATTGAAGAAATAGAGCAAATTAGTAATGATTTGACAACATATAGAAATTGCAAGAGCTTAATAATAATATTGCCATGTACATGCACGTCTTGTAAAGATTTTTTTTAACATAAAATGCAATATTATCTGTTTTGGAGTCAAACTTGGACATGATTTTGTTCATAGATTTTGATTTTCACATAAAGATATTTTACGATGGTATTATTATTGGTAATGATGAGATTATCTTTTTAATCAAATGACGTAATCACAAATAATACCTATTTAATTGTCACTTTAAGTTGCAGTTACATGTAACTTTGTACAATTAGATCAAAAGTGCATCTACAATAGAAATATGAAAATGGATTATGTCCAACTAAACTAATAACTTAAAAAATGAGCATCTTTACCAAGGATTCATAACCAGCGTAAGAGAGGAAATAATTCCCCCATATGCTAGAATGATAATTTGCCGAGCGCCGCTGCTGGTTGTCTTGGACCCAGGTAGTATCTAGTACTGAAACTTGAAGAGACATAGTGTTTGTTCTATTTCTAGTTGGAGGGTAGTTTAATTAATAGCTTAGTGTGCTTGCTTGGCTTGTGTGAGTCATGTTGTGTTCTTGGTCAGGTATTTATAGGCGTTAATATGTAACGTAGCTTTGGCCAGGCAGCAATATATGGAACATATGCAGTAAAACTTACTCAAGGAGAAGAGAACTGTAGCACGTTTTTCTTCCTTTCACACTTTATTCTCATAGGAAACACTTACACTTTGTCTTCTTTAGATGTAAGAAAAATAAGTGTGACCGGGGATTAGATGCACTGGATCATGTTAATTACAGATAGTCTCCAAAAAATTGTCTTCGTCCAAATCATTTCACCATTTCTTTCTTAATTTAATCCCAATTCCACACAAAACATCTAGAAATTTGAGATTGATTAGGAGGACAATTTAAAAACATTAAAAAAGAAATTACGTATCTTATACAATATATGCCAAGAGTATGATAGAACTAAATATATGTGTAAGGTAAGACTTAAACTTTTATCATAATATGCAATAGAGGAATTGATAAATTTACCATAAATTTTCTTTCATTTGAGATGTGTACATTTGTTTCTAAATACCTATCACAAAGATGAAGAAAAAAGTACTCAACTACTTTATTAAAAATGGATGTGTGAAATATTACATACCTGATCAGTTTTAAATGCATATCCCATATTTGCCAAATTTAATTTGTCCCACGATCTAGCATTATAGCCAGAGAGAAAATTTTGAGTTTAAATCTCAAATTCTTTAATACAATTTATCACACAATCTAATAGTAACTATATTATAGATAAAGAGAACATGTTAGGTACCTTAATGAGGTTTAAACATTGTTTTCTTTACCATAAGAGGAATAAAGAAAGGACGTTCAATGTTATTTTCATTTCATTTTTTTTTTTTTTTTGATATCTAATAAAGATTGGGTTAAAGGAGGTTTTTTTGAATTATAGAGATAAACCACTACAAACACAGTCTACAACATGACTCCAGACTACGAGAAGGGCCTCCCCATAGCTTTTGATTTAATTGCCAAAAATGGGATTTTAATTTCTATCATAAAGCTGAAGGAAAAATTAATGCTCAAATATTTTAGAGAGTGGTTGTGCCACTTATTTGTTTGATGAGTGGTGTGTACGTATATATAATGAATAGAGTTTACTTGCTAGAATGAATCGAAATTAATATATTTAATAAAAGAAAAGACCGAGATTAGAAATTTTTCTTCTCAATGCACATCAAAAGTTATAATGTTAATGCAAAGTTTATAAGCCATTAATTAAGTGGAATAAATGTTGACTGAGTAAAAGTAAGTAATATAACTGATAATAGTTGAGAAAGTGCTTATAATTTTAACTAGCACAGACGAAAATATGAAATTAATAATGTTGCTGGAAGGTTTGTGAGTCACTGAATATTTTGAAGAATTGATTTTATGGTATATATATGTATAGTCTCCTTGTATACATATAGAATATTGATACACTTGACAAAAAAAAATATTGTATTTTAAAATCATTGATTGTATTTTATTATATTTATATGATATCTAATTACAACTAAATGAGTTAAATCACAATTGTAATAATCAACAAACAGTATCATATTTATTGATTGTAACGAGATATGTTATTTGTAATCAGATATAATAAAGATATAATAAATTACAATTAACAATTTTATGTAATCATTCATTTTTTTATTTTTGTCAAGTATATTCATACCCCAAGTATATTGTAGAATATGTCATATATATATACATATATATAATTAATTTTAGCACACATGATATCTCATTTCATACATGAATATATATTAATCTCCTCAAGTTGGTTTCATAATTAATTTATATAAAATATAGCTGCAACCATATATTTTTTGGGTAAGGGAGATGCTGCAATGCAAGAAGCCTTTGAATGGATACTTAAAAAGCCTAAAATTGTCAAGGCCCCTCAATAATTTGCAGACTCATGGATGACATAGTTTCTCAACAAATATTGCTTTAAATTAATTAATTTATATCCTTCATTGATAAAGATTATTTTTTGTAACTGAAACATGTTTTTAATTTGTCTTAACCAATGTGTACTATAATTATATATATATATATATATATTAAAATTGTAGTACATAATGTGATTAAAGACACTATTTAGTTATTAAATAATAACGCTTGCACACACAATCATTAATTTATAGTATATAATGTAGTTAAATGCATACACACTACAATTAAATTTTTAAATTATAGTATACGCATAAATATTAAATTATAGTACATAATGTGGTTAGGTTGAATGCACACATACACACATAATTATTAACTTATAGTACATAATGTGATTAGGGACACACACCATTTAATTATTAAATTATAGCGCATGCCCACACACACAATTATTAAATTATAGTATATAATGCGGTTAGAGACACACTATTTAATTATTAAATTATAGTGAGAGATACACACACTATTTAATTATTGAATTATAGCACACACACATAGCGTGTGCATATAATATGGTTAGAGTGAACACATACACACACAAAATTATTACATTATAATACATAATATGGTTAGAGTGAAAACACACACAATTATTAAGTTATAGTACATAATGTGGTCATCACACTCATACACACACATCAAATTATTAAATTATAGTATATAATATGGTTAGAGTGAACACACACTATATACACACAAATAGTAAAAAATGTGATTAGAGTGAACACACAGACAAATAGATATATATATATATATATATGTAAGAAAACTTCGTTTTAGTCACGAATAAAACCTATTTAATTGCATATTTTGGCGATCACAATATAAATCATTTAAAGAGTTTATACATTTAAATTGTGGAGAAAAGTTAATTGATCTTTTAAAATTGTCTGGTTCAGGTTGTAGAAGTTTTTGTGTGGCTATCATTTCACTCCGTATACTGATACGCTTTTGTGTCTTTGACATTTGTGGATCACAAGGATAATCAAGTACCACCACTATTACTACAAGTTGGACTTTGAAATCATCCACCATAAAATATGGTGGTCAGTGTGTGTCATGATTCATACATAGCACATGGAGACATACAGACAGAGAGAGAGAGAGAGAGTGTGCATTGAAAAATAGGACACTTTGTTTGTTTTGTCTTCGTGCACGGATCCAAATTGAATGCGTCTTTGTTGTAATAATTCTAAATGAAAAATAGGACAATGGTAGAATGATAGAGCGTTCTTTGTTGAAAATTTGGTGGACGTCCAAAACTTAGGTCCAAATTTTTAATCTAGTCTTTATGTGACGGTTTATATATGGTTCTTATGTCAACTGTCTTATCAATTTCAAACCCAAATACTTAATGATATATGGATTTCCAAATAAAGTTAAAAAAATTGGACAAGTATATGGTATATCTACTTATCGAGCAAGGATGTTTTGTCAATTTTTTGTTTGTACTAATTTTTTTTGTTAAAAGAATTTAAGTTTGAATGATGTATGAAAAAAAAAAAAAAATAATTTTATTCATCCACATTTTTTAATGCTGGTGTGTCATTATATTTTAAAAAACTTAACAAAAATATGATGGTAGATAATAGTAGATAGTTAACATTTTTGTGCAATTTTTTCATCTAACCGATATGACAACTAGTGTATAAGAAAGCACCATGTGCGAAGTGGTCGTAGCTTGGAAGCACCTAGGCCACATAGGCAAAGGCCTTGCTAGGTGGCTTGATCAACAATCAATGATCTCATTGATCGTAGGTCAAACCTAAAAAAAAAAAAAAAAAAAAACCAAAACACAGGCAAAGAGACATTCAATGTAAGGATCCGCCCCAAATCCCCTCAACTGGACCGACGGGAGTCATTATGAAGCACCTCGACGGAACTCAGTCGAACATTCACTGTTGGCTCGAAAGGGTCCCGTGGAGATACTGATTTCACTTTAAAACTTTTTTCTAGCAGAAATAAATAAAATCCTTTTTTTTTCTTTTATGGTACATTGCAAAATGGGGTTATAAAAATTTCGAGAGCATAACCTTTTTTTTTTTTTTTTTTATAAAAAAAAGAAACACTTCTATATCATGCATATTTCTCCACTATCGGGCCTTAGGCCCTCATTCTTACAATCAAACCCAAACATACTTTCAGTTTAAAATAAACTTGAAAATAAAATCATTTATATAAACTCATAATATCCACCAAAATTTAATTTACAAAACATAATTCTCAAAAGAGTTTATAAACATTCAAAAACAATATTTACAAAAGTACAAAGAAGCATGAAATATGATGTATGCACAAACATTCGAAGGAATTAAACAAGTATAGTAGTATCGTGTTCACAGCCCATTTATACGTCTGATAGAGCGGCGTCTGACTGCTGACTCATTCTTGTACTTGGGGAGGATTTTTCAAAAAATATAAAATAGAGTGGTGAGTATATAACTCAATGAGTGGGTAAACTTTTCAAAAAATAATTTACTTTCTAAAATATAATAATATCTTCTCAAAATAGTTTTAGAAATTTATAATTTTTTACTAAACTTTATAAAACCGAAAAATTAGTATAAATAAATTATATAACTTTGCTCCAAATTTAGTGACAACTTTAGTAAAAACATAAAGTATATAATTTCTAAAATTCTTTTATTTCATAACTTCACGTCTACGGACGCGCCATTTTTCTTTTGAAATCTAGCCAAGGCAACCTAGGGAAATTTACTCTATCACGACAAAATTTTTCATCAGCACTAAAGCTTAAAAATACTATCATATGTAGTCACAGAAGTGAGAACTCTAGAGTCATGATTTCTTCCTAATATCAGGTAGATCTACACTACCCCACACATACAGACGGTGACTCACCGACTCAACCTCCCAATTAGTGACTCTCCTAACCAATTTGCCATACATGCAAACTAGTATATCACTCATTCGAGCCCTTCTTTTGTTTTTTGTTTTTTTTTTAAATCCAAACTCCTCCTCCACTTAGTATAACATGATTCCCATTTAGAATTTACTCATATTGATTTAGGATTCATTACCTAAATTGCTTAAAATCATAACCAATTCATCCAAAATCAAAAGTAAATCATCAAATACACTTTAATTCATTTACTTGATATCAACTTTTTCTAACTTCCTAGCATGCTTTTCTTTGCAATTTCTTAATTCCAACGTACTCAATTATACATATAAACACATTAAAACTCATTCAATAAATTAAAAAATCATTCACACATCAATTAGCGCTTTGACCGAAACACACATCATTACTCCTCCATAAATTCTCTTTTCAATTTCTTAATTTAAATCACATTAGAACCTTGCTAAACTTCATATAATTACCTTAAAATATCACAATCCACTCATGTACACATTATTTCCATTTTGGCTTAACTCATACCAAAATCAAACACAAACTTTTTTTTTTTTTTTCATTCCAATGATACATATCCACTTAAAATCACGTCAAATATCATATAATTTCATCAAATGTCAAAAATCCATTTAACCACATAACAAAGCAAGCTTTGGCTGAACACCATCGCTAATGAATCCACTATATTTTTTTCAATTTCATGGTCATCTAACGCATTAAAATTACACCCTAATCCATCTAATACTTAATAGCAACTCAATTAAAATTTTTCTAAAAAAATCACATAAACCCTAACTTACCTTACTACTTTGTTTGTCATTACAACCTCCTTTGAGTCTTCTTCCAATTGCAAGCTCAAATACAAGACAATCAACCTCTAATCACACCAAAATTCCACAAATTCATCACATAATCATTTCACCATGAAAAACCATTAAAATACCATAAAAACCCAACTTACTTACCTAGTTTTCCCTACTTTCTTGCTCAATTTTTACTCTATCATTTTACTTAATAAATTTTGGCATGAAAAATGGATCAAACCCTCTTGTTTTTCCTTACCTCTGTTGGCCGAAATTTACTGTAGATCTCCCCCCTTTTTTTATGGATCAAACCCTCTTGTTTTTCCTCACCTCTGTTGGCTGAAATTTACTGCAGCTCTCCCCCCTTTTTTTTCTTCTTTTGTCATCTAACACCTCTCAAAAAACTTACACACTCAACTTTATATATTGCTAAACTTTCTTGACCAAAATACCCCTCATTTAATCTTCAATTGACCATTAAATCCTTTGATTTGCTTTACCATAATTCCCTTAATTATAACTCATAATAGTTCATCCATCCAAGGGCAATTTAGTAATTTGACAATTAAAACATTAAACATTCTTAATGCATGCCAACTAATTTCCAATTAATTCCATAATTAAATTTTAGGTGTCGCACTCCCATTGTTTAATTCCACATGACATGGATTGTACTTCTTATTCAATTTCTTTCCATGTGATGCTCATAACAAATCCACATTTGCTTGAAATTGAATTGACTATTTTGCCCTTAATGCATTTAATTATCATTCACACTCAAATAAATTCCAAAAATATTTCATGGTCATCCTATCATCAAATTGACCATGGAATATTCTAACTAGGTATAAAACCCCTCAATCTCATACTTTAAAAAAATTCAAATAGGTATTAAATCACTAATACCTATTATTTCTCAAAAAGGGTATTTTTGTCAATTACTTTTGGATCCCTTAAAACTTATGTGAATGAACTCATTTTTGATATATTTCTGTTTCTAATAACTCTACTTCCTATTCCGAGACTTTTGGTTTTTGGGTCAGCTTTCTGAAAAGTTAGTATTCATATGGATACTATTTACTAGAAAATACTATTCACTAAAAAAATTTATTTTTCACACAAATGACACCTAGAGTTATACAACTTTACCCCTACTTATAAAAATTTCATCCTCAAAATTTAAATAGATATACTTGTCTCAAGTAGTTGCAGATATTGGCTACGTATCTGTTTCTCATGCTTCCATGTGGCTTCTTCCACTATATGATTCTTTCACAGCACTTTTACCAAAGAAATAACCTTATTACATAGAACCTGCTCCCTCTTGTCAAGAATCTAAACTGGTGCTTCTTTGTATGTCAGTTTCTCTTTGAGTTCCATTGGCTATTCTTCAACACATGTGAAGAATCCACTAAATATTTTCAAAGCATCGAGACATGGAACATATTATGAATCTTGGAGAGTTCTGTTGGTAACTCCAAGCAATATGCCACTTATTCCACTTTACCAATCTCCTCATAGGGGCCAATTTATTGCAGGCTTAACTTACCACACTTTTCAAACTAGATTACCCCCTCAATAATGATATTCACAGGACACTTTGTCCTAAACTTGGAATTCCAAATCTTTCATGCGCTTATCTACATAACTCTTCTACCGATCCTAGGTGACTTTCAACCTATCTCTAATCATCTTGATTTTATCTATGGTCATCTGTACTAGCTCGAGCCATCTCACCTATCTCATCCTAGCATACTGACGTCCTACACCGCCTTCCATAAAATGCCTTATACGGTGCCATGTCGATACTAGCCTGATAACTATTGTTATAAGCAAACTCGATCAATGGTAAGTGAGTGTCCCAACTCCCTCCGAACTCCATCATGTAGGATCTGAGCATATCTTCCAAAGTTTGAATAGTACACTCAGACTGCCTATCTATTTTTGGATGAAATGCGGTGCTAAACTGTAACTGAGTGCCTAAAGCACTCTGTAAACTTGGTCAAAATCGAGATATAAATCTTGAATCTCTGTCTGATATGATTGACACCAGAGCTCCATGCAACTGTACAATTTCATCTATGTACAGCTTAGCTAACCTATCCAGGGAATATGTACTCCAAAAGGGTAAGAAATAGGCGAACTTTGTAAGTCAATCCACTATCACCCATATGTTATCATATCCACTTCGACTCCATGGAAGTCCTACTACAAAGTCCATCGTGATGCGCTACCATTTTTATTCTGTGATGGGGAATGGCAGAACTAATCCTATTGGTTTCTGGTGCTCAGCCTTAACTTGTTGGTATATCAAGCATCTTGACACGTACTCAGCTATCTCTCTCTTCATACCTTGCCATCAATAATGTTCCTTCAAGGTATGATACATTTTCATGCTCCCTAGATGCATAACATATGCAAATGAGTGGGCTTCTTCTCCAATCTCCTTTTTGAGCTCTATCAGATCTGGTACATATAGTTTTTGACCCATTTTCAGTGTACCGTCCTCTCCTAATGAAAAGTTTTCTTGTTGGCCTGATTCCACCTTATGTCTTATCTTGATTAACTGAGGATCTTAAACCTGTAATTCTTGAATGCGATCCACGAATACCAGTCAAACCTGAAATGTAGCTAGCAGTGCACTTGTTTTTATCACTTCTAATTTAACACCCAAAGATCTAATCTCTAGTAGCAACGAAATGTACCTTGTTCTTATGTACGCTACTAAACTGGTGGGTCTTCTGCTCAATGCATTTGCTACTACATTCGCATAGAACTCTATATAGATAGTGTCTCCAGATTCTTAGTGCAAATGCTACGGTGGCCAACTCTTAATCGTGGGTTGGATAGTTCTGTTTATGCTTCTTTAATTGTTTGGAAGCATAAGCTGTCACCTTTTCGTTCTGCATCAAGACACAACCCAAACCTTGCCTTGAAGCATCGTTATACACTGTGAAGCCCTCGTTTCCTACAGGGAATGTAAATAGGAAGTTGTAGTCAGTCTCGCCTTCAATTTATCAAAACTCTTATAATGGGCTTCTAACTACTCAAATTTGGTTTCTTTCCTAGTGAGATTTGTCAACGGGATGACAATCTTAAAGAATCCTTTGACAAACTTCCTGTAATACCCTGCCAACCTTAAAAAACTCCTAACTTACATTACGGTGGTTGGTTGCTTCTATTTGAAGATTACTTCTATCTTTTGAGGATCACTGATACTATTAGCTGAAACTACATGTCCCAAAAATGTGACTCGATCTAACTAGAACTAATACTTACTAAACTTAGCATAAAGTCACTGCTTCCTGAGTGTCTATAACACTGCTTTTAGGTGCTCAACATGCTCCTTCTTACTACTTAAGTACACCAAGATGTCGTGTATGAACACTATGACAAACATATCTAGGAAATCATCGAATACTTTGTTCACTACGTCAATGAATACGGCTGGTGTAATGGTTAGCCCGAAAGTATAACTAAGAACTCGTAGTTTCCATAGCGTGTCGTAAAAGTAGTCTTAGGGACATCTTTCTCTCTGATCTTCAATTGATGATATCCTGACCTTAGGTCAATTGTGGAAAACACCCTTGCTCCTTGAAGTTGATCAAATAAGTCATCTATCCATAAGAGTGGATATTGATTATGTATCGTCACCTTATTTAACTCTCGGTAGTCTATAGAGAATCGCATACTCCCGTCCTTATTTCTGATGAACAGTACCGGTGCTCCCTAGGGAGATACACTCGATCGGACGAAGCCCTTATCCACTAATTCTTCCAATTGAGTCTTTAGTTCCTTCAATTCGGTGGGTGTCATCCGGTAGGGTGCTCTAGTAATAGGTACTATTCTTAGAGTCAAATTAACCTCAAATTCAATCTCCTTGTTTGAAGGTAAATCAGGGAGATCCTTTGGAAATATATCTGAAAACTCCTAAACTACGGGAACATCCTCTATCCGTGTCTCCCTCTCTATAGTATCTATCACATAAGCCAAATACTCTATATACAGTTTCCTCAGCATTCTCTAAGCAGTCATGGCTGATATGATAATAGATGGAAACATTCTACATTCCCTATGAAATACTACATTTGAAGCTCCTTGAGAATTGAGCCTAACCTCTTTTTTGAAGCAATCCACCGTGGCATAATGTTTAGCTAGCCAATCCATCCCTAGTGACAGGCCCCTCTTTACTATACTAGCTAGGCAACCTGCCCGGCACCCCACGGTAGCTTTCCAGTCGAGATCCGCTCTGGCTGGAAAGTTCCCATGGAGCTAAACCTCTTTCTTTACTGAAAACGTTGTAAACTCTTTCTATTATGAAAATGGGTAGAAATTTTGATCGTTGAAAACAAATTTTACGAAAATAGATTTTTATGAAAATCCGACAGCACGACGGCTGTTTTTCTAATATTTCCACCCTGTAAAAACTTCACAAAATCTGTAAATTTCAATCGATATATTTTCTCAACCTAATAAGCCTCAGGCCCTCTTTTAAATACTTAACCATTTACAATATGCTTAAAAATTCAATGATATGAAAATCGACTTAAGTAAAATTTTAAAACATCGGGCAAAAATTCATCACAAAGCTCATTATCCAAAACAATATTTACAATGCTGGATAATTCTGAAAACCAAAAGAAATGCAATACTTGATAACTTGACTGAAACTAGTGCAGTGGGGTCACGTCTCTATCTCGTCTGAGCGTCCGTGGGAGATGCTTCCAATATCTTGCTCGTTCCTGTACCTGGAGAGGATTTTTATAAAACAGAAAAACTAAAGGTGAGTATAACTCAATGAGATAAACCTTATACAATTGCATAAAGTAAA
Source organism: Dimocarpus longan (assembly GCA_022984855.1). Classification (NCBI taxonomy): domain Eukaryota; kingdom Viridiplantae; phylum Streptophyta; class Magnoliopsida; order Sapindales; family Sapindaceae; genus Dimocarpus; species Dimocarpus longan. Next base: position 23,012,616 of record CM041014.1, read on the forward strand.
GTATTTTTCTGAAAAACTAAAGGTGAGTATAACTCAGTGAGATAAACCTTATACAATTGCATAAAGTAAAGTATTTTTCTGAAATACTTTTTAGTGATTTATAAGAAAACTGTTTTTGAAACTCTTTTAGATTTTCTTTCAAAAACTTTCTCATTTCTCGTCTTGATGGCAACCCAGGGAAACTACTCCTGTCGTGGTCGCATAAATCTCTAGCTAGCCACTAGGAATTAGGGAATCTACCATGTGTAGTTACCGATGCGCGACTCTGGGCACGCGTTACCCCTACGCAATCGGTCTCTACTACACTACCCTATACGTGCAGAGGGTCGCTCAACTGACTCTCTCTCTCAGTTAGTAACTCTCTCTTACATCTACCATGCACGCATAGAGTACTCAACTGGGTACTCAACTGGGGCTAGGGTAAACCATCAATGTACTAAAATAATTTTCTCGATATACTCAATTAATCTCGTTTTTGAGGCAAAAGCCTACAAACGTTGAATACTTATAATTTCTTAGTACGAACACATATTTCGGTTAACTAGTCATATCATAGAATTTAAATATACTATAATACGTAAATCAATTTCAAAATGAAATAAGTATATGAAACTATAAAATAACTTTAAACAAACTACGTTTGAAAATAACGAAATTCTACTCATATTAAGACATACTTACTTTGCATTTTATCAATGAAAAAATGATTTCTGTACTGACTTGTCGCCTTATTGCGAAGCTCACAACTTATTCGATATTTCCTTCGCGTTACCTATACACTTAACGCTAATCTTTTAGGTAATGCCACAAGCGATTTCGATCGCCTAATCGATTACATCAACGCTACATAACGGCTTCGAAATATTTCTAAATAAACTCATGGTAAACCGCGCATTAAAACAGGGCATAACATTCATTTGAAATCAAAACAACATGCAACAATCAAACCAATATCTTCTATGCAAAAATAGCACTTAAGATCACTTCAAAACAGCCCATATTTATCAAACTAGCACACGCGATTATGTGAGACAGCTTTACATAAAACAGCCCATAATTTATAACCCAAAAACAGCATGATACAATATTCTAACAGCCCTTAAAAATAGCACTCAACGGCCCTTAAAAACAGCACTGGACAGCCTAAAAAAATAGCACCGGAAGACAGCATATAACAGCACTTAAAGATAGCACATAACAACACTGGAAGACAACATATAACAGCACTGAAAGATAGCGTATAACAGCACTTAAAGACAGCACATAACAGCACTGAAAGACAGCATAGACAGCTCAATAATAGTCCCGAAACAGACCATTAAAATAGCATACAAAACAGCTCTTCATCTTTCATAAAAATTGCACTGACAGCCCATTATGCGATACTTTGATAGCTCAATACTTAGCATTTTTATAGCTCCCTAAACAGCACTTTAACAACTTAAAATACTGTATGATTGATAGCCTACAATAGCCTTAAAACACCTAGAAAACTGCCTCCAAAACAGCAAGTAAAACCGTCCCGAAAACAGCACCTAACGTCTCGTTTCGACAGTCCGTTACGCGACGTTTCACCAGCTCAACTGAGTGCATTTTAACAGCTCTTAAACAGCATGTTGACAGCTCTTAAACACACTATGTCAGCCCATTACATGTCCTACAAACAGCCCTCTCTTAACCAAATACAAAAACTGTCCGTATATCCATTTCGCAACTAATACAATCATAGATAATTTTATGCGAAATCACAACCAAACAATATCAAACGAACCTCCTCCACACTAACGAGGTTCTAAATCCTAAAACCCAATCATATCATCACCAAAACTTATCAACAACTTATTCTAAATAATTTCCATCGGAAATGAAATCTATAAAACTCAAACGTACGATTCGAAAATCGTTTCGAAAACTTCGAAACTTTGAAACGGTTGCGCGAAGGTGCTGCCTATAACTTTTCTCTTAACTAAACCTGTACCAGTCTCCTAACGTCTAGATTTTCATCAATTCAAGCATTAAAATCACACTAAAACTCAACTATGGTAGCAACTTACCTTCGCGTGAACTAATTTTCGCTTCGAAACAATACTTACGCGTCCACAACGGCAAGACGGCACCAAGGTGAATCTCACGACAGCAAGCAACGCCCCTTTCACCACAAGCACGAGCTGTCCTCTTTCAAAATTGCATCTCTCTCTTGCTTGAGCCATTGCTGCACTTCAAGATCCATTCTCAAATCTGGTGGAAGATTGGATGGAGAGGGAAGGACAGTGGCTGTTCTACTCGGTCTGTTCTGCTCGGTCTGGACTGCTAGGTCTGTTCTACTCGGTTTGGACTGCAGCTGCTTGTCATTCCTCCCGTTCACGAACTCACGGCTGCACTCTTTCGACTTTGCTTCAGATCTAATTTGCTTGGGCTTGCACTTGTATGCAGGAGTAGATTTCAGCACCTTGAAGCTCCCTCTCTCAGCTTGTCTTCTTAATTTTGGCCGCTGCACTTCACTCACAAACAACTCACAGCTCTTTGCTCGATCAACTCACTTAGTAGCTTGTCAGTGCTTCTCTCCTTACTCGGTCTCAGCTTTTTTATTTCAGAAATGGTCTCTCGGTTTAGGCTGCTCACGATTTTAGCTTGATGACAACTTGATTGCTTCTCTTCTTGCTGCAGGTCATGGGTATAGCTTCAAAGATGGTGACCGAACTGTTTGATGAAGAGAAATGGTCTCGGTGCTGCTCTTCCTCTTGATTTAATAGACCAGATCTGCTCCTTTTTCTCTTAAGTACTCATTTTTCTGAAAAATAAATGGTTCTCACGGCTTCACATGGGATATTTTAACTGTGACACTCATTCTTTTTGCTTCAATTTCCTCTTTTAACTTTAATATATATAAATGATGGTTGAGAATGGGACACTTGTCATAAATATGTGGCTTCTCTTGCCACTTGCTTTTCATGTTATTCCCAAATCGATTTCGAATGAGAATCCGATTCGTCCGTCCAAGAACTCGTTTATAGCTTGATTTCTCCTCTGCAATTATTTTTTAAAAATTTTGAATTTATCTCTATAAATTCGAAATTATTTTATTTTTCTAAAAAAAAAAATTACGCGATATCCAGAATTAAAAATATTTTTCAGCTTGAAAATTTCTGAATCGCTTGAAATCTATCTGAATGAATTCGAATTTCGATCTGATTCACTTTTATTCAACTCAAAATAAATTTTCAAAACTTTTAAATCACAAATTTCGCTTTTCGAAAAATTTTGATTCCCGCGAATTCTTTCCATTCGAAAACGCTATCCATCGAAAAATAACCTATTCTTGATGAACGAGGTTCGGGTCTTACACCTAGGATGATGTCAAAATCATGAATATCCAACAAAATGAAATTAACTAGGAAGACTTGACCTCCAATCACCACTTCACTATCTCTGTACACATTTTTCGCTACTAATGTGTCTCCAGTGGGAGTAGTAACTATCATTCTGCACCCTAAAGGCTCCATTTCTACATTAGCCTATCTAATAAAGTCTCTAGAAACAAAGTAGTGCATAGGTCCAGGATCTATGAAAATATAAGCATCTGTACCAAATCTTATCACCGTACTTGTCACTACATCCGGTGTAGCCTCAGTATCCTGCCTGGTTACCGTAAATGCTCTAGCCTGGGCATGTGGTCTCCCTGTCTACCCTCTAGATATGGTGTTTCTGATTGCTCCTCTACTTGGTTGACTAGACGTCCCTGGTCCTTTCATTTAGGGACCCTCTCTGTGTGGGGACTGATCTCTATTGGTCTGCCCCTGAGTACCAATTCTGGACTCACCACTATCTCCAGCCACTCTCTGTAGATAATTCCTCATAAAGTGTCCCTCTTGACCGTAATGATAACAACCTGTGATACCTAGATGGCACTCTCATCGGTAAAGTCTATCACATTTCCTATATAAGCTTTGATCTTCTTATTCAGGCCCTACTCGAACTTGCAGCACTTGTTCACTTCATTATCTACTATAAATAGGGCCACTTTAGACAGCTCGGTGAACTTTTTCTAGTATTCCTCCACAGTTATATCACCCTAAACCAAGCTGTAAAACTCTTCTATTTTGGCGTCCTAATACGCCCTGGGGTAGAATTTTTCATTGAACTCTTTTTTAAATTTTTCCTAAGCGATAGGAGTGGCTGCTCTCCTCTTCACTGAATCCCACCAATTACGAGCTACAGTTTTCAGTAGGAAGGAAGCAATGGATACTTTCTGTAGATTGGTGCACTCCATTTGTTGTAATACTCTCTTAATGTTGTCCAACCACTTTATCACCACCTCTAGGCCTCCTAATCCATCATAATGCTCAACACCTAGTTTTCGTGCCCTCTCTACAGAGGTGCTGGGTGCATAAAGCCTTCTACTCTTAATAATCTGAGCCAATCTCTCTATAGAATCTATCTCAGGCTCAGCTATAGGTGGCTCTGAGGGACCTGCTGGTTGTGGATCATTTATTGATTCATTGATTTATTCCTCAACTTTGGTCGAGCAAGCAGAGTAAGGTGAGCCTCAGCTATGGCTCTCTGCGTGCGGGGACGACGAACACATGGCATAACCTATTACACGTCAAAACATGCTTAATGTCATGTAATGTATACTGTTTTTAAAAACATCAAAAATACTCTAATACCACTAATGTAAGGATCCGACGGGAGACCTTATGGAGTACCTCGACGGAACTTAGTCAAACCCTCACTGTTAGCTCGAAAGGGTACCGTGAATCTACCGATTTCAATTTAAAACTCTTTTCTAGCGGAAAAAAATAAAATCTTTTTTCTTCTTTTAGGGTACATTGTAAAATGGGGTTATAAAAATTTCAACAGTATAACAGTTGCTTTTTTTTCTTTTTAAAAATGTCAGCCTATAATTTATTTTTTCAAAAAAAAAAAAAAAAAAAAAGCACTTCTATGGCATGCATATTCTCACAATCAAACTCAAACATGCTTTCAGTTTAAAATAAACTTGAAAATAAATCATTTATATAAACTTATAATATCCACCAAAATTTAATTTACAAAACATAATTCTCAAAATGGTTTATAAACATTCAAAAATAATATTTACAAAAATACAAAAAAGCATGAAATATGATGCATACACAAACATTTGAAGGAATTAAACAAGTATAGTAATATCGTGTTTGCAGCTCACCTACACGTCTAATGGAACGACATCTGATTGTTGGATTGTTTCTGCATCTAGAGAGATTTTTCAGAAAACATAAAATAGAGTGGTGAGTATATAACTCAATGAGTGGGTAAACTTTTCAACTAATAATTTACTTTTTAAAATATAATAATATCCTCCCAAAGTAGTTTTAGAAATTTACAATTTCTCACTAAATTTTAAAAAACTGAAAAATTAATATAAATAAATTATATAACTTTGCTCGGAATTTAGTAATAATTTTAATGAAGCCTAAAATATATAGCTTTCTAAAATTCATTTATTTCTCGACTTCGCGCCTATGGATGCGCCTTTTTTCTTTCGAAATCTAGCCAAGGCAACTCAGGGAAACTTGCTTGGTCATGATGGAATTTCTTATCATCACTAGAGTTTGAAAATACTACCATATGTAGTCGCAGAAGTTGAAAACTCTAGGGTCATGATCCCCTCTCAACATCAGGCAGATCTATACTACCCCACACTTGCAGAGGGTGACTCACTGACTCAACCCCCCAGCTAATGACTCTTCCAACCAACTTGCCATACATGCTGAGATATTTCGGTCGAGTATATTAACGATTAGGGTAAACCTTGCATTTATAAATTCTTTTACTTTACTAAAAAATTCTTAGCCACACTAGGCATAAAAATAGTTGAAATTTAACTAAAAAAAATGATATTCTTCTAAGGCAAAAGCCTAAATATTTGCAAGTACTCTTAGCATGTATGATAACTCTATTTTTATAGAGTTATTTTATCTTTTTAAACTTGAATTCTTACTTAGTGTTTGAGATTTTTATTATTATTAAGTAAATTATTACATTTTTTTCATTTTTTATTTTCAGAATAAAATTAATGAAAAATCGCATATGGATCCCACTAAGTGCTATTATTCATGACAAGATCATTGGTATAAAATGAATGTCATTCGAAGTAGCTTATCGCTTCAAGAATAACTTGAATCAGAGAGTGCATAAAGAAGTTATCGCAGTTTAAAGATCGAGTATTTAAGAAGTAACTATGATGTAAGTAATAATGTAATGTGAACTATGATGTAAGTAATGATGTAATATAAAATTTGACTTGAAATGGTGGATAAATCATGATGTAAGCGATGATGCAGAAGGGTGAAAAATTAGAAAGAGATGATACATGTAATGATGTAATTCGAGATGAACTTTGCCTATAAATAGGCTTTAGAATCACCATTCCAAGCATCCATCAAAGAGTAAAATAACAAGTAGATTAGAGAAAGAGAGAGCTTGGAGAGGAGGAGCAAAGCAAAGGAAGAAATTCTATGGCGAAACTTCAACCCACTAAGTTTTGTTATCTTTTGTTATGCTTAATTTTCTAGTCTTTGTCAATTTTAATTTAAGTATGGAGTAGATTTATTTTTGTAAGGTTATGATGTAGCCTACTTTTAATATTTCAACTCTTTGTTCAATTCAATTAAGGATTTTCTATCTTAGTTGATGCATTTAATACCATTCTTAATGTTTCTAAATAACTGGGCACTATTTAGTTGAAACGTTAATCATAATGATAGCAGAAGCTGATTTATATGTCTTAGTTCATTGTATTGAATGTCATAAATTACATATAGGATAGGAATATACCTGTATGGTTTGTGTAATCTATAAAAGAGATCCATAAATCTTAATGAATCCTTTAATGTTTTAACTTGCATGGGAACATAGTAGTTAAGTTTTATAGGATATTTTCCGTAGATCTCGAGAGGGCTTATATGAATAACTTAGGGAATCTCGACTAGTAATTGAATAATTAATTTTTGTTAAAAAGAACAAAGGGGATGAACATATTAGTTATGGTGAAATCAGAATCTTAGAGTTTTCGTTTATTGGATTAATTTCAATAAAACTTCATTCACATTTATAGTTAAATTTAGTTATAGTTTTTAGCTCCTTTAATCAACTTTCGTAAAGTTTTGGTTTTTATTTTCTAGGCTAGTGTTTGTTGATGTAGTGCATAATGTAGATAGTTCATGTTTTTATTTTGGGGTGATTTTTGAACATTTTAGCTACCTATATCAAGTTTGAGATATCGTATTTTGGGTAAAGATTCATTGTTATGCTAATTGAGATGTTTTTTTGTTTGAAAGTTTTGGTTTATGTTTTCTAGGTTGGTGTTAGTTGATGTAATGCATGTTAGAGATAGCCCAAGTTCTGATTTTTACTAATCTTTAAACATTTTAGCTCGTGTTTAGTTGCTTATATGAAGTTTAAGTTATGGCATTTTCTTTGAAAACTAATTGTTCTATTAATTCAACATTGTAATTGACGCTATAAATGTTTGGTTATTATAGTGTTAAGGAGAAGAAAGTGGATGATATTATGAATATATGGTGGCTAGAAGGAGAGGTTAGTTGAGCTATGCCAAGGAGTTGAACTAGGCTCTTCGGGTTTTCAATTATATGTAGTCTCAAATGTAAAATTTAGAGGTTTGATGGAATTTCACTACGTGTTTCGGCTTCTTGTGAGCTTGAAGATTGCATGAAGTGGGTGAATGTAGTTTTGAGTCGTGTTGGGTCATTGCCCTATTAGATTGCCAAAAATTTTATTTGAAATTATCTTCTTTTGATTAGAAAATCATCTGGCTTAAGGGTTAAGAGTTGTAATGATAGAGTGAACAAGGTGGTGCTGAAGAAGTACATGCTTCATTTTATGGAAAAATCAAATTCAACTAGACATTTATGTTAAAGTAATTCTACTTTTCAGTGTTAGATTAAAGTTTAAATATATTATATTTAATGTGACATATTCGCCAAAAATTTAGGGCTTTTAGCTTATGCAAAGTTCATAATTAGGGTAATAATAGCGCAATGAAATTGCTAATATTTGTACATCAGCTCATGTGAAGGTCAAACTTATGAAAATAATTATAAATTTGAAATCTTGTGTTCTTTCGCCCTCACACACATTGGTATTCATGCATGAGCCACCTCATCATTTTTATTAGGCTTTCCTTTGTATTATTGAATCTGTCATTGCTTTAATCAATTTTAGTTTTTAATTGATCCATGGAGAACTGTCACTAGTTGCCGGCAACCTAGACTAGAGTAGTACAAGAACTATAAAAATGTTCCTCATTTCGGGTAAGTGTCAAGAAAGGTATAAGTTTTTACTTTATATTCTTTTTTCATCTTATTTTAAGTTCCATTGGGAGTGTTTGTCTTGTAATAACTTTTCAATATTGAGTGTTGCTCTTCAAAATAAATGTTGATAGGATTGCAAAGCTACTAAGAAAGGGGGTGCATATTATGAGTTCTAAAGAAATTCAAGATCTATGAAGTCGACTATTCTTCATTTTCAGGTTAGCTGAATGTCAGTTTGACTATCAAGTGCAAGCAAATTTCGGAATTTCAATTCCAAAAACTTTATACAGGTTCCATATATCCTTATCAAATACATTAACTGTTTATGATATTGGTTTTTGTTATTTAATTTTGATAGTTTTGTGATATTAGGTATTTAACTGTCCAGTCTATTGTAGTCTTGTTGGTTTTATTGGAATTGTTGTTGAAAATCGAAGATTTCGCTTGCCTTATAGAGTTAGCTCTTGCATTACAGAGGCTAGTCCAAGCTGTAGTAAGCATCTTTGTACTTCACTTAAGTTGTTTGAATCGTAACTTTCATTGTTGGTCTAACAGCCACTATAAAATAGACTCTCATTGTTTTAATATAAAAAATAATACATTTGTAGGTATGGTTCCTCAGTGAAAATGCAAATTAGACCACTTCTGAAGCTGCTTGGGAATCTACAACTGCTTCGGGCACTACCTTAATGATGTTAGATATGGATAAAATGGTTACTGTTGCTAGCTCTTGCTACTATATGAAGTATCTTGTGTCTAAGTTGTGTGAGTCAATGCATTATCTTGTGTCTAGGTTCAATAATTCCTACTATATGAAGTATATAACTTCTTAATATGTCATCAGGTTATGTTTTATTATGAAAGATTTTATGTGTATTGTTACTTGAGTATTCCTACTATTTAAGTTGTGAATGATTGCATCACTCATTGTTGAAATACTCATTGATTAAAACAATGATTTTTGTTTAATGTTATTCCTCTTATTTGTTGATGATTTTTAAATATAAATATACATATATATATAATAGGAACTCAATGCACTATTGTACCACATAGACATACCAGATTCACTATAGGTGCTGCTATTTCTGCTATTTGTTTCATTTGCTGTTCTGCCTACTCAACCATCACCTTCTTTGAATATTCATACCTCGACCACCACTAACCTTGTTGATACATTGTGAATTTTACTTGCATTATAGGCTTTGTAACTATTGGTGACTTCCTTTGTGTCTTAATTTGCTATAACCGATGCATTCCTTAGAGAACCAAAACTGAAATATTGAGGACATCTTATTTAGATAAGCCTATGTATATCATTGTAAGAATGCTTGTGTATGTACTCTTTATTGTCTTGCTTGGAGGATAATACAATGTGGTAAAAACATATGTATAAGTAATGTGTTTGCTTTATGATGTATCACTTTAACATTAAAAAGAAAGACTTTCTTGTAGGTTCAATCTTGCTCTCTGAAAGAATTCATAGCATTATATAAATTCAATATAAAACAATAAAACAGAAACGAAAGCATAACCATTTTTGTGCAACGGAAATTCTTCTGGATTCTTTTGGATTGTTCAACTGGTTAGAGTTCGGCCACCAATTATGAGACCTAACCTTTTAATCACGGTGTAAGAACCTTGCCATGTATTATATCTGTTTTTGCTCTTTCCTCAATGTTTGTGTGTATGTTGTAATAAAAATTTCTCATCTTCTCTTACAAAATGAAATACATCAAGTATTTATAGGGGTGAAGGTTATTTTCTGATAACCGCCAATAACCACCAGTAACTGCCAGCGGTTACTTGTTCTTATCCAAATCTATTTCATTTGGATCGGGTCATGAGTTTGGATCATCTTGGGTGGACCAGACCCAATAACCCAACATCTTCCACTCACATAAGATGAGCCAAACAAAACTTATAGAAAAAACATTAATGACCCCTTTATGGTAAGAAGTACAAGCATTCATACAGACAAATATACCATGTGACCTATGAACAATAATATATACAATGTGGCATGTCCTTCAAATCTCAATTGTACTACTATACAAGAGATTATAAATTTGTTCATTATTATGTCCTAGATTTAATAGAATTTTATTTGCTCAAGCATATTTAATCCTTTAATATAATATGCTCAATCCTCCAATATTCCATTTAATCACAATTACAATTTCAAATTGCAATTAGTCGTAACTAGTAACTAGAGGAACAAAATAAAATTCATTAAATCTTTCTATGTCACTTCGTCCCTCAGTCAACAAAAATGACTAACACCATAGTAATGTCCCGTAGGTTGCATTATCATAGCTATAGGAGACACAGTAATGATATAAACATCATCTCGTTACTTTGAGACAAAGTGAACAATCACTGAAAACATAGTTAGAAGTTTCACAAACTTCAATGGAACTTACACAGTGAGGAATCGGGGCTAAATTCACTCATTTTTCATATCGATCATAATAAGCACACACGGCATGAAAAGCATATTACAATGAACCTTGTCTATCAATAAGAATGCGTATGTCTTTTATAATAAGATTATTCACTGTACAGATCTTAGCTCAGATGCTCTCTTAGCACCTAACCTGAGTTTTTAAAAGCTCTCCCTTCAACTTTATCAAGAAACTCACATCTGGCTTAATTAGGTTCTCATGATGGTAGGGATACATTATGAGCGGTTCAATAATTGATTTAGATAAAACCTCATCTTGATTAGAATCAAGGTGACATTCCATATATTTCAAACCTTTAAGAGAATAACCTCATATTTTATCCTCTAAAAATATGTGTCTCATCTTCGCTTGCTTTTCTAACAACCAAGGTGACTGTAGATATAAAAATACCAGTTTTAAAACCGAACGACATACTTTTATATATAATCTATGTGAAATGAATATGTGCTAGTTTTATATAATCATAATTATGTAACTAATCATAAAATAGATATAGTTTAACGTAACAATTATAACATTACAATCCATGCAAACCCAAAGATTTTGTATGTGACATAAATAATCTCTTATCACAACTTTTGTGAATAGATACATAACCATCTCACACGTAGATACACACTTAATTGTTACATTCTTTTTCATCATTATATACCTGATGAAATTCTACTTAGTCTTTATGTGCTTCGATTTACTATGATATTTTGCATCTTTAGTATAGGCAATTGCTACCTGACTATCACAATATGCGGTAAATGGCTTTTACACATTAGTTTCGAATTTAAATTCTCTAAGAATCTTTTGAGCTAGACTACTTCCTGGACTACAGTTGAACATGCTATAAATATAGCTTCCATGGTAGACAATGTAATGCATGACAGCTTCTTGCTACTCTAAGAGATAACACATTAGCTGAGCAAAATTGCATAACTAGATACAAATTTTGCTTATCCAAATCACCTCCCTTATCGACGTCTGTATACCTAACTAGACGTATGTTGCTACCTTAGTGATACAAGTAGTAATCAATAGTCTCTTCCAGATATGCTAATATACTTTTCACAGTAATCCAATGTTTCTATCTAGAATTGGATTGATATCTACCTATCAATTCAACTGTATAGTTGATATCAAGTCTCGTATACATGAGACTTCTAATAGTACTGGAGTAAGGAATCCTTTGCATTCTTTTATGCTTCTATAGAATCTTAGGGCACGTTGCAATACTAAGAGTTTAACATTTCGAGATGAGAGTATCCATAGCCTTATAATCAACCATATAGAATCGTTTGAGAATCTTCTAAATGGATGGCTCTTACGATAAAGTGAAAATTCTTCTTGAATGATCTCTATTAATTTTAACTCTTAAAATTTATAGGCAACTTCTCCCATGTCTTTCATCTAGAAAGTTGACGATAACCATTCGGTTATGATTATCCTAAACTTCTTATCATTTTTGGCTAATAGAATATCGTCCACGTGTTAAAATAATATTATGAACTTTTACCTGGTTAACATACACATAATGGTCCTCTTCTGTCAACTCAAATCCATAGGACATGACAATCCTCATGGAAATAGAGGCACCACTATCTGGATGATTGTTTTAAGCCATGATCGATCTCCTGAGCTTACATACTTCCAACTCTTGGCCTTTTGAAATGAAATTCACTGGTTACTTCACATAAATTTCTTCCTCAAGTTCTCCATCGAGAAATGTTGTTTTTACATCCATCTGATATAATTTCAGGTTCATGTGTGCGATGATAATTAATATAAGGCAAATAGAAGCAAACCTTGCCATAGCAGAGAAGGTTTCTTCATAGTCTATACACTCATGTTGAGTATATTCTTTTGTTACTAATCTCGCCTTATATCCCTCTATTAAGCTATCTACCTTACACTTGATATGGAAAACTCATTTGTTTCTAATGGTTTTCCTACCAAGCGATAAGTCAATTGAAATATAGATATGGTTACCCTTCATTAACTCTATCTCTTCTTGTATAGTTTTAATCCCAAATATCTCTAGCAGATGAGTTAAAAGCTTTATTCACAACCTTTAACTCATCACTATCATGTAAGGCAAGCATAAAAGCTTCCCTTTCAATCTCAAATCGATGATAATGAATAGCTTTATGGTTGTTTCTACGAGCTGATAGTTTTGAGGGCACTAACTTTTTAGTCCCTTTGCTCCCACTAGGAACAAATGTATGAGTTATTCCAATAGCTTTGCAACTCCCACTAGAGATAAAGTATCCAAACAACTCTCTATCTTCCTCTAGTTAAATGTTCGACCATTGAACAACATTCGAATCATTCAACTCGTAAAATTGAATTTTTTTTTCAACCTCACCTTTGTAAGGAAATTCATTCTCTAAGAAGTTCACATTTTGCGACTCTAATTCAATAATGCTTCCATTTGAGTTTTCTCCTATGAGTACATATAATTTAAGTGCTTAGAGTATCTAATAAGGATACACTTCTTTACTCCAGCACCTAGCTCTCTATATTATACTGGAAAGATCATATACATATCCTGCACACCCTCAAGGTCGTATATAAGTAAGGTCAGGTTTCCTACCTATCCATAATTCATAAGATATGGAAGATACTGATTTTCTAGGGATCCTATTTAGGATATAAGTAGCTGTTAAGAGCTTATCTCTTCAGTAAGATACTAGGAGGTTTGCTTTGTGCCATCATAAATCTTACCATTTTCAGTAACATTCTATTCCTCCTTTCCATTACACTATTTTGTTGTGGAGTTCTATGAATGGTCTACTAGCTATCCATACCTTTCTCATGATACAATGTCTCAAATTGTTCTGAGAGGTATTTTCGTCTTCGATCAGTTCACAAGACTTTGACAGTTTTATCTAACTGATTCTCTACCAAATATCAATATAATCTAAAGCAATATAATGTCTCACATTTATGAGAGATCAGATAGACATGGCTAAAACAATTGTAATGATCTATGAATGTTATACAATATGAGGCACCATTTTTAACTCTCACAATCATTGGTCCATGAATATCAGAATGAATTAATTGTAATAGATTATTAGCCCTAATTCATTTTTCAAATGGTTTCCTAGTTGTTTTTCCTACTAGACAACATTCACATATAGATAAATTTATCTTATTAATGGAATAAAAAAAATCCCTCTTTGGCCAATCTATTCATTTGATTTAGCCTGATATGCCCAATTTTAGCATGCCAAATATTAACATAAATATTAGCAACTTCAATGGAAGTAATTAACGAAAAACAACAATCGCATTAATAGTACCGTCAAATTTGGTATTTAATGCAATGAAACCATCCATCAGGTATCCAATACTTAATCATCATTACATTTGTTATCCTTATTCAGTTTAGCAACTATGGTTTTCGAAGCAAATGTTATTTCTCTAAATGACATTTATTCTATTTAGGGACTTATAATTTATATATGTCTATGTCTATACTAGCATATCCACTATTATTTCACTAAAATATTGCAGCAGCTGTACACTCATAAATATGATAAAAGAATCTTTGGATAGAAATCGAAAAAATAGTCAAGCTATCTATCATCATCCAATTTTCAAATATTCATTAAACCATATATGTAAGTGTATTGCGCAAAACGATCCTAATATCCTTCTCTACAAGATTTTAAGACACCCTTAATTTAAATAGCATCATTTGAGATCTTTATGACCTCGGACATCTTATCATCGGAATTTCTATGATCTCCAACATTTTATCGTCCGAAATTTCTATGATTTCAAGATCTTGCTACTCATATGAGATTTATTTAATCTTAAGGTCTTGATCGATAATTTAAGATTTCAATAACCTTCTCGTCATCTGATAGAACAATGATTATAATTATGTTATCAAATAGCTCATTATTAAAATCAGTTGACCTAGTCCCACAGAAATACATTTTACAACCAAAAATATAAAAGTACACATGTCTGATTAATTCTAGGCTGAATAGATTTTAATATAACAAACTAAGACGTTTTTAATTCAACTCCCTCTAGAGCCCAATAAATAAAACAGTATAATTTAGCTCACAATTAGAGTGAATAAATGATTAGGATGGAAAGAGGAGAAAAAATAAACAAAAACTAAAACTGGTCGAGAAAGTCCTCGGAATCAGTCATCGACGGCGCGTGGCACTCACGTGTCGGATAAGTCGGTCACGCACTAGCAGCTACACTCACGTGCAGCTACGTTGCTCCACACACCTCCTATGTAGGAGTTGACGTCAACGTGACATATATCACGTTCGGAGAGTGTTAAGACCAAGTTTCTTATGCTTAAGAATATATATAAATATCGATAAATACGTCAAATGTGATTGTATTTTTAGAATATTCCACCGTTGTGAGAAATTTTTTTTATGTGATGCAAGTGAACAATTATGAGTCTAATTGAATGTTTATGAGGTTAATTTGATGAATTGATAAGGGTGGAATATTTTAGAAATATTATTGAGAGAAATAATGGTTAATATTATCGATATTAAAATCGTTATGAAAATTGACGGATTTAACGTATTTATTTTTACGGAATAATTTTTTTATGAAAAATATAAGTGATGAGGATTAAAATAAGTCATTAGGAAGTGTTAATTATAGATTAAAAATAAGTATGGACATGATTGAAAATGGATAAGTGAAGTTCATTAAAATGTTAGTTTAAAGAGGGGTTGATATGTAAAACTTTGGTTGAAAGTTAAGCTGATATAATTAAGGAAAATTGAGGGGTGTTTGGGCAATATGTTAAGTAAATACTAGTGTCTTCTTCCAGCTCAGATCGGGCACAGAAAACAGACTCACCAGCAGACGAAAATCAGACCCGAAGTAGCTCAATCTCTCACTCGGTGATCTCTCTCTCTCGGCCACCTAAGGGATTTCTTCACGGTCAGAAGGAGGCTTGAAGAAGCAAGATCAGTATCTGATTTCAGCCCAGAAAATCAGATCTGGAAGTGACGAAGACAGAAAAAAAAAAAAAGGGAAGAGAAGCTGAGGTCGCGCGGGCGTTGAAGAGAGCTGCAGACCGCGAGTGAAGAAAAGCAGATTCGGGTGAGCTGGGACCAGAAAAAGTGGAGCTGAAAGGAGCTAGATGAAGCCAAGAAATGGAGGAAAATGGCAGGGGTAGGTGTGAATGATGATGGTCAACAGTTGTTAAGAGAAATAACTTGAGTTTGTGAGTTGTTTTCTTGAATTGTTTGCTGTCAAAGTTCAAGAGTTATGGTTTATGTTGTTGTAGTTCAAGTTGACAAGCAGAAATGTAAGGATTTGGACTACCATGAAGTCTCTGAATAGCTACTGATATCAAACACCAGTAAGTTAGATTGGGTTTAATTGATTTTGTCTCATAAAAGCTGAAGTAGGAAGAAATGATTGTATAGAGTTCTTGTGATGTGTGTGTGCCGTGAATGAATGGAAATAAGTGGGTATCTGTGGGATGCTCTTTTTGGCAGTGTGTATGTGTGTGTGTGTGGGTTGTATTTTGTTTAAATAAATGGAGATTAATTGTTTATTAAGTGTATAAATGCATGATGGAATATTTAAGACGCGTTGGAATCGAAAGAAAATCGCGTATTGTGTTATACGTGTGCTTTTCGACTAAAGTAAAGGACAACTGCATATAAGTTGAAATTATGGGATTTTAAGTTGATTTTAAGGTCTTACGCATGTACTTGAATGTGTATTTGAGTGTGATTAAGTCATAGATGATAAATTGCATTGTATGGAATGCGGGTAACGCTCAAAGATAGTTATTTGAATAAATAACGTGCAAGCTGTCTTGTTTTTATTTTATGTTATTTTGGTGGTTCCAAGTGTGTGTTTAAATGTATTAGGACATGAAAACTTCATGGAAATGAATGGTATAACATAAGGGCTTGTGATGGGTTGATTTATGGCTTAATTAGTTTTAAAGAATTCCATTAGAGTTTATATTGGAATTAAGTAGTAAATAAGTTGGTGATTTAAACGTTAGGTGAATTAGAAGTTTCTCTAACGGACATCGAGACGTGTAAAAGGTGAAGAGAGTTCCTCGAATTGGAAGTTAGCGATCGGGAAACGCTTTGTGAGTAGAAATCTACTTTTCTCCAAGCTTAGTTATTTAAAGCTTATTTTAATGTTATATGCATTTACTTTATTATGTAATTGATTGATAGATTTTAATATTGTTGGATCCTATTATATGAATTGTTAAAGTAAATATATATTTATTTAAAGAAATTTTGAGACTTTAAAGTTTTTAGGCTTTTTGCCTTAAAAACTAGATTATTTGAGAATATCGAGAAAAAGTATTTTCTTACAACGATGGTTTACCCTAACCCCAGTTGAGTACCCAATAGAATGCCCTATGCATGTATGGTAGATGTGAGAGAGTTACTAACTGAGAGAAAAAGAGTCAGTTGAGCGACCCTCTGCATGTATAGGGTAGTGTAGTTTAAACAGATTGTGTAGGGATAACGCGTGTCCAGAGTCACACATCGGTAACTACACAGGGTAGATTCCCTAATTCCTAGTGGCTTAGCTAGAGATTTATGCGGCCACGATAGGAGTAGTTTCCCTGGGTTACCATCAAAACGAGAAATGAGAAAGTTTTAAAACGAAATTCAAAATGAATTTCAGAAATAGTTTTGACTGAAAGGAATAAAAAGTATTTCAGAAAAATACTTTAGTTTATAAAGTGGTTTATTATTTATCTCACTGAGTTATACTCACCGTTTGTTTGCTATGTATTTCTTAAAATTTTCTATCAGGTGCAGAAGCGAGTCGTCCAGCTGACGAGGCTCAGACTGACGCGCGGGTTGACTGACGGACGACTACATTCCATAGTATAGCTCATCTTTTGTCACATGCATGTGTTGTATGGAAATTTTAGTATAAATATTTGTAAATATAAATACCAAATGTTGGATGCACGTTTTACGAAAGTGTTTTTGAAAAGAAAATCCTAGTTCTCCATTAAATTTTGCAAATATAATTATTGTGTGTTGGAGTTGATTTTGAGTAAGGGCCGAAGGCCCTTGATAGTTGAGATTTATGTGCTATAGAAGTATTTTTTTTTTTTTTAAATTGCTTTTAAATTTGCAGGGTGGCATAGTCGAATATACAGCTGGTATGCTGCCGGATTTTCATTAGAAATCTAATAAATCAGTTTTAAGTAAGTCACGGTGCTCCGACGGAGTTTCTTTGAGTCAAAGTTAGGGTTCGTTGGAGTTCTGTCGGAGTGCTACGGGATACTTCACGGATCCAGAATAGAGATTCGGGAAGGGTCCCATCAGAGAGAGACATGTGTCAATTGTACACGTGTCGTGTGCACATGAAACCACGTGGTGCATCCATATTCCACCACGTGTCTCAAGTCAATTGATAAAGTGACATGCGTCGTGCAATCAAGTGACCACGTGGTTGCTCTAGATGTCGGAACGTGTTACAATATCTGTCAGCCATGCATCGATCTCTACCAACCACGATATGCCACGTGTTAATTGCGTGTCATCCCATGAGTGGAATGCGTGGTACCACGTGTCACTTGCGTGGCATATACATGGTCAGCTCTTTGTTTTCCTTTGTATCATGCACTAAAGCGATGCGTGTTTTACACGTGCCATGTTGGCGACCTCCTTTCACGACAAGACTAGTGCCAGTTTATTTGTAATTTTATCCCTCTTTTGATTTGTCCCATTAGTTTGCAATTTGGGATTTGGGTGAATTACACTCTCCTTGAACAAAAGTGTCCTAATGTGTTCTTGTTGTCCTTCAACACCTTTGGTTATTAAACTATTTTTCTAGATTTTGATTCTCTATGTTTTCATTCAATTATATTTTTCTCCTTCGATTCTAATCCAAATCGGGCTTATAATATACTATTAGAAAGATCTTTTCGAGCCCTATCTAATGGTGTAATAATCACATGAAGAAGAAAAAACTAAAATTCCATAAATGCCTAAGAATAGATTCAGGTTTCATACTTCTATTTCTTAGGTTTTCAATATGGAAAAATTAAGTTTCATGGCAATTTAATTACTCAAACATGATTCTAAGCCAGCAAACAATTCAACAGAGCTTTGATACCAATGAAAGAATTCATAGCATTATATGAATTCAATATAAAACAATAAAACATAATTGAAAGCGTACTCGTTTCTATGCAGCGAAAATTCTTCTGGATTCTTTTCGATTGTTCAACTGGTTGAAGTTCGGCTACCAATTATGAGACCCAAGCCTTTAATCATAGTGTAAGAACCTTGTCATGTATTCTCTCTATTTTTGCTCTTTCTTTTGTGTTTGCATGTATGTTGTAATAACAATTTCTCATCTTCTCTTACAAAATGAAATACATCAAGTATTTATAGGGGTGGTGGTTATTTTCTGATAATTTTAACCACCAGTAACCGCCAACAGTTACTTGTTCTTATCCAAATCTATTTCATTTGGATCGAGTCATAGATTTGGGTCATCTTGGTTGGACCCGACTCATCAACTTAATAACCCAACACTCTCATACACATACAAACAGATAAGCAGAAACACAAACTCAAATTTATGATTTAGCATAGTTTGTCATTGACTAGAAATTTCTATGAAGATACACAACTAGGAGAAGTCAAGATACTCTGAAATAGAAGACTAATTTTAGAAGACTAACCAGGTACGAGATTCTATGTATGTTCATTATTTTGTAAGAATCAATTTTGTAATGCTACATAATCAATTAAAGTACTATCAAATTTATAAAGTTCAATATTATATACGATAAAACATGTTGAATTCTACACCTATAATCATGTGATAGAGTTGATTATTAAGTAGAAAGCATTTTTTAAGTAGATGGTTTTGTAGCTAGTTTGTATTGTTAATGTTCTAGGGCCATCAAAATTTTTTTGTGCATTGCAGTTTATCAACAATATCTTGGCTATTGGCTCACTTTAGTCTCAACATGTGCAGAAGCATGTATAAGTTATGCAACGATGTGATATGAAAAAAGTTCCATTTTTGTGCGTTTAAAAAACATTAATTAGTAGCTAACCAGAATCATGTAATATTTGTTGCTCTGTGCTTTGCCTGAGAAGAGTTTTGTTCTCATATTTGGTTTTGTATCCACTCTAACAATGTAATATTTTCTTTTATGAGATGTCACTTGGGGTCTAACAATAAACAGTTCTTTTTCTAAAATATTTATTGCACAAACACATTGGGACAATCTCATCATTTGAGCTCCTTGAGTAGATGGTTCCAGGTTTATGCTTGATTAAGGGAAATTTATTGTGAAGTCTTGTTTTAATGGTTTTAATTTGCCTATGGACTCATCTACTTTGGAATTCTTGTTGGTGCCCAAAACTTTTGTTTGGTGGCCCTTCTGGTGATTCTTTGCTGAAAAGCATTGTCTCTGAAAGTTTGGGGTAGTTCTCTAGCTTTTGCTCCAGTCTAGGCATAAGAATATTAGAAATATTTTCATGTTTTTTGAAATTTTTTCTATAAAGAGGTCAGGGATGGGGATGAGGATTGATTTTCTTGATTTTAGTGTGATGTTCTTCGAGTATTTTAATGTTGAACTTCCATGTTTTGTTTGTAAAACTATATTCGTTTCTCCAACCTTTTTTTAAACCTTGTTTCACCTATTTTCTTGTAGGAGTAGGACTTACCAATGGAACATTTATAGGTCAGTTTATCTATTTGCACCTCTGTTGTTTGATTTCTTTCTTTGCTCCAAGAGTTCTGGCAAATTTTTGAAGCTTATATAATGCATGTTTTGCTAAATAAATCTTCTAAATGAACTACAAAGTAGTTCTATTCGTTAAAGAGAATTTTTTTTCTTTAATTATTGTGTTTTTTAATTTATTTACATATAGATTATGGTGAAATTGATTCGAATTTGAGCAAAGATATTGAAGAAAAATTTAATCCCAATCCAACACAAGACATCTAGAAATTTGAGACTAATTAGGAGGACATTTTAAAAACATAAATAAAGAAATTATGTACCTTATATAATATATGCCAAGAGTATGATAGAACTAAATATATGTATAAGGTGAGACTTAAACCTTTATCACAATATGCAATAGAGGAATTGGCAAATTTACCATAAATTTTCTTTCATTTGAGATGCGTACATTTGTTTCTAAATACCTATCAGAAATACGAAGAAAAAGTACTCAACTGCTTTATTAAAAATGGATGTGTGAAATATTACATACTTGATCAGTTTTAAATGCATAATCCCATATTTGCTAAATTTAATTTGTCCCATGATCTAGCGTTATATCCAAAGAGAATTTTGAGTTTAAATCTCAAATTCTTTAATTTAATTTATCACAAGATCTAGTATTAACTGTATTATAGATAAAGAGAACATGTTGAGTACCTTAACAAGGTTTAAACATTGTTTTCTTTACCATAAGAGGAATAAACAAAAGATGTTCAATGTTAATTTCATTTTTTTTTTTTTTTTTTTGAGATCTAATAACAATGGGGTTAAAAGAGGTTTTTTTGAATTATTAAGATAAACCACTACAAGCACAGTCTACAACACGACTCTGGACTGCGAGAAGGGCCTCCCATACCTTGTGATTTAATTGGCAAAAATGGGATTTGAATTTCTATCATAAAGCTGAAGAAAAAATTAATGCTCAAATATTTTACAGAGTGGTTACACCACTTTCTTATTTGTTAGATGAGTGGTGTGTACGTATATATAATAAATAGAGTTTACTTCCTAGAATGCATCAAAATTAATATATTTAATAAAAGAAGAGATCGAGATTAGAAAGTTTTCTCCTCAATATACATCAAAAGTTATAATGTTAATGCAAAGTTTATAAGCCATTAATTAAGTGGAATAAATGTTGACTCAGTAAAAGTAAGTAATATAACTGATAATAGCTGAGAAAGTGCTTATAATTTTAACTAGCACAAAGGAGGAAAATATGAAATTAATAATGTTACTGGAAGGTTTGTGAGTCACTGAATATTTTGAAGAATTGATTTATGATATATATATATATATATATGGGTCCCCTTGTATACACCTAAGATATTGATACATTTGACCAAAAAAAAAAAAAATTATTGCATTTTAAAATTATTTATTGTAATTTATATCATATCTAATTACAACTAAATGTTAAATCACTGTTGCAACAATCGACAAACAGTATTATACTTACTGATTGTAACGAGATATATTTATTTATAATCAGATATAATAAATTACAATTAATAATTTTATGTAATTATTCATTTTTTCTGTCAAGTGTATTGATTTCCTAAGTATATTGTAGAACATGTCATATATATATATATATATATATACATATATAAATAATTTATTTTAGTACACATGACATCTCATTTTATACATGAATACATATTAATCTCCTCAAGTAGGTTTCATAATTAATTTATATAAAATATAGCTGCAGCCATATTTTTTTTTGGGTAAGGGAGATGCTGCAACGCAAGAAGCCTTTGAATGGATACTTAAAAAACCTAAAATTGTCAAGGCCTCTCAATAATTTGCAAACTCATGGATGACATAGTTTCTCACCGGGTACTGCTATAAATTAATTAATTTATATCCTTCATTGATAAAGATTATTTTTTGTCACTTAAACATGTTTTTAATTTGTCTCTAATCAATGTGTACTATAATTATATATATTAAAATTATAGTACATAATGTGATTAAAGACACAATTTGATTATTAAATAATAACACATACACACACAATCATTAATTGATAGTATATAATGGGGTTATAATTAAATTTTTAAATTATAATATACGCATAAATATTAAATTATAGTACATAATGTGGTCAGATTGACTGCACACATGCACACACAATTATTAAATTATAATACACACAATTATTAATTTATAGTATATAATGTGTGTTAACTTATAGTATATAATGTGATTAGGGACACACACCATTTAATTATTAAATTGCAGCACATGCACTCACACACAATTATTAAATTATAGTTTATAATGTGGTTAGAGACACACTCTTTAATTATTAAATTTTACTGAGAGACACATACACTGTTTAATTATTAAATTATAGCACACACACATAGCATGCGCACATATAATATGGTTAGAGTGAACACACACACAATTATTTAAGTTATAGTACATAATGTGGTTAGAGTGAACATACACATACATACACATACACACACACCAAATTATTAAATTATAATATATAATATAGTTGGAGTGAACACACACTGACACACACACACAAGCACTATATAAACACAAACACGATTAATTATTAAATTATAGTAAAAAATGTGGTTAGAGTGAACACATATAGACACATAGATAAATATATATATATATATATATATATATATATAAGAAACTTCATTTTAGTCATGAATAAAACGTATTTAATTGCATATTTTGGTGATCCTCAATATAAATCGTTTAAAGAATTTATACATTTAAATTGTGGAGAAAAGTTAATTGATCTTTTAAAGGTTGTCTAGTTCAGATTCTAGAAGTTTTTGTGTGGCTATCGTTTCACTTCGTGTACTGATACGCTTTTGTGCCTTTAACATCTGTGGATCACAGGGATAATCAAGTACCACCGCTATCAGTGCAAATTGGACTTTGAAATCATCCACCGTAAAATATGGTGGTAAGTGTGTGTCATGATTCATACATAGCACATGGAAACACAGAGAGAGAGAGGATTGCAATGAAAAATAGGACACTTTGTATGCTTCATCTTCGTGCATGGATCCAAATTGAACGCATCTTTGTTGTAATAATTCTAAATGAAAAATAGGACAATGGTTGACATAATAGAGCATTCTTTGTTGAAAATTTGGTGGTTGTCCAAAACTTAGGCCCAAATTTTTAATCTAGTCTTTATGTGACGATTCATATATGGTTCTTATGTCAACTGTCTTATCAATTTCAAACCAAAATACTTAATGATATATGGATTGCCAAATAAAGTTAAAAAAATTAGACAAGTATATGGTATGAGCAAGGATTTTTTGTCAATCTTTTGTTTGTGCTAAATTTTTTTGTTAGAGGAATTTATGTTTCAATGATGTATGAGAAAGTAAAAATTAAATAATTTTAGTCATCTACTTTTTTTAATGTTGGTGTGTCATTATATTTTCAAAAACTTAACAAAAATATGATGGTAAATAATCTTGCTCTTAGTTATCTATCATTATCTTGGAAAATATATGGATAATGGTAGACATTCAACATTTTTGTGCAATTTTTTAATCTAACCTCTATGACAACTAGTATATAAGAAAGCACTATGTGCCAAGCGATCACAGCCTGGAAGCGCCTAGGCCACATGGGCAAAGGCCCCACTAGGCGGCTTGACCAGCAATTAACGATCTGCTTGACTATCGGTCAAACCTTATTAAAAAAAAAAATCCAAAACATAGGCAAAGAGACATTCAACAGGCAAGAAAAACTTGTTTTTATTATTATTTTCTTGGCATCCAAACAAACAACAAAAAGAAAATGAAAAACTAAAACACTTATTTGAAGCTAGTGGTGTCCATGACGAGCCCCTCTACCTTAACTAGCCCGACAACTTGCCTGACAACTCCATTGTGGTCTTCCAGTTGGGATTTGCTCCGGCTAAAAAGTTTCGATGAAACTAAGTCTTTTTCTTTATTGAAAGTCTTTTAAAACTTATTCGGAATTCTTTCAATTACGGAAATGGGTGGAAATTTTTCTTTTTAAATCAACTTTTACAAATACTGGTTTCTCGGAATTCTGGCTGCATAATAGTTATTTTTTGAAGATTTCCACCCTGTAAAATCTCATAAAAACTTGTGCATTTCAAAATCATTCATTTCTCAACTACTGAGCCTCAGGCCCTCTTTCATTTTTCCATAAACAACCTCAAACATGCCTTTTAAATCAATTATACAAAAATATAGTTTACTTAAAATTTTAAAACATATTTACTGAAAGTGTATGGATAAAATGTATCATCTAAAATAATATTTACAAATGTATAATAAGTCTAAAAAGAACGATATGCAATACATGATATTTTCGAATGAAAAACTAGTGCAGCAGCATCACGTCTCTAATTCGCCTACATGTTCAATAGAGATGTTTCCACTGCTTTGCTTGTACCTACAGCCGCGGAGAATTTTTATACAATAATGAAGGAGTGGTGAGTATAAACTCAATGAGTGGGTAATTTATATTAAACTATAATCTTTACTTATAAGTATTATTCCCCCTAAAATAGGGTGAAAAAACTACTAATTCTTTATTTTTCTGGAAAACTATAAAACTTGCATAATGCAACAAATACTTTTTATTTAAACCTTCATAAATTTATTTTTCTTATTTTCTAAAACTCACGTCTATCGATGCACTTTATTTCTTTAACTGGCCTTACTTGGCAACCTAAGAAAACTTATCCTTCATGATGATACGAAGACACGCCACTAGGATTCGGGAAACTATCACCATGTGTAATCGCAGATGTGGAACAACTTTGAGATCGCGATTCCCTCCAACATCAAACAGATTTATACTACCCCATATGTGCAAAATGCGACACATAGACTCAATTCTCCCAAGTTAGTGACTCCCCCCAACTAGCTATGCACGCATGGGATATTTCGATCGGGTGTAACTGGGGACTAGAGTAAACCAAAGGTAATATAAAAAAAAAAAAAAAAAAGCTCTTCAATATGCGTAATATTTATGCTTAAACTTTTATTTGCTTACATGAAAACATATTAATGTTTTTGAAAATGTTTCATCTCTAACTTGCGATTAAAACCGGATAAAATCTTTTCTAAGGCAAAAGCCTAAAATCTTTCAAAGCAATTCTAGTTTGTATTTCTATGCATGTATTTCAACAACTTTCTACTTTACATTAAAATAAATACAATTTATACCATACTTTAAAGATATTTATACATGCATCATTGTAAACAATATTAATATGATAAAAGTTTGCATGAATAAATATAATAATTCGAAAATAACATAATGTGGCATTAAGATTATTCAATCATTAACATGTATTTAAAACTGATAAATTTTCATACTCACTACTTGCTTCCAATAGAATAACAATCACTCTTGTTATGTTTCCCTTCCGCTCGCCAGTTTACCTACATTTATTTACGATCAAGTTTCCGTTAGAACTAACATTCGATTAACACTTAAACTTTTAACTAAGCGAGGGCATCGAATCATAAATTTTCAAGTCGTAATAACTTCGATTTATCGTACACAATATCAATTTGTAAATCTTAACATCCACACACGATAATCACTTCGAAATAACACAATTTCGTACATAACGTATCCAACGGAACTTTATGATTATTCTAGCTTCTTTGACCACATTTAAACCAATATTAATGCCATCCATTCAAACAATTATTTCATCGGAAATACACTCAAATGGATTCAATATGGTGAAATTTCTAATCAAAATCATAAAACACAATACTTTTGCGATTACGAAAGTTTCATCGCGAATTATCATTTTAACAATTTGAGCACTTCTTTTAACTTTCCAAACAATTCTAATGTCAATACTACTTATAATCTCATGCAAACCATATAAAAATAAAAGTCTCACACTTCAATATTCACATTATCAATACACGACAGCTTAGTATTTACTTAACCGATACTCGTTTCGACTTCGAAATTTGACGATTAAATATATTCGCATGCAACAAAAATTATCCTAATCACTTTAAACATAGCTTAAACCATCTAAAATCATGATTTAACATTTTAACACTCCCAAACTAAAATCATGGCAGCCTATATACCCATTTAATTTAACTTCTTATTTCATCATCTAATTAATCCATAAATCATTCAACTACCCGAAAATAATTTTCGATTATCAAAACAACACTTCGATACTTTCAAACACATCAAAAATCATTATTTTCCATGGCAACAAAATAGAAAATAATATTGGAATCATGTCAACCCCTAAATGGCCAAAATACACAAACTATCCAACACCAAAATTCATCCATTTTCACACAAATAATCACATGTAACGGAACCTTCACACTAATGAGGTTCTAAGTCCTAAAACTCAATCATTTCATCATGAAAATTCATCCAATATCACAATCTAACATTCCCATCAAAAAGAGAACCATGAAAACACCATTTATATCTTGAAAATCAACTCAATAACAACTTAAATTGACATGCAAGCTACTGCCCATGCTCTTCATCTTTGGTCAAGCTTCCTTCAATCTAAAAAGGGCATGCATGAGCTAAAAATACTCAAAATCAGCTTAGATATCCCCAAGGTAGCAAGCTAACCTTTTGCATGCACCCAATGGCTTGAAATTGCCTTGAAACCTCAAATAGTTGCTTCCGTCCTCCTCTTGTGATCGAACAGTTCTCATTCTTCCTCCTTGTCTCTCTCTCGACTCAAATGGTGGTTGGAATGATGGTGCTTACTGCTCGAGCTTCTCTTCTCTTCTCGATTACTTGAGCTCTCACTCTTGCTCTTGCTCTTGGGTTTAAGCTTGATGGAGTACTCAAGTTTCTTGGTGAAGATAGCTCATCTCTCAATTTGGAGCTCTCAGTTTTGGGTGTTGGTGACCGAAAGGAAACTTGAAGCTCTCGGGTTGAGGAAATGGAGACTGAATAGATGTGCTTCTTGTTTGGTTTGATATCACTCCCTCTCTCTCACTTTCACTCTCACTCTCAGTTAATGCTTCATGTTGACCAAATGAAAAAATTGGTCTCTCATCTTTAATTTTGCTTCTTTGGATTTCATATATATATATTTCCTAGTTTCTTGACACTTGGCGCCCATGCATGAACCCATCTTGCCACTTGTTTTGTTTCCTTGATGCATGAATGACACTTGTCCAATCCATGCTTTCATTAGTGCCACGCATTATTCCATTCATTCTCCCATTCCGATTTCAAATTTGAATTTGTTTTCGTCCATCCAGAAATCTTATTATAACTCAATTCCATCTCCGAAAATTATTTTGAATTCGATTCCATCTCTGGGTATTCTAAATTTTATTTCTTCAAAAATATTTTATATAATCCTAAATCGAAAAGAATATTTTCGGATCACTCAATCTATCCGAATGGATTCGTTTTCGATCGTTTCACTTTTATTTAACTCAAATATTAATTTCAAAAATTTTTATTCACTAAATCCACTCTTCAAAAATTATTATTCTCGCTGATACTTTTCGTTCGGGAACACGATCCATCGAAAAATAATTTATTTTTCGTCAGATAAAGTTTTGGGTTTTACAATCCAATAATCAAATGCACTAATTGGTCTAGTTGTTCTCCTCTAAAGCAAATCAATAAATTGGAGACACCAAGAAAATGAGTACGAAGCTAGTGGTGCCACTGAATCTCGCATTAAGAAGATGAGTACGAAGACGATGTCAACTTTGACTCAAATTGAAAGAGTCGAAAAGGAAGCTATGATTGGTTAGTGCGTTGTTGATGATGAGGAAGCTCTACGAGAAAAGTTTGAGAAAGAGAGAGAGATTAGGTCGTGGCCATTTGAGAGAGAAAGAGAAGTTCAAATTTTATTTACACTAATGCAGCCACTTAGCTAGGTCGGTTTTTAATCCTATAGTGACGATTGATGGGTCAAAAAATTATAATTCATATTTTTTTACCTTAAAACTCTAATATTTTGATATATCAGCTATTGTCTAAGATTGGATGAAAAAGTTTTAAATAAGTGTGTTGGATATTTATCATCATCCAAAATATATCCAAGTAAATCATATATATCATTGAACACCAATGCAAATAGAGCTGAATAAATTAACAAATATAGATTTACGTGATATAAATCTTCTATTCTAAAATGGATTTTTTATTTTACACAAATTAATTAAAATCGTTTTGGTGTAATCTATTAGAAAAATGAGACGTTTTGGTGTTGAAGATTTACTTTGCATTTTTTAACTGAGCAAACACATAAAGATCACGCAAAATGCTGCAATTAATTATAGAAAGTCTGTATTATGAATATGAGATAAGCACACACTTTTATTTTATTTTATTTTATGAACTTTAGCATACAAACTTAATCATCGCATAGTCAAGCTTATGCATGCTTGCCTTTGTGTGGACAAATATATATCGACTGTAAAATTTGATTTCATCCTAATTAATTCCATGCTCATAGTGGTATGAGATTGATAAGAAGAGAAGCAACATGATCCTTAATAATGACTTAGCATGTGTGTAGCCATCATCGTCCTTGTAGAGGACGTCTATAACATGAGCAAGATTGAGAATTCGTGTTAGGAGAGGCATTGGTACGGTGGTTGGGATGAGGATCCATCCAAGCATTTGTAACTTGTTTTTGAAATTCCTCATAGGCTTCCTCTTCTGTTGCTCCATATTGTTTCATGTAACACTCAACACTTGAAGCCACATGTTCTCTCTTTTGCTCAAACTGCATGTGTAATAGCTACTTGTTAGTTAAAAAGAAGAATTCAAGAAAATTAAATTAGTAAAGGGTCATGTGATTATTGGTTGGTCATGAACATGCATTGTGGACATATCAGGGGCCTATAGGGGCCATGTACCCCTAATCAATGGAAAACGAACAAATATATGTTCATACATTCCTATTGTAATATCAATTCGAGCGATCGCTCTCATAAGTTTTTTGTTTAATTATGACAGCCCAATTTGTATTAAGAAAAGGGTTTAGTTGAAAACTAACCCATTTTTTATAACCCACTTCAAAAATATCCTTTTTTTTTTAATCTAGGAAGGTAGTCCTTTTTTGGACAAAAATACCCCTACCTAACTAGTTTTTGTGTGACACTCTCACCAAAATTGAAAATCTCTCAATTCCCAACTTTTTACTCTTATTCTTTCTCTAGGAATCTCATCGAACTCCTTACCGACATACCTCACTGGCGAACCTATACCTACCAGTGTTCACTATCCAGAAACCCTTATCTCTGTCCTCTCTTTCCACTTCTCCATTTCCAACCTCCCAGCTTCAAACCCCACCTCCTACTTGGACTCCCAAGCGAAACCCTCCCCGCTCTCTGCTTGCATGAGCTTTAAATTCAAGCAAATTGATAAAATTGAGAAGCAGACAAAAGAGAAAAATCAGACCCTCCAGAGAATCCGCGCTTGGCACCAATCAAAACAGTAGGAAACCACCCCATATTTGGTTAATAATGAATAAAACAAGGAAATAGATGGCGACAGAGAGCGAATGGAGGCAGGGGCGATTTCGAAAACGAAAGAGAACCCGGATGGGGATTTTGGTATAGATGGATATCATTTTATTAATGCCTGCATTAGGGACCTTTTTTAGAGTTAGTGTTTGGATGTCATTTGAATGATGGAATTTGCATAATAGACAAGTATTGCTAAGTTTGATGGCATCTGTTTGGAGCCTTAACATGCAGAATGTTGACTTTGTTTTGAAATTTGTGTTTTCAAGTTGACTGTTTTGAAATTTTTATTTTTTGGGGTAGGGATTCCCAACTTGGAGGTTGGGATTTCCTGACCTCCAATGGATCCAAGGTGGGATTTCCAACTTCCTCCTGACTTCCGAGGTGAATCTCCAGGTTGGGAATCCCAACTTGGAAGCTGGAATTCCTAACCCCTAAATTGGGATTCTGACCTTTGGATTAGGAAACCCAACCTGGAGCGTGGGAATCCCAACCCTCAAGTTGGGATTCCCAACTTACCTACCCTAGACCCCCGCTTGAGGTTGGGAAAATCTCAACCTTTGGGTTGTAATTCTCAACCTTAAGGTTGAGAACCTTCCCAACCCCAAGGTTGGGATAGGGTTTGGGTTGGGAACGTTCCTAACCTTTAGGTTGGGTGATTCCTAACCTCGGGGTTGGGATTCCCAACTTAAAGGTTGTGAATCCCAACCTCGAGGTTGGGATTGGGTACCTAGGTTTGGAATTGAGTACTTTTTTCTATACTTCTAATAATTCTTGGATAATGAATGTTAAAATCCTTTCGATTGGGAGTATCCAGATTGGATAATAGAGTTTGGGTCATCATTTTCCTCTTCCTTTTCTTTCTATTTTCCGTTTCATGTTCATATTTTCATTATTTAATTCATTAGCTTAATTTTCTAACTGAATTATATTGTGAATCTTAGCATGAGAGCAAGAAAGGTCTTTAGAAACCTACCTATGAAGTTCCAACCTAAGAGATGAGCAGACTTTCTGTATATAAATTTGTTTGAAAAAGAGTAGCTGATCTTGATCAAACTCTCTTTATCCTTGATTGTTATATTTCTCATTGCTAGTTAGTAATGGTTACTTTAATAATATATAAGTAATTAGTTATGTTTGTTTTTGATGATTTCTAGTAGTCGTGAGGGACTAGTCAAGCTGTGCTTGACTATTGTCATGTTGTAGAAAAACAATGATGAAATTTCTCAGTAGCTTATATGCTTGTAGGCTTTTACAGTTACACAGATATTCCCATAATTGTATATTTATTGCATAGTCAATGATATGATACATTTAGGAGTGCACTTTAAAATCAGCTCATCATTGTAATGCAAAGTAGGAAAAGCTAACACAAAAGTGGTTCATATTGAGTAATCAAACCAATCAAACCTCAAAGGTTGGATTCACAATGCTTAGAAGTGAACACCAAACATCCATTATAAAAGGAATAACATTAAAAATTATTGTTTTAATCAACAAGTATTTCAACAATGAGTAATACAATCATTCACAACTCAAATAGCAGGTATACTCAAGCAACAATACACATGAAATTTTTTATAATAAAACGTAACCAGATGATCTATTGAAAAGTTATATACTTCATATAGTAGGAACTATTGAACTTAGACACAAGATAATGCATTGACTAACACAACCTGGACACAAGATAACGCATTGACTAACATAACCTAGACACAAGATACTTTATATAGTAGCAAGAATTAGCAACAGAAACCATTTTATCTGTGTCTAACATCATCAGGGCACTGCCTAGAAGAGTTGTAGATTCCCAAATATCTTCAGAAACAACATAATTTGCATTTTCATCGAGGAACCATGCTTACACTTGTAATATTTTTCATATTATAACAATGAGAGTCTATTTTATAGTGGTTATTAGACCAACAATGAGATGTACAATTCAAACAACTCAAGTGAATTACAAAGATGCTTATTGCAGCTTAGGAATATTATGTAACAGAAAATTAATTCACATACAACAACAAGCTTCACACATTTATTTCAAAATCTTATTTAAGAAAGCAAGAGGAAACAAAGATGTCAAATGGATCTACAGCTAGTGCACATGTAAATAGTGATACAGAGATAAGTGTAGGCTCATAAAATAAAGGCTATATGGCATATCTACAACAAAAGCGATCTAGTAAAAGGGAAGGAAAATCAATACCAAAAAAACCAAATTCTTATGAATACACTAGTGCACCACAGATGTCATCTCCATAGTCACATAAAACTTGATACATATCACAAAATATCTTCTAGTTTATCACAGAGATCCAATCTCTTAACTGAACTAGTAGTAGACGTCCAACTGCAAGCAAAACAAAATGACTTACCACTCATAAAAAGAAGAGATTAGAGAGAACTTATAGTCATAAATTTAAAAGTAAACATAATGGATTTCATAGTGCTACAAAGAGATTGGATTAAGAATTTATAATATTATAGAGAATATCATTGAATCAGACTCTTAAAACAACATCATTATGGTTTTCAAAAAAAAAAGAAAAAAGATCAGGATTTTGTAAATCTTACAGCACCAGTGCAACAGCAGTCCCAAACTCTAGCATTATGACTATATAGCATAAAGCTGACAACCTCTACGCTATCAGAAAAATCGATACCATGTTATTAATTATTCAATTGCAAGTAACAAATACAATTTCAAAGTATTAATACCAATGCCATTGATGTCTTAACATGTACACATCACAAACCTTTCGTTAAGAATTTGATAACCATCCAAAAAGAATCTATGCTCTCAAGTAAAATTACAAATGTTGACATAGATGCAGTGGTTATTTAAATTTAATACAAAAAAAAATTTACACACCTCCTTATAGATAGTATCAGATGCAATCTGAAGAGCTTCAAGATTGTCACCCAATAATCTCATGGAATAAAGAAGGGAATTTTCTATATAAACAAAAATAAAAATCTGTCATACTACATGTAAAAGATAGACCAACAAAGGAAAAATCCAGTGTAAGAAAAGAAAAGAAAACCTGAAGAATGAACTTGAAGAATGAGAGTATTGTTGATTTTGGCTTAATTACCTATGTTTGAGAATCTCACATCTGAAGAATATAATATGGTGGGAACTTTGAGAATCTCAAATCTGAAGAATAGAATATGGTGGGAGCTTTGAGAATCCCATATCTGAATAATGTAATGTGGTGGGAGCTTTAGTGGGTTATAAATAAGCTCTTTAGCTAATTAGTTTTGTATCCCAAACAAGAATTATAAAACATCCATATATTTATATTATTCTTATTTTCTTCCTATTTGTTTATGGGTTTTGGGATCTTGTCCAGATTTTGTAATATTTTTCTTTGGAGCTAGTGAAAGTTTTCAGCAGTGCCCGTGGACGTAGGTTTTATACCGAACCACGTAAATTCTGATGTGTTCTTTCCTTTTTCCGCTTTGCATTTATTTTTTCTTCTTTATTAGTATTCGTTATTTATATTTAATAGCTAGCATTAGTAGTTGTTTATGCATTTAAATTTTCACTGTGTACAACAATTGGTATCAGAGCTCTAGGTTTCGATTGATTTGAAAAATAGTCTAGGGCGTTAGCTGGCTATTAAATATTTATTTGTAAAGCTTAAGTGTTATTTTAAAATAGTTACAATTTAGGGAAGCTCTGTCAAAAAGACTATAATTGTCTAAGGAGACTGGATTTTAAGTTAGACAGTTTGTGACCCCTTCCAGCCTTTTTTAGGAGCTTACTTTGAGTACTATTCATTTGATCACCAAGCTATTAGCATAAAACTTTTGGTATAAAGTAGAAATGATAGCATCTTTATCTTTGCATGTAAAAATTGAAGTGGAGAAATTTGATGGTCAAAATAATTTTGTCCTATGGCAAAGCGAAGTTATGAATGTCTTATATCAACAAGATTTGGATACTGTTCTAAAAAGAAACAAGACCAAAGGATATTGAGGAAAGAGATTGGGAGAGGCAAAATGCGAAGGTATATGGTTTAATTCGCTCGTGTCTCTGTAGAGAGCAAAAGTATCCGTTCATGAAGAAAACCTCTGCAAGTAAATTGTGGAAGGCGCTAGAGAACAAATATATAAAGAAAAGCAATGAGAATCAGCTATATCTGTTGAAGAGGCTTTATCTTCTTCGGTTGAAACCAAGTTTGAATATTAGTGATCATATTGATAATTTCAACCATTTGTTAGCTGATTTGTTAAATTTGGACGAAATCTTCAAAGATGAGCAAAAGGTCTACTGTTGATAAGATCTCTTCCTGATGAGTTAGATCATTTTTACATTACACTTATTCATGGGAAAGAAAAATTATCCTTTGAAGAAGTGTGTGCAACTTTGCTTAATTATGAAATTCATAAGAAAGATCAGAAAGAGAATAGGGATGAATCAGCAAAGGCGTTTACAGTTAGAGGAAGAAGTAAGAGTCGAAAACAAGAAAGAAGGGGCAGATCACCGTCAAGGAAAAGACTTGATAAAGATGAATATGCCTTTTGTCATGAGAAAGGGCATTAGAAGAAAGATTGTCCGAAGTTACAGAAGAAAGATAAGGGAAAGGGTAAAGCTACTTCCGATGCATATGTAGCCAAACATAAAGAAGAAGATTTTGTGTTGGTTAGTCTATCTTCAATATCTAGATCTGATGAGTGGATTTTAGATTCGGGTTGTACTTATCATATATGTCCACATAAAGAATGGTTCTTCAACTTTGAAAAGCTAGATGGTGGAATTGTGTTCATGGGCAATGATAACTCATGCAAAATTAAGGGGATAGGTTCAATTTGACTGAAAAATCACGATGGATCGACCAAAGTTTTGACAAAAGTTCGGTATGTACCAGAATTAAAAAAGAATCTCATATCATTGGAAGCCTTAGAATCTAAAGGCTACACGGTATCTATCAGAGATGGAGTTATGAGAGTTGTATTTGGTGCTTTGGTGGTAATGAAAGGTATAAGGAAGAATAATTTGTACTACTACGATGGTAGTACAGTTACTGAATTAGCAGCAGTAGTGTCAGAGAATGATGTTGATTCAGATATGATCAGGTTATAACATATGCATTTGGGACATGCAGGTGAGAAAGCCTTAAATAGTTTGGTGAATCAAGGCTTATTGAAATGAGTAAAAACCTGCAAGTTAGATTTTTATGAACATTGTATTCTGGGAAAGCAAATGAGAGTGAAGTTTGAAACTACAATTCATGATACTAAAGACGTTTTGAATTATGTTCACTCTGATGTGTAGGGACCCACTAGGACAGCCTTCTTAGGTGATAAACACTATTTTGTTACATTTGTTGATGACTTTTCCAGAAGAGTTTGAGTATACACGATAAAGAAAAAGAATGATATACTAGGGATTTTTGTTAATTAAAAAAAGATGGTTGAGACTCAAACTAGGAGAAAGATTAAGCACCTCAGAACAGATAATGGGGGTGAATATTGCAGTAAATCTTTTAGAGAAGTCTGTTAAGATACAAGTATTATACGTCATTTTACAGTTAGACACACACCACAACAGAATGGGGTGGTAGAACGCATGAATCGAATGTTGTTGGAGAAAGTTTGATGTATGTTGTCCAATGCTGGGTTGGGCAAAGAGTTTTGGGCTGAGGCAGTGACTTATGCATGTCATCTTATTAATCGCTTACCGTCAACAGTAATCGGTGGTAAAACTCCATTGGAGGTATGGTCTGGAAAGCCTGTTACTGATTATGATTCTTTACATGTCTTTGGTTGTTCTGCTTATTATTATGTAAAAGAATCTAAATTGGATCCTAGGGCAAAGAAAGCTATATTTGTAGGGATGTCTTCAAGGGTGAAAGGATATCGTCTTTTATATCCAAATTCGAAGAAGATAATCTTCAATAGGGATGTTACTTTTGATGAGTCTCCGATGCTGAAAAAGAAAATAGAAGATATTATTGAGGGTAACCCGCAACAGATGGAGTTTACTCGGAAGCATGTGGAGTTTTTCTAGAAATAAATGGAGTCAACAAATAATCCAGCTAAAATTGCTGATACAGATGATGACACTCCTATGACAGGGGAGGTTACTGAAGAAGAAGTAGAATAAGAGGTTTCTACCCAAGAACCTTCACAGTAACAAGAATCAATTGCAACAAATAGGCCAAGACGTGAGATTCGTAGACCTACTCGTTTTGCTGATATGGTGGCCTATGCACTTCCAATTATAGATAATGATGTTCTTCCACTTATAGAGAAGTTGTCAAATGTTCTTAAGTTGATACGTAGAAGAAAGCTATGGATGAAGAAATACAGTCTCTTCGGAAGAATGAAACTTGGGAGCTAGTTCAACTACCGAAGAATAAGAAGGCAACTGGGTGCAAATAGGTGTTTATTAAGAAAGAGAGATTTCTTAACAAAGAAGATGTCCGCTACAAGGCAAGGTTGGTGGCGAAAGGCTATGCTCAGCAAGAAGGGATTGACTATAATGAAGTATTTTCTCTAGTTGTGAAACACTCTTCCATTAGAATTTTATTGGCCATTGTAGCTCAATTGGATTTGGAACTAGTTCAATTGGATGTAAAAACTGCATTTTTATATGGTGATTTGGAAGAGGAAATCTATATAATTCAGCCAGATGGATTCAAGGTTGCTGGTAAGAAAAATTATACTTGCAAATTGAAGAAATCGCTTTATGGTTTGAAACAATCTCCTAGACAATGGTACAAGCGATTTGATTAATTTATGATAGGACAAAAGTACATTAGAAGCAAATTTGATAATTGTGTATACTTTCAAAGGCTACAATATAGTTCTTTCATCTACTTGCTCTTATATATTGATGATATGCTGATAGCTTCTAAGAGCAAAGTGAAGATTAAGAAGCTGAAAACCCAGTTGAGTTCGGAGTTTGAAATGAAGGATTTAGGTGAAGCTAAAAGATTCTAGGTATGAAGATTAGTAGAGATAGAGGAAAATGCAAGGTTTGTTTGACTCAGAAGCAATATCTAATGAAGGTATTACAGTGTTTTGGCGTATCTGAATAGTCAAAACTTGTAAGTACGCCACTTGCTCCTTATTTCAAGTTGAGAGCATCATTATCTCCGAGTACTGATGAAGAACGAGAGTACATGTCTCATGTTCCATATTCTAATGCGGTTGGTAACCTGATGTATACTATAGTGTGTACAAGACCTAACATTTCGCAAGTAGTTGGAGTTGTGAACAAGTATATGCATGATCCTAGTAAAGGACATTGGCAAGCTGTGAAATGGATTTTACGGTACTTGTTAAAAATCGTAGATTTTGGTTTGGTATTTCAGAAGGAAAATTCATTTGGTCAGTTTGCAATCAGATATGTAGATTCAGATTATGCTGGTGATTTGGATAAATGACAGTCAACTACTGAATATGTATTCACTCTTGCGAGAGCTTCAGTAAGTTGGAAGTCTACTTTATAATTTGTCTACGACAGAAGCATAGTATATGGCAATGACAAAGGCTGTGAAGGAAGTAATTTGGTTACAAGGATTACTGATAGAGTTGGAAATGGGACAGAAGAATATTACTATTCATTTGGATAGTCGAAGTGTCATTCATTTAGCAAAGAACCCAGTCTTCCATGTTTGCACCAAGCATACTGATGTCTGATATCACTTTGTGTGGGAAATTTTGAGTGAAGGGTCGATTCTCTTACAGAAAATTGGGACTACTGATAATCCTGCAGATATGATAACCAAAGTGGTGACGACAATCAAGTTCAACCATTGTTTGGACTTGATCAATATTTTGAAAGTCTAAAACATATTTGAAGGCATTACTAAAGGCTAATACGCCAAGGTAGAGATTTGTTGATTTTGTCTTAATTAACTATATTTGAGAATCTCACATCTGAAGAATATAATGTGGTGGGAACTTTGAGAATCTCACATCTGAAGAATATAATGTGATGGGAGCTTTGAGAATCCCACATCTGAAGAATGAAATGTGGTGGGAGCTTTAGCGGGGTACAAATAAGCTCTTTAGCTAATTAGTTTTGTATCCCAAACAATAATTACAAAAGATTCATATATTTGTATTATTCTTGTTTTCTCCCCATTTGTTTCTAGGTTTTGGGATCTTGTCCAAATTTTGTAATATTTTTCTTTGAAGCTAGTGGAAGTTTTTAACAGTACTAGTGGATGTAGATTTTATACCGAACCACGTAAATTCTGGTGTGTTCTTTCCTTTTTCAGCTTTGCATTTATTTTTTTTGCTTTATTAGTATTCATTATTTATATTTAATAACTAGCATTAGTAGTTATGTATGCATTTAAATTTCTGTTGCGCACAACGAATAGAGGTAGAAATATCCCAAATAGTTATGGAGTTATCGCTGCAACCTATGGCAAGACAATGGCTGTCACAGTCCTGAAACCTATAAGAGCTAAGCAACATTAGATTACATTAGGAAACTAGTCAAGCAATAGTGTTGAATTGTCAGCTGATAATTACCTTCAAGAAGGAAACATTCAAAACCCAATGACTGAACCTAGGCAATGATTGAACAAAACTCAAATTGACAACAACTTCTGTTTCGTTATAAGACTTGCCTAACAAGTCGAAGTTCAAGTCAAATAACTTGACTTTTTTTTCACCAAAGAAAGCAACATTGAAAGTTGTGGTCGTGGACACTGATCCTAGTTCAATAATACAAAGGAAAGCATAATAAAAATGATGAGGTGGCGTATGCATGAATACCAATGTGTGTGAGGGAGCAAAAGAACACTAAATTTCAACTTTATAATTATTTTCATAAGTCTGACTTTCATATGAGCCGATTTTTCCATAAAATGAAGCATGTACTTCTTCAGCACGGCCCTATTCATTCTATCACTACAACTCTTAACCTTTAAGCCAAATGATTTTCTAATTAAAAAAAGATAATCTCAAAGAAAACTTTTAGCAATCTAACGGGGCAATGACTCAACACCACTCAAACTACATTCAACCACTTCATGCAATCTTTAAGCTCAAAAGAATCTGAAACACACAGCAAAATTCCATCAAACCTCTAAATTTCATATTTGAGACTACATATAATTGAAAACCTGAATAGCCTAGTTCAACTCCTTAGGATAGCTCAACTAACCTCTCCTTCCAGCCACCGTATATTCATAATATCATCCACTTCCTTCTCCTTGACACTATAATAACCAAACTTTTATAGCTTCAATTACAGTATTTAATTAATAGAACAATTAGTTTTGAAAGAAAATGTCATAACTCAAACTTTATATAAGCAATTAAACATGAGCTAAAATGTTCAAAGATTAGCAAAAAATCAGAACTTAGGTTGTCTCCAACATGCATTACACCAACTAACACCAACCCAAAAAATATAAACCAAAACTTTTAAACAAAATCATCAAACAAACCATGTCAATTAGCAAAACAATGAATTACCCAAAATGTGATATCTCAAACTTGATATAGGCAACTAAAATGTTCAAAAATCACCACAAAATCAAAACTTGAACTATCTACATCATGCACTATGACGGGACCCTTCCCGAATCTCTATTCTGGATCAATAAAGTATCCCGTAGCACTCCGACAGAACTCCAACGAACCCTAACTTTGACTCGAAGGAACTCCGTCGGAGCACCGTGACTTACTTAAAACTGATTTACTAAATTTCTAATAAAAATCCGGCAGCATGTCGACTCTATATTCGACTATGTCACCCTGCAGATTTAAAAGCAATTTAAAAAAAAATACTTCTATAGCACACAAATCTCAACTGCCAAGGGCCTCCGGCCCTTACTCAAAATCAACTCCAACACACAATAATTATATTTGCAAAATTTAATGGAGAACTAGGATTTTCTTTTCAAAAACACTTTCGTAAAACGTGCATCCAACATTTGGTATTTATATTTACAAATATTTATACTAAAATTTCCATACAACACATGCATGTGACAAAAAATGAGCTATACTATGGAATGTAGTCGTCCGTCAGTCAACCCGCGCGTCAGTCTGAGCCTTGTCAGTTGGATGACTCGCTCCTGCACCTGAGAGAAAATTTTAGAAAATGCATAGCACACAAACGGTGAGTATAACTCAGTGAGATAAATAAATAATAGATTTATAAACTAAAGTATTTTTCTAAAATACTTTTTATTCCTTTCAATTAAAACTATTTCTGAAATTTATCTTGAATTTCTTTCTAAAACTTTATCATTTCTCACTTTGATGGTAACCCAGGGAAACTACTCCTGTCGTGGCCGCATAAATCTCTAGCTAAGCCATTAGGAATTAGGGAATCTACCCTGTGTAGTTACCGATGTGCGACTCTGGACACGCGTTATCCCTACACAATCGGTTTAAACTACACTACCCTATACGTGCAGAGGGTCGCTCAACTGACTCTTTTTCTCTCAGTTAGTAACTCTCTCACATCTACCATACACGCATAGGGCATTCTATTGGGTACTTAACTGGGACTAGGGTAAATCATCGTTGTAAGAAAATATTTTTTCTCGGTATTCTCAAATAATCTAGTTTTTAAGGCAAAAAGCCTAAAAACTTTAAAGTCTCATAATTTCTTTACATAAATATATATTTACTTTAACAATTCATATAATAGGATCCAACTATATTAAAACCTATCAATCAATTACATAATAAAGTAAATGCATATAACATTAAAATAAGCTTTAAAGAATAAGCTTGGAGAAAAGTAGATTTCTACTCACAAAGCGTTTCCCGATCGCTAACTTCCAATTCGAGGAACTCTCTTCACCTCTTACACGTCTCGATGTCCGTTAGAGAAACTTCCAATTCACCTAACGTTTAAATCACCAACTTATTTACTACTTCATTCTAATATAAACTCTAATGGAATTCTTTAAAACTAATTAAGCCATAAATCAACCCATCACAAGCCCTTATGTTATATCATTCATTTCCATGAAGTTTTGATGTCCTAATCCATTTAAACACACACTTGGAACCACCAAAATAACATAAAATAAAAACAAGATAGCTTGCACGTTATTTATTCAAATAACTATCTTTAAGCGTTACCCGCATTCCATACAATGCAATTTATCATCTATGACTTAATCACACTCAAATACACATTCAAGTACATGCTTAAGACCTTAAAATCAACTTAAAATCCCATAATTTCAACTTATATGCAGCTGTCCTTTACTTTAGTCGAAAAGCACACGTATAACACAATACGCGATTTTCTTTCGATTCCAACGCGTCTTCAATATTCCATCATGCATTTATACACT
The DNA here is from genome assembly GCA_022984855.1 of Dimocarpus longan. NCBI lineage: Eukaryota > Viridiplantae > Streptophyta > Magnoliopsida > Sapindales > Sapindaceae > Dimocarpus > Dimocarpus longan. Next base: position 23,053,911 of record CM041014.1, read on the forward strand.
TAATAAACAATTAATCTCCATTTATTTAAACAAAATACAACCCACACACACACACATACATACTGCCGAACAGAGCATCCCACAGATACCCACTTCTTTCCATTCATTCACGGCACACACACATCACAAGAACTCTATACAATCATTTCTTCCTACTTCAGCTTTTATGAGATAAAATCAATTAAACCCAATCTAAGTTACTGGTGTTTGATATCAGTAGCTGTTCAGACACTCACGACAGTCCCAAATCCTTCCATTTTTCGAATCTAACTTGAGCTACAACAAAAAAAACATAACTCTTGAACTTTGACAGCAAAGAACTCAAGAAAACCACTCAAAAAGTCAAGTTATTCCTCTTACCTACTGTTGATCATCTTCTTCACGCCTACCCCCGCCATTTTCCTCCATTTCTTGGCTTCATCCAGCTCCTTTCAGCTCATCTTTTTCTGGTCTCAACTCACCCGAAATTTCCTTCCCTCACTCGCGGTCTGCCGAGCACGTCAACGCCCGTCGCGACTTCAGCTGTCTTCCCGATTCTGAGTTGTCTTCTTCACTTCCAGATCTGATTTTCTGGGCTGAAATCAGATGCTTATCTAGCTCCTTCAAGCCTCCTTCTGCCAGTGAAGAAATCCCTTAGATGATCGGTCCTTTTGCTGCACTTTATTGCCGAGAAAGAGCTGCTGAAAATTGCCGAGCAAGAGATTGATTTCAGGTCTGCTATCGGGTCTGTTTTTGTGTTTGTCTGGGGAGTGTTTTCTGATCTGGAAAAAGCACACTAATTATGTTTCACATATTGCCCAAACACCCCTCAATTTTCTTCAATTATGACAGCTAAAACTTCAATTTAAATGTTGCACTTAAACCCCTCTTTTATTACTATTTTTTATGAACTTCACTTATCCATTTTCAATCATGTCCACACTCATTTTTAATCTCTAATTAACACTTCCTAATGACCTCTTTTAATCCTCATCACTTATATTTCTCATAAAAATAAATCCGTCAATTTCCATAACGATTGTAATATCGATAATATTAGTCATTATTTCTCTCAATAATATTTCTAAAATATTCCACACTTATCAATTCATCAAATTAATCTCATAAACATTCAATTAGACTCATAATTGTTCACTTTCATCACATAAAAAAAAATTCTCACAACGGTGGAATATTTTAAAAATACAATCACATTTGACATATTTATCGATATTTATATATATTCTTAAGCATGAAGGACTTGGTCCTAACACACTACATCAACAAACACCAGCTCAGAAAATAAAAACCAAAACTTTAAAACAACAGCAACATCAAATCCATGAAAAATCCCATCATTCAGGCAAAAACATAAAACCCATCTATAACTCATTTAAACAAGCTGGAAAGCAACACAACAGCGGATAGATTACCAAGCTGTGGTAATGGCGGAACAGGACCTGGGTCAACTCCCGGGTCGTATTGAAATTGATCCATTGAATTCTAGGTCAACCATCGCTAGAGTAGAAGACAAATGTTTGAAAAGATGAGTAGAGAGAAGCTAAGAGAGTGAAATCGGGAACTCATTTAGGAGGGAGCTGAGTGATTTTGGGGCTTCAAACCAATTTGGCTCCTTTTGTTATCATTAAGGGCATTTTTATCCATTTGAGATCTTTTTTTAAGAATAAAAAATAAAAGGGTTAGTGTTGAGGTTGACCGTTCCAAATGGGTTATTTTATGTATTTTCCCCATTCCATTATTCTTTTTCAACCCAAACCATCGTTCGAGCCCATTTTTTTTTTTTATCATTAATTGAAATCTAATACTAACCAAATAAAAAAGATGAGTGCACTTACATGAAAAGCTTGGAGATTATGCCAAGCACCACAAGCTGGCCACTGAAACAGCTATTTCGGTTTATGCATGTAATTTTTATGATCTAATAATGTATCTATTATCTGTCAAAATAATAATAATAATAACTTGAAGGTATGTACATTATCTCGATCTACATAATTTTTACATAACTTTAGGGCAGACTCAAACTTGTCAAATTTATCAAAAAATGCTTGAGTTATTGTCACTAGCTAGTTTACAAACAATTTAATCCAAATAATGTGTCATTAGTTAGATAGGACGGTCCTAACCAGAAAAGGACTCTGTATGTCTGACTTTTTGTTTAATTTGTTCTCCGTTAACTAAATTGAAATTTAATTTGTTCTGCATTAACTGTGTCATTTTTTAGGTATCTTCACAATAATAACAGGTAAATTTAAAAGCTGTTTTCAATGGTTTTGTCAAACATTCTGATTATCACATCCAGACAACTAGACCACTTTAAGTGGTTTGAAAGATCAATGTGACCTTTACAACTACGGAGTGCATCAATACTCAATCCACTATTATATAAATATTTAAATTCTCTCTTAATTCAGCTCTCTTTTTCCCATCTCACACGTTCAAGACCTCAATACTAAAGATTAAATAGTAAACTTTAGCTCAATACAAGAAACCCGCCACTTCTGAACAACTCAGGAAAAAATCCTTAGGCATAGCACCATGTTACATATTCACAATTTAACAGTCTATTTTTGATAGCAGACGAATAATCGTGTAAGTGTGGTAATCAACCTCACAAGAGACTTAAAAATAATAATAATACAGAAACATTAAATAATCTGATTATGAATTGGATAATTCAATTTCCGGTGTTACATCAGTGTTACATTAGTGCAACCCCTCAATATAAAATTTTGGGTTCATCTACCCTGTTTGTAACACTTCTTGTGTTTGAATTTAAACTTTCTAAAGTGACAATAAAATTTGAAAATTCTGGTGAATCAATTCAAGTAATCCAGAATTTGTCATTCTGAACCACCTGTAATATTAGTACCATTTCATGCCATCATAGATTGATTGTTTGCCTTGTATTATTGAAGTGTGATAAATTCTTTTCAAGTTCGGTGTCAACGAACAATCAATGATCGATGTAATACCAAAATAGCTACCATTTATTACTAGAAAATGTGAATATGTAAAGAGTAGATTAAAAAAAAAATGATAATAAAATAAAATAACTGGTCGTAACATATTAAACTTTGTAATTCAGCCTATGAAGAATCTTATGATTATTTCATAAAGAATATTGAATACTATCTATTCTTCAAAATTAACAGGGAATATTATATTTCATCATTAAGTTGTTCCTACAACTATCATAACCTTTCAAGTCATTACAAACAATTTTTTTAAAAAAAAATTACAAACAACCTTTTGATAGACCAAGTCAAATATAAATAAAACCTAGATACAAATAAGAAGGAATTGCACAAAACCCCCTTGAGATATGTCTAAAATTAGATGGAAACACATTTACTCTTTTATTGCCCAATATCTCATTTTGTTAGTCAAATTTCATCAACTTTAACTTGTGACTAAAGTTTTTGATCAAATGATCATTTTAACCATGAATAAAATAAAAATAAAAAATAAAAAAATGAAAACAGATGGATCTCCTATTAGGTTTTATGTCCTAAAAGCTTGTAATAATGTAAACGGTTTTATAAATAATAAAGCATTCATTTAATTCAATTTATATATTTTGCAAAAATTGTATATATCATGAGAAATATCTTTGATTACTTATGTAATTTCAAACTAAATATATAAGTATTATATGCAAGTGGATTTAGTTTAGAATAAGTAATCTAAAGAGTCCGTAAAAAATAAACAAATTTAGGTACTTTATTTGTGATAAATCTACAGTTGCGGTCCATTTTATATTCAGTATAATAGTTTTATCTGAGACTATTCATGTAGTGATATGGAAATGGAGACACCTTATATAATAAAGATTATAAATGACTGAATCATGATAAATATAAGTCTTTTATTAATATCCGTTAAACTTAGAGATTTATATTTATCGACCAGATGATCATATATGAATTAATCTTAATCCTGAGTATATTATAAACTCCTGCTTGTTAAGTTATATCCTTTAATTTATATAGGTAAGATCGGTGTATATGTCCGATCAATAACTTCGTGTTTTGAGAATATGATTCAGTAAGTAGTTGGAAACATTCTACATGATAGTGGAATCCACTCCTTCTTGCGAGAAGTAGAGAAGTAGTTTCCTAAAAGGTTGATTCAGATCTTGAACAATATGAGCGCTCAACTTTCCGTTCATATGAAAACGAAAAGATAAATTCATAAGTTGTTATAGATATATTGTTCATTAGAGAATCAATGATACTTAAGAATCAAAAAATAATTAGAGCGGTAAAACGAATATTTTGACTTAGCTCTAATTATTAACTATTTGTAAATAGTCAAATAATATGTAATGATTAAATCAATGGACACTGAAAATTTTAGATTGTATAAAAACATCTATAGTTTTGAAAGTGCAATCTTAGGTTTTTAGTGGAATAACTCTAAGATTAATAATAGTACATTATTATTTAAAGAGTTTAATTAATAATTCCAATATTATTAGAGCTCAAAACTATAAGTCCATCGGGTCTTTTTGATAAATCATTTCACTATAAGAAACTTGTAAATAGAATATTATAATTGGACCGTCCAATTACAACTATTACGTAAATAGTAAAATATGTGTTCACTTGATATTTGAATAATATTGATTATTCAAATTATTTTAATAATTAATTAGTTAATTATTAGTTATGAATTAATAATTATTTAATTAATTTTCTAGATCTTGAATTCGATTCTTAGCAGTGATCGGGTATAAATTAATTATGAATCAATTAAAGGTTACAAGTTCGATTTCAAAATATAACATGAATTAATTTTGAATTAATTATGTTATATGAGACAAAAATTTAATTTTAATGAACATGAGGTTTAATATTAATTTTGATTAATTAAAACCCTAAGTAGTTACCTATAAATAGAAAAGAAATAGTCTTCTTTTTAAAATAGAAGTTATTTTGGTTTTGTTGTACATTCTTTGAAACAAAAAGAAAAAAAAAATTTCTCTACAGTATAATACAGAGAAGAAGAATATGTATCTTTCTTCTCTTTATAACCAATCTCACATTTATTGTTTACTCTTTTTAGAAAGAAATCAATAGAAAATGAGCACAATTCTATATAATTGTGCTCACTCACTTGTTTCTTGGTGTAGAGACATATCAAGAAAAACTAAGTGATGAGTAATCTATAAAGATCAATACATAAGATAAAAATCTGATTTTTATTTCTTTATATTATTTTATTTTATTGTTTTATAGATCTAAAGTTCTTGAGTTTTCTAAAAATTTTTAAAACTCAGTGTTCTGCAAATTTTTTTTTAACAAAAACAATTATTGTTTTTTTCCCTTTCAATTGGTATTAGAGTCAAGTTCTAATAAAATAGTGATTTTAAAATAATTTATTTTGTATTAATTTAATTTGTATGTCATTGAGTAGATACTATTATAAATTTTTTTTATTTGATTATGATGTGATATATTTTATATTCATATTTGATGAATAAGATTACATGATATGATTATTAATTGTATGATTCTTTAGTTAATTAATTCGATTAATTTGTAAGCCGTTTGTGGCAATTTTTTTTCTATTATAATTCATAGTTTTAAGATTTCAATTTTCTGTAAACTGGCTACTGAATTTGTCATAGCCCCTCCCCAATTTGGTGCTATACAGGAGATACGAGGGATGAGAGTGGCAAGCATATTGCCCAAGTACATATTCATGCACGAAAAGATAAAAATTAATTGAATTTTTCGGATACGAACACGATTAATTAAATTTTTGAATATAATTGTGTTTTAGTAAAAGTTTTCGGATGCACCGGAAATGAACTTGAAATCCAAAAAATGATGTCAAGACCTACTAAAATACATGTTAGGAATAAATATTGAAGAGATTTTATGATAGGATATGGATTACTTGAGTGATTGGAGAAATATGTAGATAGTGAAAGTTTAATTAAAAGTAAGTTAGTATAAAATTGGAAGTAATCATCAAAAGTGGACTCCACAAGATTTGGATAATGGATATATATGATGGAGTGGTGTAAAGATATTGTACAAGTATATATTCATCAATAGAATGATAAAAATCGATTAATCTTTTTATTACGATTAAATTTTTATATTAAATTGCGTATGGGTAAAAGTTTAGAACGAACCAGAAACGGATTCGAAATCCGAGAGATGATGCTATGGCTTATCAAGACACATGTTGGGACAGGTATTGAAGTGATTTTCAAGATTGGATGTGTAATTAAGGTGATTAGAAAATTATATAAGAAATTGAGTATGGAATAAAGTTTTATAAAAGTTTTTTTTAAAAAAAAAAAAAAAAAATTGGCATTGTCACATGAATGGAGGGGTAATTTGCAAAGAAAAATGCAATGGCATGACTGTAAATTATTGTCAAACTTGGAGGGCAAATTCATAAGGCATGGCATATATATGTATATATATATATATATATATATATATATAGTGTGGAAATGTCTAGAAAAATCAAGAGAAATAGAAAAGAGAAGAGTAGCTCTCTGCACTGCAGGGGATGACAGAACAGTCTCATTTTTCAATATTTCAGCCCATTTTTGAAGAGTTTTTAAGCAAGAAAAAGATCAACAACAAGCTAGGAAGGTCATCTAACAAGGGTAAGTAAGTTTTGAGTGAAATAAACTTAGTTTTCATGAGGATTTTGAAGTATCAAAATTGTCCAGAAAAATTAGTTGCTGTCATGTGCAGATTTTTGGAATATATTGACGTTTTATTGTTTGATTTTAGTATTTTGAAGCTCAAATCAAGTGGAAAAGCAAGCCAACACATCTATAAACAATTGGTAAGTGGTTTGAATAAGAAATAATATGATTTGAAGATTTTGAGGTTGTTTAAATGCGATAGAAATCTGATGGACGAGATTGAGTGTGTGTGTGGACTGTTTTGTGCAAAAATAAATAATAAAAGGTTTATGCATATTATGAGATGTAATTTGGTTATTTCAGGGTGAAATGATGTAAAATAAATGTGGTTGGTATGGTTGAATGGGGGCTGGTTTGTTAGGCAAGGAAGTGGATAGTTGGAGATGATGTGTTTGATGAAATGATTATGTGATGTTATGTACAGTTGGCCAGCCTTATGGTTCATGTTTTAATGTGTTAAAAAAATTCAATTTGATGATTTTTCTTGCTTAAATGTATGTTAGAACCATGTTTGTTACATTAGAAATGTGAAATGAGCTAATGAAAATAGAAAGGAGTAGCATTTTGCTAGAGAGGTCAAATGGTGCACATGCTGTCCATAATTTTGTGTAACAGAATTTTTATAGTTAGGGACAGTTATAGGTGCCAAAATTTGGTGGTGATTAAGTATAAAGGTTAAGCTTGAACGTACATAAATTTGGTTAAGAAATGATGTTATTTGTATATGTAAATTGCATAAAAGATTTGAGTGAAATATAGGGACAGCTTGTGTCTCAAGTTAGTGTCCAAAATGAAATAAATAAATGTGGAACTAAGTGTATGCTTGGTTTGGCCTAACTAGGGTGAATAATGTTGATGAATTGTGTGATGTTTGATGAACTTTGTAAGGTTAAAATATGAAGAAACAAATTGTAAAAGAATGGATGACATATGGAGCAGTTATGAGTATGCTATAGTGTTAAAAGTGATGATTGAATTGAAATGTAAGGATTGTGTGTTACAAGCTGCCATGTGTGGATGTTAGTGTGTTTGTTGGTGTTTAGGATGTGTTTAAGGTCCTAAAAGCATACATGAATAATTAGGAATTAAAGTAATTGAAATGGATATACACGGGTGCATTAATGGCATGCAAACTAGTACACAATAAATTGATTTTGGAAGGAAATGATAGGCATTTGATGAAGCTATCAAGACCTGCACTAGATGGGCTTAATTGGGATTGTTCTAGACCTCAAATCATGCACAAATGTCATAGCAAACTATAGAAATTGGAAGGGAACGATTCCAATAAAAATTGAGAAAGTTATGGCCAAAATAGTGTAGGTATGTAGTCGTAAAGTAAGATGTGATCAAAATGCACTCTTCGATGCATGAAATGAATGTATTTAGTCATAATTGAGTAAAAGAATCTTAGATACAAAAGACATGAAGTCATTGCATGTAGGATACAAAAATGTGCATAAAAAAGTGTTGAAAAAATATATGTTTTTCATAGGTTTCAACCCTCAACACTTAGAATTTTTCGAAACTGTTTTACGAGTGACCTAAGTACGAGTTAAGAGATGATTAGAGTGAAAACAGAACAAAGAAAATTGCTAGGATAGGCCCTAGCATAGTCTCAATTTAGAGGGGTCCAAAAACAGTGATTTTGCATTCTGGGCTTCCGACGACCATTTTAAGCATTCCGAAGTGACCCTAGATGATAATAAAAAAGGCTTATGCAAAAAAATCAGAATTAGAGAGTATCAGTTAAGTTAGAATCGAGTAGAGAAAGTTATAGTGAAAGAAGAGACTTTAAAAGAGTTAGTGTGTTAAAAGCAATATACCTAGCTTTATGTTGCTTATTTAGCACACTCTAAATGAAAATGTATTATGTAGGTGACGAGTAGGCTAATGGAGCATGGGAGGCTCAATGACGAGTATAGCTCGCTTGGTAAGGTAAGTGTTCCATCACTTGCGCTATTTCAATTCTTCCTTTAAACATATATATATTGTTGTAGCTAAATGATTTCAAAAATGATTTTCAAAACTATGAGTTAAAGCTTTGTAAAATGATCCTTACAACGGATCTAGAACGAAGGATTTGAAAATAATAAGGTTTTCGAAAAGAAATGAGTAAAGAATTTTAATTAATGGTTTCGAAAGAAAATTGATTTGTGCGTAATGCACTCAAAAGAAAAAGAGCTTTGAAAACCATATATATGCCCTCAGTTTATATGAGATTTAGCGCTACGTGACAATACAAAAAATTCCGTCCATAGTCGCTTAGTTTTTCAGAGTATCTAGTGCAATATGTATGATGCAGAAAGTTTTGTACATGATTGTTGAGATATAAAGAGATTTCTAGCGAAACGTTGAGATGTAGAAAATTTCGCATATTATCATCTAGACTTACAGTTTGGTACTACGTTTGATGTAGTAAATTCTGCTCATAGTTGCCCAGAGTTATAGCACTACAATTGCGATGTAGAAAATTTCGCATTGTAGTTACTCAGATTTTAAGATCGTTTCACACTACATTTACAACACAGTAAATTTCGCATTGTAGTAGTCGAGATGTCTCAACAGTTTCACGGTTGGTGCCAGTTAAAAAAATCACCACGTGATGGTTAAAGTACATAAGGGGTATACATGGTGTTTTTAGAAAGAAAGATTTTCTAATAAAATGGGTAATATTGATATGTACATAAGCATAAATTTTATGTGATTGCATTGTTATATTATCTTTATATGTTGAACTAACATTTCTATCTTTTGTGCAGTTTGTATATTGTAGTAGGTGTGTGTACAGGTAGTGTTGCATCCTGAAAATCATCGTCAATAAATTTTAGGTAGACGAAAATCTAAAGAATGCATCATACGAATATCATTTACATTTTGAAACCTAACCTAAGAAAATATATGTAATAAAAGTTTTGTGATATAATTAGCATAATATATTTTGTTTAACATGCATATATACAAGTTAGTGTTTATCATATGTGATTAAGAAATGATTGTGATTGAAATGCATGATTGTGAACAAAAAGAAGTTAGGTGATGATTGAATATAGTTGGAAGTGTATTTTCTTGCAGGAAATTTTGGAAATGTTAAAAATACAATCGTTATGCTACACAATTTTTTTAAAATCATTTTAAATTTGAATTCGAAAAAAAAAAAAATTACACCAACCTAACTATTTTTAAAGAAAACGAATTTCAATGTAAGTAAAGTAAAGATACGGGCAAAATTAAGGGGTTCGCTCCGCGGTTTTTCTTTTACCCAATAAGTCTGGTTATGAGAAGTTCGTTGGAATGTCGGACGAAATCCTCCAAATAAGAGATTAGAGAGAATCAGATTCAGGTCTTGTCAGAAGTTGGGTTAAAAGTTTGCTGCTGTTATGGGTGAAAATTCTGAAAGAATTTGATTATTATCAGAAAATATGTTTTGAATTTATGCAGTGCAGTCGGCGTATGAGATGCATGAGCACTAGTATTGATGCGTAAGTGAGGTCGACGCATACAATGGTTTAAAACTCAATCCATTTGATGGAGGTTTTTGATAAATAAATCGAATTTAATTTTGAGCCTAAAAGAGCCCATAAAAACTTTTAAAGCCTATAAAGACCTTTGAAGACTACAGGTGAAGGCCAAGGAAATGCTTTGGTTAATTTATGTAATCTTGAAATTAAATTTAGGTTGTTAAAATCAAAGAACCCGGCATACACATGTTGCTTATTTAAATTATTTATCATGCGATGACTGAATAATTTATTGATAACATGATCATGGATAAAATATGTCATATAGAATAAAGAGTACCTATTCACTACATTATAACATGACATGCATCATATGTATTATTTTATTTTACCATTAAATTGTTTATTAGTATAAATAAAAGAATAATACATAGAATGCCTTTTAAATAATTTGAATTGATTTTAGTAGAAAATCATAAGTTTCAAATTAAAAATTAGATTTCAATAATTAGAATTCATAATGTGGATTAGATTTTAATTAGTTAAAATCGGGTAACTTCATATTAAATCTAGTCTTTATTATTTAGATTAGATTTATAAATTGAATTATATTTTTAAGTAATAAAAATCCGCTAATTCATTAAGTGTTAATAAGTTTTGGGCTTGAGTAACACACAAATTCTTAGTAACTTAGATTATATTCTTAGTCATTAATAATCTAAGACGATGACTAGGAATATTTAATAGAAAACCATTATCCTAAAATAGTGAGTGGGAGAGGGATATATGACAATATATCCCACAATTTCCATTATTAGTTCAACACCGTGAAATTTAAATGGTGGCTCGAGACGACTTTGTTATTGTCCCCCTACGGATGATGTCCATTTAAGTTGATCAAGGTTGACTTCCTAACGTATAGGATTTCTAGATGTATTTTGGGATTGACCTACCCTACGGCAGCAAATTTCGAGTTAAGTTCACGGAATCCAAAATGATGGGCTACACTCATAAAGAAAGTAATTAATTGTTAATTATTTTTCTAACTAAAAAATGGTAGTTAAATAATATAAGAATAAGAATTATTTTGTTATATTATTTAATTAAGAATGTCTCAGTCTAATATACAAATATTTGACCTACCCTATGACAACACTTATTTGTAAAATGTTAGATTAATGTGGCATAGTAATTAATTTCTAGAGTATTTTCTAATTCATTATTTGTGTATCATGCATTACGTTTAATTTTATACCAAAATTACATGGTATTAATTTTTGCAAATTGATATTAAATATTTTTTATTTTATTTATTTTCAATAATGGTATCTCCGTTGATTTTTATACTTGTTAATGGTAAATTAAACGAGGAAAATTATGTCAAATGAAAAAGTAATATGAACGCAGTCCTGATCTATGAAGACCTTAATTTGTCATGACTCAACCTTGTCCTCCCCAATCAGTAGAAAATGCTGGACGTGTTATGTGTGAGACCTATCGAAAATGAGCCACAACTTATGAAAAGTCCTTCTGCTACTTGTTAACAGGGATATTCGAGGTGCTTATTACCAAGCACAAGACAATAACAACAACAACTCAAATACTGGAGTCATTGCAAGGCATGTTTGGCCAACCTTCTGAGCAACAACGAAACGAAACTGTTCGTGATGTTATGACTGCTAGATGAAGGAGGGTACATCTGTTCGAGAGCATGTCTTGAAAATGATGACCCATTTCAACACGGTTGAAAACCATGGTAGGGCTATAGATGAGTGTAGCCAAGTGAGTATGATACTAGAAACTCTTCCGAAGAGTCTCATACAATTTAATACAATTTAAGAGCAACTATGTTATGAACAAGTTAACTTACTCACTTACGTAGTTGCTCAATGAGCTAATTACTTATGAGTCTAGGAATAAGGACAAAAATAAGTCTGGTGAAGCAAACTTTGCTAAAACTTCTTCTTTTAGGAAAAACAAAAGCAAGAGAAACTCTAGAAGGGCTAAGACTAAGGTTAAACCCAAGAAGCAAGCTATTCAAAAAAAAGAGCAAAATGGGCTCCAAGGCCACTAAGCCCAAAGAAAAATGTTTCCATTGTGGTGTTGATGGGCATTAGAAGAGGAATTGTCCTAAGTACCTCAAAGAGCTCCAAGAGAAGAAAATGAAAGGTAAATGTGATTTACTAGTCATTGAATCTTGTTTAGTGGAAGATGATTCATCCCTTTGGATAATTGATTCAGGAGCCATTAATCATGTTTGTTCTTCTTTGCAATCGATTGATTCATATAAGCAACTTGATAAGGGTGAGTTCAACAAGTGAGTCGGGACTGGGAAAGTTGTTTCAGTAAAGGTAGTGGGAGAAGTTAGACTTCATTTCAATAATAATTGTTTTATTGTAATGAACAATGTTTATTTTATTCCAGGTTTTAAGAGAAATTTGATTTCTGTATCCAAACTTTTAGAATTTAATTATTCTGTTTCTTTTCATAATAAATTAGTTATTATTTTTAGAAATAGTTTGAAAATTTGTTTAGGGATGTAAGAAAATGCTTTATATGTGTTAAGACCATTAATGCATAACCCACTGCTTAATACTAAAATTTTTAAAGTTGAAAAACCAAAAACAAAATGATAAAAGATTTCTCAAAACGATGACACATATCTTTGACATCTAAGATTTGGTTATATTAATTTTGATAAATTAAACAGATTTGTAAAGAGCAGATATTTAAATGAGTTAAAGATTAGCACTTTACCTATTTATAAATCATGTCTAGAAGGTAAAATGACCAAAAAACTTTTTACAAGAAAATGGCTTAGAGTTAAAGAACCATTAGAGCTTGTACATTCAGATGTCTGCGGTCCTATGAATGTTAAAGCAAGAGGCAGTTATGAATATTTCGTTACCTTTATTGATGATTATTCAGGATATGGGTATATTTACCTAATGCAACTGAAGTCAGAAACTTTTAAAAAGTTTAAAGAGTTTCGAGCTGAAGTTGAAAATCAATTAGGTAAAATATTAAAAACTCTTCAATTAGATCGTGGAGGCAAGTATCTTGATCAGAGTTTGAGGATTACTTGCTTGAGCACGGATTTTATCCTAATTGACTGCTCTTGGAACACCCTAGCACAATGATGTTGCAAAAAGGAGAAATCAAACCCTTTTAAACATGATGAGATCTATATTTACTTTTTCATCATTACCTAGTTCATTTTAGGGATATGCATTGCAAACTATAATGTATATTTTGAATTTTGTATCATCTAAGTCAATTCTAAATATGCCTTTTGAGTTGTGGAAAGGTTGCACAGGTAGTTTACTACATTTTCGCATATAGAGGTGTCTAGCACATGTGCTAAAAAACAAGACTGAGAAGTTGGAACTACGTTCAAAAGTTTACCTATTTGTAGGTTATCTCAAAGAGACTATATAAGCCCCTATTCTTAATTTTTGGATTTCCTAGTATTAGAAGATAAATTATAAGATAAATTATGGGGTAAAAATGCTAAATTTTATAAATATTATCCTTATAAGTGATATTAAGATGTTAGTAGAAATTTTAGAAGTTGATTGAACCTAATAGTAAGATAAAATTTAAAGAATGGCAAAATGGTCATTTTTTCAAATGAGGGCTATATATATAAGTGTGGGGCTTCCAACACTTAGTGAAATTTTGAAGCAAAATTTGAGAGAGAGAGACCAAGGGTGGATGGCAACAAAAGGGGAAGGAAGCCCAAGCTATTTCCAACCATTTTTAAAGCTCCAAATCAAGATTTTAGGATAGATTAAGCTAGAAGATCAAAGTTTAAGCAAGATTAAGATTAGTTTTCATGATTTTTCTCAAGTATGAGGTTAGTTGGGTTTGTATGTATATTGATGATTGGGTTAGTTTTTTATGTGTATTTGATTTGGGTTTTCATCTAAATTAAGATTGGAATCATAATAAACTTAAAAGGAAGCTTGATTTGAGAGAAATCATTCAAGAAATGAAAGTTAGCATTTATGTAGATGAAACCGTAAATTTTGATCTGGACTTGTTTGAAGTGATTTGGTGTTTGATGAAATGCCTAAGAAAGTGATCAAGTGGAAATCTTGGAAAGTTGAAAGAAGCAATGTGTTATGTGTGTGTGTGTATGTAGCTCACAACAATAATAAAGGTGTGTGTCACCATTGAGTTTTGATGCAAATGAGCTTGAATTGATGTATGTTAGAGGTTAGAAAATCACATGAAAATGTTAGAATTGAAAAAGGAAATGAGATGATACAAGAGTGTTGTTTAGGCTAGATGAAGGGCATTGATAATCACCATGCAATGTCACTTCCTCTTTACATTTTCTTGTGACGTATGATCATAATTGAGCATGTATGAGTCTAAGAACTCTAATGAAAAGAGAATTGAGCTTAGAATGTGAAAATGATAAACTTTAGCATGAAAAAATAGTGAAAAATAGGGGTTTTTGGCTAGGAACCTCCACCTGGTGATCGTTTCTTTTCGAATTCAGTTTTTGGCTGACCTAAATGAGAGTTAGGGAGATGAATAGAGCAAAAAATGGAAGAAAGAAAATCTAGGGATTGGTCCCCCTAGCATAGGTTCGCCCAAAGTGGGTCTAAAATGGTTATTTTTCGTTTCGAACTTCAGAAAATTATTTTGAGTGTATAGGGGTGTTCCTAGGTGATAATAAATGAGATTCATAGAAAGAAATCAGAATTTTAAAGCATTGGTTAAGTTAGAACTTAGAAGGGGAGTTTGTAATCTAAAAGACTTTCAATAGAGTTAGTTGTATCAAAAGCAATGTTAGTAGTTTTGTGTAGTTCATTTTAGCATATTCTAATTGAGAATGTGATGTGTAGGTGAGGAGCAAGAGAAACCCGTTGAAGCCCTTCAACAAGCTTTGAATCTAGGTGAGTGCTACACACTTACGTTACAATGTTTGTGTTGTGAAAGGTAAGTTTATTGTTGTTAAAAAATTTATGAATTATTTATTATTATGTAAGATTCTTTCTTTGATTAAGAAAATTATTATATTTCTTTCAATATAAATTAGAAATAAAGTGGTTTTGATAAGAATTGAGTTTAACAAGCTCAAGCCTAAAAGTTTTGAAAGATAAGCTATTTTGTGTTTATTGCACTTAGTGGAAAGGATTTTCAGAGGCCATACATATACCCTCAGATTTATATATTATCTTGCGCTATAATTTGTGATGTAGAAAATTCCACATGTTGTTGCCAAGATTTATATATTATCTCGCACTATGATTTGCGGTGAAGAGAATTTCGCACGTAGTTGCCGAAATGTCTTAGTAGCGTCATGATTGGTGTAAATTGAAAGTCGCGACGTGACATACCACATTGAGCGACAATAGTTGAGTCACTGTGTGGTTAGAGTATTTAGGGGTACAAATGGTGTTTTTAGAAAGAAAAGAATAAAGTTGAGAATTTATACATATTGTAAGAAGTTGTAATCATTTTATTTAATGATAGTTAATTTACTTTTGTTGTTTTGAGATTTATGCTTGCTAATTTTTATTTTGAATTCTTTATATAATTCCTTTCCGATTTGAAAGGTATAAATTTGAAAATAAATGCTTAAAACACTCACTAAGCTTCTATGAGCTCATTCTTTCTTTGTTGAATTGTATAAACCATCCTCAAGTACTAGAGCAGGTGATTGAGACGAGAGAGCTCTTTCTTCAAAATAGGTGGGCGTGTACTCAATGGATGCATTGTATAGATTACATTTGCATTTTTGTTAAATGAAAAACCAAGTCTTTGCATGCATAATTTTTGCATCTTTTGTAACACCCATTTAAGAACTTGTATTATGATATTTTTTGTGATGTAAATAGCTTTGTAAAGTTTCTTATGGTATGAAAGACTTTGGTCATCAATTATGGTATTTATGAGAATGATTTAAAGATTGTTGAGATGCATGTTTGTGGAAAATAAGAAGTTGGGTTACGATTGAGATTATTTGGGAGTGTATTTTCTTTGCAGGAAATTTGGAAACCTCATAAACGCAGTTGTTATGCTACCAGATTTTTGTTAAAATGGTTTTAAAAATTGAAAAGAAAATGGTTACTTTCATGGTTTAATTCAAATCCCAATGTAATAAACTTGAGTTTAAAATAAAACCAACCCGATTAATTTCAAAATAATGAGATCAAATTAACTTCGAAGCAAAGTTTAAACGGGTAGGTTTTAAGGGTGGTTCACTCCACATATTTCTATTAGCTGCTTAGTAGGGTTTGAGAGAGGTCTGTTGGAGTGTCAGGTGAGGCTTACCAGATATTAGTCTAGAGGAAATCTGGATTGGGTCTCGTCAGATTGAGCTGCGAGCTTAAGCTCCAGCTTGCCTAGCTCATCTTATACGAGCTCTTACATTATCCAACTCAGCTCGAATTGAGGGCCTTTCCTAACTCAATGAGCTCGCTTAGCTTACTCTCTTCAGTGAGTGCTTCCTTCTTCTAACTCAATCCAATTCACGGACCTTGCTCAGCTCACAAGGTCTTAGCCTAGCTCGATCTAACTATAGGCACTACCAGCTTGCTAAGCTCGCCTTCATTAGCTATTACCTTAGTCCTACTTGGACAGGCACTATAGTAGCCTGGGCTTAACTCAACTTGCTTCCTGCAAGCTCGCACTTAAGACCAACTCGGTCAACACTGAAAAGAGTTGTGGGCATTCACCCAGCTCGCACCTAGCAAGTTCCTACCCTGCTCACACTACTCATATTTCTTCATTCTAGATTTACACACATATTAGCATATGCACATTTCTGACCTCAAAACTCCACAAACATATAATTAACAATATAACACCAGCTTTCCTCTTAACTCAGGTCGCGACCTCAATAGGTTTCACAATATAACTCATTTTAATCACATACACCACCAAACTAACTTATTTCCTTAGCTAAATTACTTACCAAACTTTCCTCAGTCTTCTGCCTTGCTCTCTAGCTCACCTACTGCTTCAACATCACCAAATCTATACACAGAAATCTCATCAGCTTCAACTGAAACACAGACTGTTCTCAACAGCTTTTCCATCAAAATAATGTCATAACAACCACCTTTACTACTTAATCCTTACCAGATCTGGCTTGATTCTCCTTCTAGATTTGTTTCTTCATCTTTTAGTAGCTAGTTTGCCCTTCACGATGGCGGGATCTAGTCTTGGATCAGTGGTGGTAGCTTTGGTCCTCACTCTACCGACGTCTCTTTCTCTCACTCTCTTTCCACTCTCACCAGATTTTCTCTCCCCCACACCGACTCACCACTCACACTTATTTATAGGCGTGGGTTAAGCTTGTCTTTAACCCTTAAAGTTTCTTAAAATTACACTTCTACCCCATTTCTAGATAATTCCTTATTTTTACAACGTCCTTGTCCTTTCCACTTATTTATCATTTTGTCATTCTTTGTAAATATCTGATATTTTTCATGTCCCTCAACTCTTTACAATTTTAATTTATTCCAAAAACTTTCAAAAATTTAAAAATATTAAATTTTCACTTCTAAATACTTAAAAATCATTTTTATTAATTTTATCAAGAGGGTATATTCGTACATTTCTTCATTCCGTACTTATGTACAGTAATATCCTTAAGAGAGGGTATTACAAACCTTGTGTATACAAACATATTATCGATAAGAAAATGGTTTTCCTTTTATTTTACGTTAACAATATTCTACTCATTAGGAATGATATAAGAATGTTGTCAAACGCAAAAAGCTGACCTACTAGCCAATTCCAAATGAAAGATTTAGGAAATGCCAGTTATATCCTTAGGATTCAAGTAATGCGAGATCGTAAGAATAAACTGTTAGCGCTGTCTCAACCATCGTATATCGATAAGATTCTTGTACGATTTTTTATACAAAACTCCAAGAAAGGTAATTTATCTTTTCGTTATGGAGTTCATTTTTTTAGGGAACAATGTTCTAAGACACCTCAAGAAATTGATGATATGAGACGAATTCCTTAGGTCTCTGTAGTAGATAGTCTTATATATGCTATGTTATGCACAAGACCAGATATATGTTAATCGGTGGGAATAGTTAGTCGTTATCAATCAAATCCAGGATTCGATCACTGGGTGACAGTAAAACATATTCTCAAGTATCTTCGGAGAATGAGAAACTATATGCTAATATATTTTGGAGATGATTTGATCCCATTAGGATATACAAATTCGAATTTTTAGTCGAATAAGGATTCTAGAAAATTCACATCTAGATCAGTATTCACTCTTGGTGATGGAGTTATTGTATGGAGGAATGTTAAGCAATCATGCATTGTTGACTATATTATGGAAGCCGAATATGTAGCAGCTTGTGAAATAGCTAAAGAAGCGATATGGTTATGTAAATTCTTGACTGATCTAGAAGTTGTTCCATATATGGATAAACCACTTACCCTTTATTGTGATAATAGTGGTGCAGTGGCTAATTTCAAGGAACCAAGAAGCCACAAATGAGGGAAGAATATAGAGAGAAAATATCATCTCATTAGGGAGATCATACAAATGGGAGATGCGAACATGATGAAGATTGCATCACAAGATAATCTTACTTATCCGTTTATGAAGACCTTAATGGCTAAAGTGTTTGAAGGTCATCTAAAGGGTCTTGGATTACGAGATATGTCCTATTTGCTTTAGGGTAAGTAGAAGATTGTTGGTTTTTATGCCCTAAGAGCTTGTAATAATGTAAACGGTTTTATAAATAATAAAGTATTCATTTTATTCAATTTATATATTTTGCAAAAATTATATACATCATGAGAAACATCCTTGATTACTGATGTAATTTCAAACTAAGTATATAAATGTTATATGCAAGCGGATTTAGTTTTAGATAAGTAATCTAAAGAGTCTGTAAAAAGCAAACAAAGTTAGGTACTTTATTTGCGGTAAATCTACAGTTGCGGTCCATTTTGTATTCGGTACAATAGTTTTATTCGAGACTATTCATGTAGTGACATGAAAATGGAGACACCTTATATAATAAAAATTATATAAGATTGGACCACGATAAATGTAAGTCTCTTATTAATATCCGTTAAACTTAGAGATTTATATTTATCGACCAGCTGATCATATATGAATTGATCTTAATCCTAAGTATATTATGGACTACTGCTTGTTAAGTTATATCCTTTAATTTACATGGATGAGATCAGTATAGATACCCGATTAATAATTTTGTACTTTGGAGATATGATTTAGTAAATAGTTGGGAACATTCTATATGATAGTGGAATCCACTCTTTTTTGCGAGAAGTGGAGAAGTAGTTTTCTTAAGGATTGATTCAGGTCTTGAACAATATGAGCGCTCAACTTTTCATTCATATGAAAATGAAAAATAAATTTATAAGTTATTATGAATATATTGTTCATTAGAGAATCAATAGTATTTAAGGATCAAGAAATAATTAGAGGGATAAAATGAACATTTTGACCTAACTCTAATTATGAACTATTTATGAAGGGTCAAATCATATATAATGATTAAATCAATGGACACTGAAAATTTCAGATTGTATAAAAATATCTATAATTTTGAGAGTGCAATCTTATGTTTTTAGTGGAGTAACTCTAAGATTAATAATAGTTAATTATTAATTAAAGAGTTTAATTAATAATTTCGTTATTATTGGAGCTCAAAACTATAGGTCCATCGAATCTCCTTGATAGCTCATTTCACCATAAGAAACTTGTATATAGAATATTGTAATTTGACCATTCAATTACAACTATTATATAAGTAGCAAAATATGTGTTCACTTGATATTTGAATAATATCGATTATTCAAATTATCTTAATAATTAATTAGTTAATTATTAGTTATGAATTAATAATTATTTAATTAATTTTATAAGAGGTCTTAAATTCTATTCTCAGCAGTGACCGGATATAAATTAATTATGAATTAATTAGAGGTCACAAATTAGATTTTAAAATATAATATGAATTAATTTTGAATTAATTATGCTATATAGGGCAAAAGTTTAATTTTAATAAATATGAGATTTAATATTAATTTTGATTAATTAAAACTCTAAGTAGTTGTTGATGAATGGAAAAGAAATAGTCTTCTTTTTAAAATAAAAGTTATTTTGGTTTTACTGTACGTTTTTTGAAACAGAAAGAAAAATTTTTTTTCTCTATAACATAATACAGAAAATAAGAATATGTATATTTTTTCTCTGTATAACCAAAATTAAAATTCACCTCTTACATATATTGTTTATTCTTTTAGGAAAAAAAAAATCAATAGAAAGTGAGCACAATTCTATATATTTGTGCTCACTCACTTGTTTCTTGGTGTAGAGACATATCAAGAAATGTTAGATAGTGAACAATCCACAAACATCAATACATAAGATAAAAATCTAATTTTTATTTATTTATATTATTTTAATTCATTGTTTTATGGATCTAGGATTCTTGAGTTTTCTAAAAATTTTTAAAACTTAGTGTTTCGCAATTTTTTTTTTTTTTACAAAAATAATTGTTGTTTTTTTCTCTTCATTTCCATCATCTATCTTGGACGGTAAAGATCAACTGTTGAAAAAAAATTAAAAACAAAACAAAATAAAACAAACATGTAGTTTCAAAAAAAAAAATACCAAAAAGAAAAAAATATAAATGCAAACTATTTAGAGATGGATCTAGAGATCGTCTCTAGATTCCTTTCTCCATCGTCGACCACAACGATGGAACTGTGGGTCTCCGTTGTCGATATCCACCTTCGTTTATCAATCTCCCCACCTCCAAATCCTCCACCACGTCATATTTGACTATCAAAGTGGGGTGTTGTGTAATAAAAATAATAAATCTGTTTCCATCTACTTTTAAGAAACTTTAGAGCGATTTCGTGCAATTCTTTCTACAAATAATGTTGAATTTTCATGACAAAAATTTATTAAGTAATTTAAGTCTTAGACAACAAGAAGAAGTGAAGAAACTTGAAAAATGAAAAATGAAAACCCGAGTATATACAGTAGTGGCAATGTTGTAAATTTCATCGAGACAACCACTGAAAATTAATTGGAAGCGCCTGATTAAACCTAGCCCAATAGCCCAAATAACGATTTTTTTTTTAATTTTACTTTTACTTTTACTTTTATTTTTATTTTTTTTTACATTTCTACAAACTTCCCCCATCTTTTATGCCTATAAAAAAAAGTATATGTAACTGCACAAAAATCTATATGATTGATGATCATTGCTTTGACATGATTCATATATAACTTGCCATAGCATATTGTTATATTTTGCTAGGGCCAATAAGTAGGAATGACAATAGGTATAGTTTGGATGGGTTCAAACCCGCACCCAAAGCAAATTATACACTTGCACCTACAAAGTTTTCATTGGAGCGGCTTGCACCACACTCGCAAACTCGCAACATGTAAATAAAAAATATTTTATATAAACAATAATCATCTATCAACTAATTACAACCATTGATCCCATCACTTTCTTGTTTTTCTTGGCAACCAAACATCAAGTCAAACATGAAAGAAAATTACTGATAAAACCACAAAAAAAAAAAAATTAAAGAATAAAAAACCCAAATCTCATCATCAGAAACTAAGTAAAGCAAATCACTTTATCAATAAAATTTTAAAGAAAATTAATAAATTAAAAAAATAGAAGACAGAGCAGAGAGAGAACTAAAAGGATGAGGAAATAATAGGTAGAAAATAGAAGAGGAAGATAGTCTATTGGTTTAAGAACAAAATGAAACAAGAAGAGAGACTGGAAAAGCAAGCGAGCAATAATTGACAAAGAGAGAAGTAGAGACGAAAATGAAATATAAAATCCAGAGAGAGCTGGATGAAAACAGAGCAGGAAAGAGAGCTAAAGGAGGAGAGAAGAGGGGAAAGAAACAGAGAAAAGCAGAATCGATCAATTAGGAGAGAGTCAGTCGGTTGGCTAAGGAAAGTAAAAGACTGAGAGATAGTGAAGACTAGGTCAGCTAGGGTTTAGTTTCGTTTTTTATATATATTGTTTTGAGCACAGTGTATATATATATTATTGGTATATTCTAACTTTAAAAAGTTAAAAGATGAATTAATCAAATTTATCTATTATATTTAAATTAAATAGAAGAGAAAATTTGTTTGAGAAAGAATACGATAGATGAAGTTTATCTTTATTTTTTAATGTTAGAAAACATTGACGGTAAAATTATATGTATACATTAACGGTTTTCCTATTTTTTGTTTTGTGGGGCTTCAAGTTTAAAATTTAGCATTCACACCTATTCAAAAACCCATTTAATTAAATTTGAACCCATCTATTATGGGTGACAATCCGTGCATTTATGGGTGGAATGGTCATCCCCACCAGTAAGTTTAATATCATGAGAACATTAGGCTGCTTGTATTTGTAATAGGTACACTATAAAATAAATTTAGTGGACCAAAAATATTAAATAGCCTAATTATGATTATCAATTTAATTTAATGAAGTCCAAATTTCTCATTTTTGATCAATGTCAAAATAAGGGCGATATGAGGCTTGGCAGGGTTGGGCTGGAGATTTCGCCCACTTTGTAGTGTAAAACTGTTAGAGTTTGTTTACGAAATTGCCACTAAGTCAGAGCTTGACTTGATGAAACTGAGTTTTTATTTGCTTTCTTTGTTTTGTTTTTCAAGTTTCTTCACTTCCCGTGGTCTCAGACTTCAAATGGCATCCAATTCGATTCAGCTCAACTTAACCTTATATAGAAGTTGGTTTCAGCTTCTAACAGAATACACTGAAATCACATTTTCATTTTTTATTTTAGGTCTCTGCTTTGAATTTTTTTTTTTTTTTTTTTTTTTTGTATTTCATTTATTTTTGGTGCAAAATTTGACTTCATATAATTTAAAACCATGATAAAACTATTTGCAAGTATGATAGTCACATATTTAATCCTTATAATTTTATAGGTTTTAGATTCCAACCGATAAGACTGAAACTCAACAAAGCTACTAACTCAACAACCTTTTTCGTAAAAAGTTTTTCTTTGCATTTTTTTTTCATAAATTATAATGTAAATATCTAAAACACATGGAATGGCCCAACTTTTGTTATGTCTGATTAGTGTCATATCTCCACTATATTCAGGGTTTAACTACTTTATTAATCGGATAAATTTATCCATCAATAACAGTTTGAGGGTTTGACTATTTTATCGATTTGGTAAATTTACCTATCAATAATAACTCTTTGATATTTTTTAATAATTACTTTTACAATCAATTTAAGGTACGGTTGTTATTAATAGATTAGCTTATTCAAAGTCAAACCGTTATAATGTTGACATTTAATTTTCTATTACCTATTTTCGTGTGGGATAATGAAGTATGACATCAGTGCTTCGTTGTCATCTAGATTTTTATAACCATATGCGCTTTCAATATGTTATGATACCTTTTGGTTTAAATAAATAGATGAAAGGTTGATTCTAAAATCTTTTAATTATAATATAATCAGCAATAAAATATTAAAACTCGGAGGGCCTGCTTTGATTATGCCTTTTTTTTCTTTTTTCTTTTCTTTTTTTTGAGAGAGAGAGACTTTGATCATGCTTTTAGCTATATAAGATTGAGAATCTTTAAAGGTCTGCAACATTGCTAGTAACAAGCCAGTAATACTCTCCTACTCCATATCCTCCATTTCTCTTGGGACCTTGACGTCTCCACCTTTTCTATTCTTCTCAAGTCATTTCTCCTTGTCCTCCTGATTCTAAAACTGAGAAGGAGAATCAAAAACAGTAACACACCTATAAACCTACCCCCAGGGCCATGCAAATTGCCTCTCATTGGAAATTTGCACCAACTTCTTGACTCGATTCCCCATCGTCGATTGAGAGACTCGGCAAAACAATATGGGCCTTTGATGCACCTGCAAATTGGAGCACTTTCCACCATTGTTGTTTCTTCACCGGACGTTGCCAAAGAAGTGTTGAAAACACCAATGATATCATCTTTGCTTCAAGGCCTTGTAATTTTGTGGCAGACATTGTCTGTTATAATATGACCGACATAGTTTTCTCTCCGTATGGTGATTATTGGAGACAGTTACGAAAAATCTCTACTTTGGAGCTTCTAAGCATGAAACGAGTTCAGTCTTTTCGATCAATCAGAGAAGAAGAGGTAACCGATCTCATTAATTGGATTGCCTCAAAGACTCAGTCACCAATTAATTTGACTGAGAGAATTCACTCATTATTGTATGTTATTATTTTTAAGACGGTGTTTGGCACGCAACACAATGATCATGAAGTATTAACATCAGTTGCCGAAGAAACTTTCGAATTGGCAGGCGGATTTGGTATTGTAGATATGTTTCCTTCCATTGAAGGACTGCTTCAATGGATCACTGGAGTCAAGCCTCGATTAAAGAGGTTGCACGAGGAAACGGATAGAATATTTCAAGACATCATCAATCAACATAAATGGCGCAAGTCAATATTGGAGATCGGTGCAAGAGAGGAAAATGAAGACCTGGTTGATGTTCTTCTGAAAGTTCAAGAGGATGATGCTGCTGAAGTTCACTTAACTATCGACAACATCAAAGGTGTATTGGTGCCTTTGGTGGTGAGTAATTTTACCTTGAATCTGTGTTGTAAAACTTAGCAAATAGGGCCGACCACTTGCCAAAGTAACTTAGGGGGGTGTATCCAATCTAAACTTTTAATGATTTTTATAGAGTTTAAAAGTTTATGTGTATTTAATACAGACTTTTAAAGACTCTGCAAAAGTCATCTGGTATTCAATATAGACTTTTAAAGATTTTTATAAAGTCTATAAAAGTTAAGGTGTATTTAATCAAAACTTTTTAAGAGTTTATAAAAGTTATGAGGTATTCAAAATGTCAATGACTTTTATAAAATTTAAAATTTTAATGACTTTTGTAGACTTTTATGTTAAATTTATAATAATCAAACTCTACAAATTCTCCTCCACTCCCCTTCAAAACTTTTGTAGACTTTTGTTTTTTACTATGGAAGTAAACATCATCATTACTTTTACATTTGAATCTCTCATAAATAAAACTATTTCATTTATTTTAAAAATACACACACATACATATATATATTTCACTCATATTTTATTATGAATTATAATGGTCAATATTTTCTTCCTATGTTCAAATTGTTAGGTTTTTAGCTTTTTAGCTTTTTAAATCTTGTTAAACTCATTCTTTTTCAAATGACATCAATTTATTATTTTGTAAAAAATTTAAAGTTCGGATCAAAATTAAGGAGTTAGATCTTGGCAAAATAAATTAAAAATATATATATTCTAATTTATATTCATATAAATACAATACAACAAAATATATATATCTAGATGAATATTGATCTAAATCATCTCATTATTCTTATAATAAACAATATAACTATTATTAATAATTATATTGTGTATAAATGATGAAAATAGAATTCACAATGTATAAATAAAAAATCTCATTACTTTATTGATGAAATTAATTAATGGAATCTTTATTTTTTATATTACAAAATAAAAAGAAAAACCTCTATTCCAATTAAAAGAAGAAAAAAAAATTAATATTTGATGATTTTTTAGCTAGTGGTTAATTAAGAAAATTAAAATTTTAAATTTAATTATATTTATACTTGTGATTTTTTTTTTCAATTTTTATGCATATTACTTTTGATTATTTAATATTTGGGGTAGGATAATCAATTTTAATATTTGTAAAATATTATAAAATTAATCAGTTTGAATTTTGTAAAATATTAGTTTTGATAGTTATTTTCCACCTATTTATTTACATTATGTCAAAAGAAAAATATTTTCATTGAGATGAAAAATATAACTTATAAAGTGTATAAGTTGTACAAGTTTGTTAAAGGAATATATTTTTATTTTAGAAGTAAATGAAAATCTATAAAAGTTTATTAATATTTATAAATTTTTTTCATCTTAATTATTATTACTAGTTAATGTATACAACGATTTTAACTCATTTTTTGAGACTTAAGAACAAAAAAGAGAGTATGCTAATGAATGAAAGGCTATTATAACTACTGATATGTAGGAGCAATGTTAAGATTATTAACAATAATGGACATTAAAGATTTTATTTTTCATAAAAGATATAAATTGAATCATAAAATACTTGAAATATTTGATATTTTGATTATTTGTTTATGTAATTGAGGTGACTATACTTTTCATATTATTATTATTTTGAAATAGACTATACTTATATTTTATGTATTATATTTTTTAATCAATTATCAACATGATGAATATAATTTTACTAACTTATAAAGTAAATATTATATTAATTAATGAAAGTTTATTAATATCTATGAAAGTCTATTGGAAACCTATGAAAGTTTTTGATATTATTTTTTTTAGAAGTCTATAACAATCTATACAAGTTAATAAAAGTTTTTTAAAAAGAATTTATAAAAGTCTTTAAAAGTTTTTCATAAATTTGTGAAGTCATTAAAAGTTTATGAAATTCTATAAAAGTCATTCACTAAAAGAAGTCTATAAAAGTTTTTTATAATCATGATTGAATACACCCCCCTTAATAATGAAATATAATATTCCCTGTTAATTTTGAAGAATAAATAGTATTTAGTATTCCTTATGAAATAATAATAAAATTGTTCATAGGCTGAAGTGCAAATTTTAATATGTTATGACCAGTTCTTTCTATTTAATCTACTCTTTACATATTTGCATTTTCTAGTAATACATGATAGCAATCTTGGTATTACATCATTAATAGTTCGTTGACACCAAACTTAAAAAGAATTTATCGCACTTTAATAATACAAGGCAAACAATCAATCTATGATAGCCTGAAAAGAAATGGTACTAATATTATTAGTTCAGAATGACAAATTCTAGATGACTTGAATTGATTCGCCACAATTTTAAGATTTTATCGTCACTCTAGAAAGTTTAAATTCAAGCACAAGGAGTGTTACAAACAGGGCAGGTGAACCCAGAATTTTATATCGGGGGGTTGAACTAATGTGTCACTGATGTAACACCAGAAATTGGACTTTAAATTGATAATCAGATTATTTAATGTTTTTGTATTATTATTATTATGTTTAAGTCTGCTTGCGAGGTTGATTACCACAATTACACGATCATTTCCTCTGATATCAAAAATAGGCTGTTAAATTGTGAATAAGTAACATGGTGCTATGCCTAAGATTATTTCCTGATGAGTTCAGGAGTGAGGGTTTCTTGTGTTGACCTAAAGACTTACTATTTAATATCTTTAGTATTAAGGTTTTCCATGTGTGACAGTGTGAGATGGGTAAGAGAGAGAGCTGAATTAATAGAGATGACAAACATTTATTTAAAAGTGGATTGAGTACCGATACACTCCATAGATATAAGGATCACATTGATAGCCAAACTATTTAAAGTTGTCTAGTTGTCTGGATGTGATAATCAGAATGTTTAATGAAACCTTTGAAAACAACTTTTAAATTTATATATCTTATTATTGTGACGATAAATAGAAAATGACACAGTTAGTGAAGAATAAATTAAATTTCAATATAGTTAAATGGAGAACAAATTAAAAAGGTCAGACGTACAGGGTCCTACTGTCCTGTCTAGCTAATGACACATTACTTGGATTAAATTGTTTGTAAACTAGCTAGTGACAGTAACTCAAGTATTTTTTGATAAATTTGACAAGTTTGAGTCTACCCTCAGGTTATGTAAAAATTATGCAGATCCAAATAATGAACATGTATACCTTCAAGTTATGTACATATATTATGATTATGATTATGATTATTATTTTGATAGATAACATGTACATTATTTGATCATAAAAAGTACATGCATAAACAGAAATAGCTGTTCCAGTGGCCAGCCCGTGGTGCTTGGCATAATCTCCAAGCTTTTCATGTAACTGCATTCGTCTTTATTATTAGGTTAGTTTTAGATTTCAAATAATGATAAAAGAAATGGGGTTAAAAGATGGGGGTGGGTTGAAAAAGAAATAATGGAATAGCTATTGCGCTTTTAGGTTGGGCTGCATCCGGCAACAGTTTTTTGGTGCTAGTACTACTCTGAATATTATGCTCTCACTATTAGAGCGGAGGAGAATAGCATTATTGGATTTTCATAAGTCATTTCATGAAGTGCAGTCTTGACATTTTACTGAAGGAGGTGCTAATAAAACTCAAGTCACTTTTTTAGTGCCAATGAAACAAGTAATCAATTATTTGGTGCTAGTTTGTGCGGTTTTCACTTTCAATTAATGATAAAAAAATGGGCTCAATATGGTGGGTTGGGTTGAAAGCTATTGGGCTTTTAGGTTGGGTTTCGTCAGACAACAATTTTATCCAAATGATATTTAGGGATTGATTAGATGAATTGAGATTTATTACGAAATTACCACTAAGTCAGAGCTTGACTTGACGAAACTGGCAAGTTTTTTTTTACATTTGCTTTCTTTGTTTTGTTTTTCAAGTTTCTTCACTTTTTGTAGTCTCAGATTTCAAATGGCACCCAATTCGATTCAGCTTCACTTAACCTTATACAGAAGTTGGTTTCAGCTTCTAATTACAGAATACACTGAAATCACGTTTTCATTTTTCATTTTAGGTTTCTGCGTTGGATTATTATTATTATTATTATTTTATTTCATTTATTTTTGTGCAAAATTTGATTTCATATAAAATCATGACAAAACTACTTGTAAGCATGATAGTCACATATTTAATCCTTATAATTTTATAGGTTTTAGTTTCCAACCAATAAGACTGAAACTTATCAAATTGAGGCGTAGCTAGGAGCCTACATTAGGTAGGCTAGAAATTTTTTTTTGAATAAACTTCAACGGGATAAAAACATTTTATAAATTAAAAAAACATAGATATATCCTATTAAAGAAGATATAACAAGTGTTACTTACCCTTAAAATTCATATTATAAATAAAAGAAAATAAAAGTAAAAATATTTGACAAAATATGAAAAAAACATGAAATGTAAGTAAAATCGTGTATAAATCCAGTTGTGACTAGATTATCAAATATAAATTACAGCATATTAATATTATAGTATTAACAATATTTCTTTAAACATATATAATTTATATTTTAATAGTCATAATTTATAATTATTATCAGATTTTAAATTAAAGAGTACATTAGGAAAAACATGAAATATGTTAAATTTAATTAATATATTATGCAACTAATATTATGATTAAAAAAAAAAAAGAAAAATGTGACAAATTTAAGTAATATATATGAAATAAAATTATTATATATGTAATATATAAATAGAAATATAAATATAAATAAGAACATATATGGAACAACTATGTATTTGTTTACTTTCAAATAAAATATATATATATTTGTTTATATATCAAAAAATTAATAAATGAATATATATAACATATATATTAAAAAAAAATATAGTTATATTATTATATGTGTTTTTTTTTTCAATGTGGGCTAGAGCCTACCTTAGCCAACACAAGTCTCCGTAAGTTTATCCTAAGATCATCTCTAATGTACAATACTAAATTTGACACTATTTTAGTGTCAACACCAAATTTTTTTATATCAATTTTTTTTTTACTCTAATGTATATGATATCAAATTAGTGTAAAATGTATCTTCAAAGAATATTTCATATATAACTCTTTAACTAATATTAATTAATTTATTTGGTATAAAATTTTATTCTTAAATAATTACTTTGAATATATTAAAAAATTATTAAATACTCACATAATTTTTTTTTATAATTTGTAAAAAAATATTATTCTCATTATATTTCCACTTAATTTTTAAGTCATTAATATTTTTCAACTCATTTGACAAGTATTTTGATGGTACCGAAGAAAGTGGAGATGACATTCCAAATTTCTAAATGATTATTTAGAAATATTTATCTCAAGTATTTTATTTTTGAGTTATGTTGTCTTTTTATATATATATATAAATAATGTATTTTTAATTTAAAGTAATGGTAATGTTAATGTTATTGCTTTTTATTACATTTTCGAGTTTTTTTTAATTACAAATATTACCAGTTTTATTAACTAATTATTAAAATAATAAATTTTTATATACATTAAATAATTTAAATGATGTTATATTAATATATTACTTATAATGCATTTAAAAATTTAAAAATATATTAAAATATATTTAATATTATATTCATTTTAAAGATCTCAATGAAATCTTTTCAAGGGTATAATTTTTTTTGATAATTTAATTTATATTTATAATTATTAATCAAATTATATGAATATATTAAATGTGGTAGATGATACAAATGGAAAAGAATTTGTTGTAGTTATTATAATGAGGG
The DNA here is from genome assembly GCA_022984855.1 of Dimocarpus longan. NCBI lineage: Eukaryota > Viridiplantae > Streptophyta > Magnoliopsida > Sapindales > Sapindaceae > Dimocarpus > Dimocarpus longan. The sequence continues at coordinate 23,084,402 of CM041014.1, forward strand.
TATTATTGGAATTTTGCAAAAGCAAAGAAGAGCACATAGCCCATTTTTAAAAATTGGTATTGGCTACAGTTTAATATCAAATTTGACGTCAAATTGTACCAATCACACCAATTTCTATCTCGATTTTGATGATTCTATATTATTTTGATGCTACATTGGAGTGCTACTCAGCACTAAATTAGTGTTTTACACCAAATTAGTACTCCATTGGAGATGGCTTAATCCACGCAATTATTTTTCTTTTTCCAACGAGGATTGGAGTAGACTCACCTGCCCTAGCCAAGACAATGCTTAGTAAGTCTACCCTAACACACACAATGCTCCGTCCTTGCCACCAAAGCTACTAACTCGATACCATTTTTTTTGTAAAAAGTTTTTCTTTGCGTTTTCTTTTCTTAAATTATAATGTAAATATCTCTAAGTTGAAATCTTCAAAATATAATAGTTAAAGCTAATCGGTTAAACAGTGATTCAATTCACAATAATGAATAGGATACAAACATATAACAGTTTAACAGGTAGAGTTTGTGAATTTACTTTTGACACAATTGATTAAACTAAATATGCAACTGGTCAAATCTCTATGATCGATAAGAAAAACAAGTCAATTTTGATATATAATTATTAAATAAAATATGCTACGATCAAACACAAATTTCTTTCTTTTGATTAGTCAAAAAAGTTTTCTACGATAGGCACTCTCACTAATTGTTCAACCTATGTTAATTTTAAATATCGTTGATAATAAGTTCATGCTTATCATAATTATATTCATGTATTATTAAGGGAAACGGCTATGATACGTACTTTAAAAACGTTCGTATAATACGAATGAGAGTTAAAAAGAGAGCTAAACCGTTGGATGATGAAAAAGATGATCCAACGGTGAGAAAATAAGAAAAAATAAAAAATAGTTAAAAAAGATTAGAAATGGGGAACCGGCTAAAGAGGTTATTAGTTATTACCCTCTATCCCTTGCCTCTCCCCTGTCACCAAAACCAGAAGATGAAAAAAAAAAACCGTAGATCTAACCGCTGCTCGAAGTCGATCTGAATGTTTTGCATCCCAGAAGTTGCGGATCCAACGATCCTTCTTCTTTTTATTGTTGGTAGTAGTCATCACTTCACTTGAGTTAGTATATTTGTCGATAGAAGAAAATGGTTTCGACGACAATGGATGTGTTAAAGCTGCAGCTTCCTCTCCAACAAGAATCTCTCGTCTTGTCTGCTGATGTCAAAACCGGTCTTGTTCTTGTTGACCTCGTTAATGGCTTTTGTACCGTTGATACTGGCAACTTGGTAATTTTTTCATTTTTTGTTTTATAATTTTTCTTTCATTTGTGTTTGGTTACTCAATTTCAAATCCGGGATTGTTGTTACAGGCTCCACATCGGCCTGATAAACAATTATCTGAAATATTGGATGAGGTAGTGAGGCTTGCTAGAGCATTCTATGACAGAAACTAGCTGGCGAGAAGAGCGAGAAGGAGGAGTCGAAGAAGGCGATCTGGGTAGCGATGAGGGACATCTCACCTGGCCAAAACGACCACTGTTGTTTTAGCCTGATTTGCCGGAGGATTGGTGAGGAAGCCCTGTACGGTTTTCTAGATTCCATGTCCTTTTTCTTCTTCTTCTTATCATTAGCTGGTTGGCTTCAGCAACATAAGATCAAAAATGGGTAGTGGAAAGTTGAAGGGAAAGTCCACCAGACACGGCCACGTCTCCACCCCAGAAGAGCTCTGTAATTATATATATATATTTCTCTCTTTTTCTATGTATTTATTGAAGTGTGATATCAAATCTATAAAGAGTTTTGGATTATGGTCGTTTTCATTTTGTTGTTGGATTTGGATTTTTGTTAGATCTTCAAGTCAGTGGATTTTCATGTTATATTTATGTGTGTACATGTATCTATGGATTTGTATATTTGTTGTGTTATATTCTATTCAATTTTGATTGATTGCTTAGATTCTTTAGTTGATGTTATTTTTTGCAATAATATTTGTATAAAAGTTTGAAACTTTTTTATGTTTTCGGAAAAAAGTTGTAGACTTTAGTTGTTATGATGTTTCTTTTTTGGGTTATTTTGAATTAAGTGACAAAATGAGAGGAATTCTGAAGTAATTTTTTTGATAGAAAATGTTCGAAATTAGAGGTTCTTATGTGTGATATAGGGTGAGGAACCTTTTGGAGTTAAAAACTTGTATGTTGGTGCTTGTTTGTATTGAGAATTCAACAATCTTGCTTTTCGGAATAAAGCTTTTGTTAGATGAGTTTGTTTGCTTCATTTGCTGTAATAGATGCTGACAGTTTTGGATTTTGTGTTTGTCTTTCGAATAATTTCAGTTGTTGGTAGTTCTAATTGTTCCTGGACTGTTAAACAGGTAGAGACTTCTTATTGATTTACTTATTTTCGGCACTTTGTATTAGTGTCTCTTGGTGTACATATGTTACATATTAATGTTACATTAATGTAGATGGTATTTCTTTGACCAGCTTACCTTTGTCGTGGTATTATTTTTGGATTTAGATGATCATTTCCTTTGTTATTTGTTTGTCATGTTGGATCGTAGAAATTTCTTCTAGCAAAATCCTTGAGTTTGAAAATGTTTTTTTCTAGTTGGTAGAAAGGGATCTAAGATTGTGTTGTAAATTGATTTCACTCCCTCCCCCGGTATGCAACATAGTTGGAATCAAAGAGTGGATATACCTTATGCAAATTCTAGAAGGAAACTATCCCTATGTCATTGGAAATTATCGAATTCAATTGAATTTGGCGTATTTTGAATTTGAATTGCTCTTGTTAATGGTTGAAGTTGTGGGTTTGGTGATTCTATATGCTCGATGTAGCAATTATTTAAGATATAATTTAAATAAACCTTTTTTAATAGATGGAAGGAAATCTACTTTTTATTCCTTCAATTTTTCCAATTTAAGTTTGAAATAGGAGGTGATGAAGGCAACTGGTGTTGTTCAGCTGACCTTGTTGCTCTTTTACCATTTTGGAAAAACAAAAAATGAAAATTCAAACTTTGGGCAATGGTTTTGTGGTTTTGATATGGGCCTTAGACTATATGGTGTTTTGTTTTTTAAATTATTTGACTTTGGTCTTGTATTGTTCAAAGCTTCTATATCCTTAGATTGGACTTTTCACATGAAAAAAGCGAAAAAATTAAAAAAACATGTTTGTATGTTTTAGCATTTTTTAATGACTTAATGTATGTTGAGCAGTACATTTGAGAAGATATTTCTTGTTTTATTGACAAGAAGGAGCTGAAGTGGTGGAGGAGGAGGAAGAAGAATCTGAAGATGAGGAGGGAAAAGAGCAGGAGGGTCAGTATGTATATTGCTTTCCTTTTCTAATGGCTTGGATCAGTTTTGCTTCCTTGACTTCTTTTTACGATCTCATGTTAAGTTTTTGTCCATTTGCAGGTTAAGTAAAAAGCACTCGAAAAATGGAAAGAATGTTTCAATGGGTTTTGATTTTATAGAGTTTTGATTTTATGGAGATGATAGGAACTGTTTACGGGGATCTACGGGTGATTACATAATGCAGACTTTTAGATTAACGACACTAGCATCTATAGAAATTATTAGAACTTAATGTAGTTTTTCTATATTTGTCTTCTTTTAGGGCACTGTTTTGATGGCCTACTCTTATCTTGCAATTTTATCATGCCAAAGAGGATGAACAAGTAATGAAAAAAGTTGAGAAGGATAAGAGTTCAACCAAATTACTTGTCAAAAATGGTGCTTTTGAGGCAGTAAAGAAAGATCTGAGACAGCTCTACTAATGCTCGTTCTCTGGCTACATGAGGTATTAGTAGGAGGGACTAGTGACCCTTTTCGACAGTATTTTTGTGTCTCTGAGGCACTTGAAATTTCATTTTTAAAGCATATAGCAATTATACTAGCTCTAGTTTCATTAACACAAATTTTGACTTATTTTTTCTTTGTAGGATTTTTGTTCATTAACTTGGGGTTTTGTTTTTTTGTTTGGACTTTTATTTTTGGATAATATTTAGTGAGCTCAGATTTGATGAAAAAACCATGCTATTTGTTCTTTATTTGTTTGTTATTATTTGGCTTGTGTTTTGAAATTGGAAATAGATTACGATGTGAAAGAAAGGTGTAACAAGGTTGTTTGAATGATGACACATTGATGCAAATAGATATCCATGAATCTTCTAAATTGAGAGTATGTTAATGTACTTGTTAAATTTTTGTACCAAGTTAACTTTTAGTGATAACTTTTACTGTATGGATATTCAATTTTCACTTTTGGAATTGAATCGTGTCTCTTAATTGGTTTAGTGTTGAATTTTCTAATTTTGCAGAATTGGTTGGTTAATTTTGTGTTTTTCTTTTTAAAATAGTCTTATATAAGCCATTGAGATAATGCATTGCAATTTTGAAACTTATCCAATAATTTCAACCATGTGGGTTTGTGATTGACTTAATATGCATATATAATATTTGTGTGATCTATCTTATTTTATATGTGGAATACTTAATCAAATTATAGAATATATGGTCCTACCTTCACAAGTAGGGCAATGTTTATGAGGAAAGAATCTAATTCTTCGATGTTATTATTGATATCTACTTCTTGAATCGATATCTCAATAAAGGCTTCAATACTTGTATATCTCAATTTTGCACTAGGGTTGTTTGTTAAGCTTTGAAACACCGTAAAGTTTGAAGCTGTAGTATTTGTTTGCTTAAATTATAGTTAATAATATATATTATGAAAGAATGATCATAATATCTATGTTCCGTGTTAGATATATATGGTGAAATCTTGAACTAAAAGCTTGAATGTATGGATTATATGAACTAGCATTGAACTTGTATTATTTGTTCATTTGTCAATTGTTGATCTTGTTTTATTTAGATAGTAATGATTGTTACTACGCTTATATGCTGATTCTCATATATTGTATTGTTACTATCTTCCTTTGAATGGTTTGGGTTTGTGCTACTATCTTCCTCTATATTATTTTTTTTTTCCAGGATTTAAATGCATATTATTATCATTTTTTGTTGCAAGGAATGGTCTCAGTAAAATACTAATCGACAAGCTTTCATCTAGGTAGATCTATTTGGTCAAAAGAATGTCAAATTTGAGTGTACAGAAAATACTTTGAAGGAATCTGTCAACTTTTGAAGGTTGATCTACATGTAAATGTGGAATTTATCTGTATTTTTTATTTATTTATTTTGATGACGTTATTTTATGAGAACAAATTTTACCATTTTTATTTTAATAAATTTTAAATCTTCTAATATGTTGTGGGTTTATTTTATTTAGAATTTTGAGTATGTGAAAAAAAAAATTTCTATTCATGAAAAGAGAAGAAAAGGTTATTTGACAATATTAATTTTTAGATAAATAAAACAACACCGGGATGTTGTATAACTTGTATAAATCCATCGCTACTAATTAGTTTAGGAATTAGTTTGGATAATAAGAAGTATGGATAATAAGTGAAATAAGGTTTTATCTAATGTTTGTGAACTTTACTTAGTTTTTCAGATGACATAATTTTGACCAAAAAAAAATGTCATTATCATGGAAAAAAAAAAGTCAAATGTTATAGAAAAAATGAATATTTTATTTTTTTTACGGGTTTTGTTGAAAATTAATCCACTTTTAATAATCCATTTACATTTCAACCTCAAGATAGAGAATTTCAATCTCAAGGTAGAGAATTCTAATTTCTAGGTTGTGAATTCTAATATTAATTTAAATCATCTCAATCTTAAGGTTGAGATGATTTGAATATAAAGGTTATTTTTGAGATGGGTCAGATAAAAATGGGTCATTTTTACAATTTTTTTTTTAATTATAACAAAAAATAAGTTGGTCAGTATCCTACCTTTTCACTGAAAATTGAATCTCAATAAATTTATAAGTGTATTTTAAAAAAAATATTTTAATTTATTTAAAATTAATTTTTAGAGCAAACTATAAATTAATTATCAAGTTTGAAAATACTATTTGACGGTAAATTTTGTGGATTAATTATAAATGGACTGTATATATATTTTTAAATATATATATTCTTGAATATTTTTGTTATTGTGACTAAGTTTAATTGGCTATATTTGTTTTTGTTTAAGTTTAATTGGTTACATTTACAGGTGTGAACTATTATATTTATTGTTTGCATGAGTTATAGGTAAATTTTTTAATCATAAAATAAATATAAAAAGGGAACACCGTTCTAAATTTGATGTAAAAGCTTCCATAATAATTTGTAACTTTTCTTTTAAAATAAAATGAAGCTATATTTATTAATTTAGAATATGAGAACAGTTGTTTTTGAAATTTTCATTATTATTAAAATATACCTCTTTTGTTTGGTTGTTATTATAAATTTCTTTCATCCCTGGGTATGGATTGTATAGTAATAAAATATTCTTGTTTTGCATTAATATTAATAACTATTCTTAATACTAGTTAAAGAAAAAATTACAAAATGTTAAAATCAAAATCCAAAATAATGAGTAATTTAATTGATTTGTAATTGCACAAAAACAAGGATAAATAAATAGATAATTAAAAGTAGTCGGATCAAAAGTCCTAAAAAAGTCCAAAAAATAACAAGCATGATAGGAGATCTTATTGTTCTGCTTTTGCCATGAGAAAAGACTTTATTATCATGTGTGCCATGACAAAAGGTTTTGTTATCACGTTTATAAGTGAGAGGAAGGTCACGAGAGAATACTTTAATTTAACGTTTGATTGTGACGTGATGGGAGGTGGAGGTGAAAAAGAAGGCAAAAAGCAAATGAATCTGGGTTCGAAGCAAAAGAAGAAAAAAAAGAAAGGAAGAAGAATGAGAACAAAGATGATGTTTTACGTATTTATTAAACATCATAACAGTAAAGATGTAATTGTAAAATTAAATTCTAATAAAAAAAATTTCCTTGAAATTATATTAAAATTACGTGTAAATATTTTTACGCATTTGTAAGATATAAATTTAATAAACTTATTTTCTTCAATAATGTAAATATATAAAATTTTAGTTCAATTTATTTAAAGTTTAAAAAAAATCCCATACAATTTTTAAATATTTTACTATACTTAAAAAATTTAAATTAAGTTATTTTCTAAAACATAATTCACTTTATGTTATTTTCTAAAAAAAATTTCGCTTTCAGAAAATGTAAATAATTCACTTTAAGTTTTAAAAAAATCCCATACAAACCTAAAACTTGGAAGGGCGATTTTGGTAATTCAGAAAACTAGTAACGCAATTCTGTAATTTCAGAAAATGGTTTCAAGGGCGCTTTAGGGTAGGAAGCGCCCTCTATATTAGATATGCTTAATTACGTAACAACCCCTCAATTTGTTCAATATTTCAGAAAAGGAAAATCTTATCAATAATTGTTAAAAGAAAATCTTATCGATAATTGTTAAAAAAATTGTTAAAAGGCTATGATATATAATAATTTTCAATTATTTGCAATTTAAAAAGAAAAAAAACTTATCGACTATATTCAGTTTCACTTAAAAAATAAGTTAAATTCAATAAATTTATTTTAAAATTAATTTAATACGAGCAATTAAATCAACAACTATTTTTTATATATAAGTAGATTACTTAAAGTACTAATAATTTAAAAAATGAAAATCTCAATTTGCTCAATTTGTAATTTCAGAAAATGGTTTCAAGGACGTTGCTGTATTTCGGAAACTTGTTCACTTGAACGTCCAACTTGTTGAAAGAACAAGTTGGACGTTGCTTCAACGTGGTATTTACACCGAAACAACAGGTCTGCTGTTCCTAGTAAATTCTTAACAAGAATAATAGATTCTTCGGATGAGTGGGATTTACACCATCAAGATATTAGTCCGTGGGGCAGTTATTATATATCTACATTAAGGTTGTACTTTTGTGTGGATTTTGATCCTAGCATGTATAATGGTCTCTACGAAAACCATACCGCTGAATCAGTAAATGACCAACTTCGGTTATAATATAGTAGGATTGACATTTTGTTTGGTTAGTTATCTTGATTTAGTGATGTTACCTGCTTTGTTATTTCAACTGAAACAAGAACAAGAGTGTATAGAGAAACTCTGATCATCATTATATTGCTTGTTTGAGTGATGAGATCATTTGGTCTACTTATGATTAAATTCTGCATGCTTTTGTGAAGTGGGGTGCTAATGCCTAACGGCACCACTCTTATCAAAACAAGGTAAAAAAAATACCCAGAAGTGCAAGCTCCCACACAAAAAGTGGCAAGGTCATTTTTTGAGTAAAATAACCTCCCGTGGACTTTCCTATATTGTTGGATATTTAGAGAGAGATGTTTATTCAATAAAATTTAGTTGTTAAAATGGTTTTCATGAGATTTGAACATGGTCTAGTATGGTTTCAACAAAAAGAAGATTTGAGCATGGTTTATAAATTTGTCCTTGTAGCAAATCCAATTGCATTTCTAGTTCACTTGTATAAGTATGTAAATCATTGCAATTGCAAAAGAATAAATTGTGTGCTAAAAGCTGCAAGTTCACTACCCTGAGGTTGCAGAGTGTTTATCACAAGCTAACTATGATGCCTATTCAATCAAAATAGCTGTATTCATCAAACAAGCAGCGGTCCGGAAGAGAAACTAAGATTTTGAATGGATCAAAATCAAGTAATGAAGTGATTTATTGTATGTAGAATAGGTTGATCTGTCACAACAAAAGCTACAATTTGACAGTTCACTTTGTTCAACTCTTAAGTCATTCGATTCTTTAGTGTTATGATCAATAAATAAACAGAACAAACCAAAGCTATAGTTAACATAATCAACAATTAAACTAAAATTTGTGCAGGAGGGGCGAAGCATGGATGTGCAAAAAATATATAACAAGAGATGCAAATGATGAATGGAAAATATATAATAATAATTATTATTATTATTAACAGATTTAACTCCAATAACTGAAACATTCAAATGTAAAAATAAATCCACTTTAGAATAATGTTATAATTATTTCGCTTCTGATGGAACCTCAAACATATCAGAAGCTCAAATATATATTTTCAGAAGTAATAAAATTTCAAAGAGAATACATAGTACTTGTATTGCGGTGTAGATCTCATATAACACAATACATTTAAAATCATAAACTAGTAATTTTCCACTAAAACTAATAAATGCATCCTGACTTAAAATTTAAACTTGCTAAGTTTTCTCAGAAACTCCAAGGTAGACGCTGATGACTCAAAACTAGTCACACCATGCATCTTGTTTTGCCCAAAATTTTCTTTTGCTGTAGTATTGATACTTAGAGACTGCGGAATGTTGTAATGACTTTGGAAAAATGGATGTGCCAATGCCTCTGAAGCCCTTGGTCTCTTATTTGGATCCCACGAACAAAGAGATTTGATAAGACTTATTGCATTGTCACTCGCTAATGCCATCAGCAAAGAGAGATCAACACCAGGAAATTGTGAAAATTTATAATTCAAACCACTTGCTAGAACCAATCCTTCATGCCTAGTATCCCAATTTGGACTGCCTAAAACGCCACATATCTTGAGCAATTGATCAGACACATCCGTGCCAGGAGATACAGGCTCAAACATATACAACTCCATCATTATAGCTCCCATTGCCCAATATCAACTTTGTAGCTAAAATTCTCCGAAGGAAGGATGAACTTCTGGAGCACGATACCAACGTGTTGAGGCATGTGAATTGATCTCCCTAGCAGACCCCATGTCACCAATCTTGATCAAATCTTTAGAAATCAACGAATTTTCGGGTTTCAAATCGCGATAAAAATAACCTTTCTCGTGCATGTAACGTAGGCCTTGAAAAACCTTAAAACACCAAATCTGACATCACTTTCAGAGAAAGCACAGGTTCTTGATTCCATCAGCTTGAGAACATCACGTTCCATGAATTCAAACACCATGTACAAACTATTGTCTCTTTCTCCAATGACTTGTCAACTTGTTTCGTCTGATTGATTCATGTCGTTTTATGTTTGCCTACGTGTCACACCCAATTTGTTATACAATAAGTTGGTAGATTATAAATTGAAATTAAATATATAAAATTTCATACAATCCATTGAAATCTACTCAAGTTTTATGTTTTAATTTCAAATATAGTTGAAATATACTTAAAAATTAAATATACGAATAAACCCACAAAATTTTTCACATAAATATAGTGTCATAATCTCACAAACATGGTTGGAAAAGTGAGATTCGATTCAAGAGAAAGAACTCAATCTTTTTGGTAGTGTGCCGCGAACCAATAGTTTTATGTATTTATTAAACATCATAAAGGTAAAAATGTAAATAACCAAATTAAATCATAAATAAAAAAAATCCTTAAAATTATATTAAAATTAGGTATAAATATTATTATGTATTTTTCAAATATAAATTTAATAAACTTATTTTCTTCAAAAATATAACTAAATAATATTTTAATCTAATTTAATTATTCTTTTAAAAAATGTTCATTTTAAGTTATTATATTTTAAAATTAAAAATTAAAAATTAAACATCATAAAGGTAAAAATGTAATTGCAAAATTAAAGTCTAATAGAAAAATAAAATTTCCTTGAAATTATATTAACATTACGTGTAAATATTTTTACGCATTTGTAAGATATAAAATAAATAAACTTATTTTCTTCAATAATATAAATATATCAAATTTTAGTTCAATTTATTTAATGTTTTAAAAAAAATCCCATACAATTTTTAAATATTTTACTATATTTAAAAAATTAACTTGACTAAATTGGATTTTGGGTTACAAATTTTAAAAATACCGTGTTTGTAAAATTTGAAAATATTACCTTGTTTAACACTTGTGTATTTTTAATATATAAATTTAATAAATTGGATTACACTAGTATGAGGGTGTGGCCACACTAAAATACTAGTGCGGTTGCGCACCAACCATAATATTCATTGTTCTTTGTTTTGTTGGATTGAAGGGTTGTTACGTAAATAGCCAAGCAAAAACTCACCTACAAAGAGTATTGGGAGATGATAATGTTTTGATGGTCACGTTTGCTTAAAAATTAAGTGAAGAAATCAACTTACTATATTTTTCACATAAATATAGTGCAATAACCCCACAAACATAATTGGATATGATTGCGATGAAGAACTCAATCCTTTTGTAGTGTTCCACGAACTAAATATTTTACGTATTTATTAAACATCATAACGGGAAAGATGTAATTGCAAAATTAAATTCTAATAGAAAAAAAAATTTCCTTGAAATTATATTAAAATTACGTGTAAATATTTTTACGCATTTGTAAGATATAAATTAAATAAATTTATTTTCTTCAATAATATAAATATATCAAATTCTATGAAAATTTATTTAATGTTTTTAAAAAAAATCCCATCAAATTTTTAAATATTTTACTGTGAACAAGTTTACGTTCGGAAACTTGTTCACTTGAACGTCGAACTTGTTTTTTGAACAAGTTCGACGTTAACGTCCGAAGTTGTTGAGTTTCAACAACTTCCGACGTTGCTTCAACGTGGAAGTTGTTCAACGAACAAGTTCCACGTTGCTGTGAACAAGTTGACGTTCGGAAACTTGTTCACTTGAACGTCGAACTTGTTTTTTGAACAAGTTCGACGTTAACGTCGGAAGTTGTTGAGTTTCAACAACTTTGAACAACTTCCACGTTGCTGTGAACAAGTTTACGTTCGGAAACTTGTTCACTTGAACGTCGAACTTGTTTTTTGAACAAGTTCGACGTTAACGTCGGAAGTTGTTCAACAAACAAGTTCCACGTTGCTGTGAACAAGTTGACGTTCGGTTGCTTCAACGTGGAAGTTGTTCAACGAACAACTTCGACGTTGCTGTGAAACAAGTTTACGTTCGGAAACTTGTTCACTTGAACGTCGAACTTGTTTTTTGAACAAGTTCGACGTTAACGTCGGAAGTTGTTGAGTTTCAACAACTTCGGACGTTGCTTCAACGTGGAAGTTGTTCAACGAACAACTTCCACGTTGCTGTGAACAAGTTGACGTTTGGAAACTTGTTCACTTGAACGTCGAACTTGTTTTTTGAACAAGTTCGACGTTAACGTCGGAAGTTGTTGAGTTTCAACAACTTCCGACGTTGCTTTAACGTGGAAGTTGTTCAACGAACAATTTCGACGTTGCTGTGAACAAGTTTACGTTCGGAAACTTGTTCACTTGAACGTCGAACTTGTTTTTTGAACAAGTTCGACGTTAACGTCGGAAGTTGTTGAGTTTCAACAACTTCCGACGTTGCTTCAACGTGGAAGTTGTTCAACGAACAACTTCCACGTTGCAGTGAACAAGTTTACGTTCGGAAACTTGTTCACTTGAACGTCGAACTTGTTTTTTGAACAAGTTCGACGTTAACGTCGGAAGTTGTTGAGTTTCAACAACTTCCGACGTTGCTTCAACGTGGAAGTTGTTCAAAGAACAACTTCCACGTTACTGTGAACAAGTTTACGTTCGGAAACTTGTTCACTTAAACGTCGAACTTGTTTTTTGAACAAGTTCGACGTTAACGTCGAAAGTTGTTGAGTTTCAACAACTTCCGACGTTGCTTCAACGTGGAAGTTGTTCAACGAACAACTTCCACGTTGCTGTGAACAAGTTTACGTTCGGAAACTTGTTCACTTGAACGTCGAACTTGTTTTTTGAACAAGTTCGACGTTAACGTCCGAAGTTGTTGAGTTTCAACAACTTCGGACGTTCCTTCAACGTGGAAGTTGTTCGTTGAACAACTTCCACGTTGCTGTGAACAAGTTTACGTTCGGAAACTTGTTCACTTGAACGTCGAACTTGTTTTTTGAACAAGTTCGACGTTAACATCAGAAGTTATTGAGTTTCAACAACTTCGGACGTTGCTTCAACGTGGAAGTTGTTCAACGAACAACTTCCACGTTGCTGTGAACAAGTTTGCGTTCGGAAACTTGTTCACTTGAACGTCGAACTTGTTTTTTGAACAAGTTCGACGTTAACGTCCGAAGTTGTTGAGTTTCAACAACTTCGGACGTTCCTTCAACGTGGAAGTTGTTCGTTGAACAACTTCCACGTTGCTGTGAACAAGTTTACGTTCGGAAACTTGTTCACTTGAACGTCGAACTTGTTTTTTGAACAAGTTCGACGTTGACATCAGAAGTTATTGAGTTTCAACAACTTCGAACGTTGCTTCAACGTGGAAGTTGTTCAACGAACAACTTCCACGTTGTTGTGAACAAGTTTGCGTTCGGAAACTTGTTCACTTGAACGTCGAACTTGTTTTTTGAACAAGTTCGACGTTAACGTCCGAAGTTGTTGAGTTTCAACAACTTCGAACGTTGCTTCAACGTAAAAGTTGTTCAACCAACAACTTCGACGTTGCTGTGAACAAGTTCACGTTCGGTAACTTGTTCACAACAACGTTGAAGTTGTTGAATGAACAACTTTGACGTTAATGTTAATTTTTAATAATAAATAATTATTAAAATAATATCAAATAAAATATTATTTTATTTTTTATGTTTTATTTTAATTATAATATAATATATTTTATATTAATAATAAATTAATAAAATATATATTATATATTTTATTTTATTAAAATAATATCAAATAAAATATTATTTTATTTTTTATGTTTTATTTTAATTATAATATAATATATTTTATATGAATAATAAATTAATAAAATATATGTTATATATTTTATTTTATTAAAATAATATCACATAAAATATTATTTTATTTTTTATGTTTTATTTTAATTATAATATAATATATTTTATATTAATAATAAATTAATAAAATATATATTATATATTTTATTTTATTAATAAAATATTAAAAAAAATATTAATTTTTATTAAATTATTAATTTTCACTGCAGCAACCGGTTGAAACCGGTTGCTGCAGGTTTCAACAAAAACATTTGGCTGCCAGATGGCAGCCAAATGTGTTTGTATGGTACAATTGTTGTTTGTACCATAGCCATTCCCTTAATACCTAGAAAAATTCAAATCTTTTTATTTTGAAGAATAAATTTTGGATTTCGAGAAGATGATATAACTTGATCGAGCTCACAACCTTAATGTGTAGGTCATGAAAGCCTAATTGGTCATCGAATTACCTCAACTTTTATTGAAAAATTTCAAGATTTCTAAAATTACTTTTCCAACAAATGATGCATACATTTATTAGCGATAAGATTTTTCCACCAGCCAGAAAAAGAAATTACTTGAGTAAACTTAACAATGTTATTTTCCCTGAAGCATTATCAGAAAATATGTTAGAAACTACAAGATATATTGACCAGACATAAAACACGCTTTTATTCAGATAAATTTTAACAATTCAACATTGCTTTCATGAGACGGGATTAAAATACTACACTCAGGGTTTATGTAAAGGACGATAAAGATCAAATGGGAATTATGTTCAATTCATCTTTTCTCTCAACCGATATACCAAATTTCTCGGTCATGTCTAAGTCCTCATGCTTGATTCCATCAGGAAGCTTCCAATCAAAATGGTATAACAACAAAGCGAGTGGAAGCTCAATAGTGGCCATGGCATATGATATTCCAGGACACATCCTCCTGCCAGCAACAAATGGAAAGTATGTAAAATTAGTCCCTCGATAGTTAAGAGGTGAATCAAGGAATCTCTCTGGAACAAAACTCTCAGGTTCTCTCCAATATTCTGGATCTCTCCCAATAGCCCACACATTAACCAGGACTTTGGTTTTGACAAGTATTTCAAATCCCTTAATCTCACATCTCTCTCTACGTTCTCTTGGAGCTAACAAAACACCAGAAGGATGTAATCTCAAGGTCTCCTTTACAACCGCTTTCAAGAGTTTCATCTCGTTAATGCCCGCTTCGTCTACCTTCCCTATTCTATTGAAAACTTCTCTAACTTCGTCTTGTGTCTTTTTCATCAATCTTGGATTTCTCATCAATTCTGCCATTGCCCAATTTAAAGTTGCAGAAGTTGTGTCCGTGCCACCAAGAAAAATATCCTGAAAGAAAATTTTGAAATAAGGATGAACATCTACTTGGTATTATTATTATTATTATTTTTTAGGAAAAACCAACATCTACTTTTTATATACACATTCTCATGTTAATATACATTGCATTAGAGGGTTTGACTATCTTACTGATTGGGTAGGGTTATCCATCAATACCAATTCTTTGATTGATTGTAAGGTTGATCATTAAAAAATATCCATGAATTACTATTAATAGGTAATCTTATCCGATCAATAAGGTAGTCTAACCTTAACATGAAAATGAAAACCTGTGCATCCAAGAGATAAAAATACCCACCAAGATAACTGCTTTGATGTTGTCAGTAGTTAAGTGAAATCCAGCATCACTACCATCCTCTTGAATTTCCAAAAGAACATCAACCAGATCTTTATTTTGTTCACTTTTGCCAGCTCCTGATGTAATTGCGTTGGCCTCTTTATGTTCATTGATGATGTTTCCAAGAGCTTTATCAATTTCTTGATGCAACTTCTCTAGTCTAGATCTGATTCCTGTAATCCATTGAAGAATACCAATGGAAGGAAACAAAACTACCATATTAAATCCTGACAATGATTCTAAAGTTTCTCGCATAAGTGATCGAATCACAAAATGATCTTCGGATTTCACACCAAAGGCTGCCCTCACAATGATACCATTTGTGACCGAGTGAACCGTAGTAGTAGAGTTAATTGGCGATCCTACTTTCGAAGCAATCCAATCAGTGAGATTTGACACCTCTTCCTCTCTTATCGATCTAAAAGACTCTACTCTTTTCGCGCTTAGTAATTCCATCGCACAAATCTTTTTCACTTGTCTCCAGTAATCACCATACGGTGAAAAGGCTGTACTAGTAGAATTATAAAACAGGATGACCATGGCTAGAATTTGAGATCTTGATGCAAAGATAAGATGGTGAGTTTTCAGGACTTCTTCTGCGAATTCCGCTGAAGAAACAACAACAGTGGAAAGCTCTCCAAGTTGTAGGTGCATCAAGGGCCCATGAATCTTGGCCAAGTCTTGTAATCGATGATGAGGAAGAGAACCAACAAGCTGGTGCAAATTCCCTATAATTGGTAATTTCCATGGTCCTGGGGGTAGATTTGTAGTTTTGGCAGTGTTTAGTTTCAGAACCATGAAGACAAAGAGAAGAGAGGTGACAAAGATTGAGGAGAAGAAGAATTCAAGCTCCATGAGAAGATAAAAACAAAGGAGCCAATAGTACTAGGGAATTGTTGGCCTGGAACTAGTATTGAAGCCACTTGTGCTTCTTGAAGCTGTCAAAACTCAAAAGAGAATATATACAGTATATCTATATGAAATACACTGTAGAATATATATATGTATATGTATATGTATATGTATATATAAATATATATATGCAATCGTTTTATTACTGACATACCGCTACATAATATATATTTTTAAATAAAACTCAATTATTTTCTCAAGAATAAGGAATTTAGTTATTTTATTTATAACTATTAAATTAATTTTAAATAATTTTATTTTGTTAAATATTTTATATCTAATCTTAACTTTTATTATTAAATTATTTCTTATCAGTTTTATGTTTAATCAATATATAATTTAATATATTTTATTTAAAATTTATTAAAATTAATTTTATTTAATAATTATTTTTATATCCAATTCAATCCAATAACACACCAAAGTAAGAATTGTACAATATTCAATCCAATTTAATTTCATTGAATTCAATTTAACTTAGTATGTGTATAAAATGGGTCAGAATGTTTAAAGCATGAAAAATGTTATCTTTGTTAAACACTTTAATAAAGTTTAATAATTTATTATTATTTATTATCACCATCATGATTATAATGGAGAAAAGACGATCAAAGTTCATCTCGATAACAAAATTGAGGTGTGATGGTAATCCAACTTGGAGTGAAAATGGATGATCAGACGATTTTAAATTATTTGTTTTCTATTTTTAGCTGCATGATTGAACAACTTTTGATTCTTTTTAGCTGCATGATTGAGCAACTTGTCGCGGGCTTACTTTAATTACGACAATATCCAACCCGCAATTGCACAACAAACAAGAAACTGGATTCCGGTCATTGGTTGCTGGGCCGTTAGTTGGCGCCAGCAACCCTCATGCCTCCCTTTGTAAGAGGCATGAGTTTAACACCCAACCCCCAAAAATCTAAAAAATTATATATATAATAATAATAATAATACTAATCATTGGTCTCCCATTAATAGTATGAATTGATTTCTCACCTTCATTCATGTGTGTCTCTCCTCCACTTCCGTGTGGGTGGATCCCTCCCCATTAGGAGTCGTCCCTCGGACCGTGCCACTAGTATCCTATCTTGGTTGGTCCCGACAATCATTTGGATCAATCTCAGGTATAGTTTTTGTACTAAAAAAAAAAAAAAAAAACTAGATTCCAAATAATATAATTTTTGTTTTTGTCTTTTTTTTTTTCTTTTGGAACAATATACAATATCTTTTATGTCGCAGAAAAGCATTTCTTTTAATTTTGTTTATTAATATTATAAATGATATATTTATATAATTATGTTGAAATAATTTGAAATATGTTATTTCACTTCAATAAACTTGAAAATAATTTTAAACATTATTTTATTTAGAAACGGTTCTAAAAATTTTAATCTTATTAAACAATAATTTTGTTTAAGGGTACCAATAGAATGCTTATTTATTTATCTCCACTAAAATAAATTTAACTTGAGATAGAGATATAAATAGTTTGAGAAAATAGTAAATATGTTTATGCCGTTAATTGAGATTTATTGGACTATATGAGATTGCTATGTTTCTATCACCTACACTATGAGATTATATGCTCACATTATAAATTCCTCAAATCCTCAAATTAATTATAATAATTTAAAAATGAAAAAAAAAAATACAAATTTAGTGTCATCCTATTATCTAATGGACTAAAGGTAAGTAAAACAGATAAATTGTAGGTACTTAAGAATGTGACCACGCGTGGGCAAAAAAAGAAGATCGACCCAACCTGAACTGACCTGAAAAGTGTCAGTTTTCAACTTAACTTTGGGTTGGTTCAGTTTTGTATGTCAAAAACTGAATTTTTTTTTTTATTAGCTCGGTTTTAGATTGGAAAAACCAATCCAACTCAAACTCAATTTAAAAAATTACATATATGTATCATATTCTACAATACATTTAAGATATCGATACACTTAACAAAAAAAATAAGTGATTACATTATAAAATTATTGATTATAATTTATTATATCTTATTACAATTAAATATGTCTGATAATAATCAGTAAATGTGATTCTATCTGTCGATTATTATAAATGTGATCTGACTCATTTAGTTATAATTAGATATAATAAAGATATAATAATTTATAAATAATAATTTTAGAATGTAATCAATCATTTTTTTTGTTAAGTAGATCGATATTTCAAGTGTTCAATGGAAATATATATATATATATATATATATGTGTAAAAAAAATAATGTTAGAACCAGTGGAGAAGACAGCAGATAGTGGCCTGGAGGGGTCCGCCCCCTTTTGAAGCCTTCAATGCTCACAATATAAGTGAAAGCTATAAAATATGATAAAGTAATAAAAAATGAAATTAATTAAGAGAGTAGTTGAATCTAACTCACCAAAAAGCAGAAATGATTCACGAGTTTAATCATACGTACGTTCGTTTTTTATTTGCGTAATTTTTATTAAGAGATCAAAAAGTTCAATATATCATGCAGCTAAAAATAGAAAACTAATAATTTAAACTCGTCTGATTATCCTTTTTCACTCCAAGTTGGACTACTATCACACTTTATGTTACGACAAAATATATATTTTTTTAAGTATAAAATTTAACATTTTATCATCAGGATAAGGTTTGATTGTTTTTTTTACCCATTTATAATCATGATGGTGGTATCATATATAATAATAGATAATTGAAGTTAATTAAAATGTTTGCCATGGAAAACTTTTTCCTCCATTTAAACATCCCGACCCCATTTGATATGCGTACTAGATTGAGTTATTGTTTTTTAACCCATTTACAATCATGATGGCGGTATAATATATAATAATAGATTATTGAAGTTAATTAAAATATTTGACACAGATAACTTTTTCTCACGTTTTAAACATTCCGAACCCATTTGATATGCGTATTTGGTTTGTCATTGGATTATCAAGATAAGGTTGGACTGTTTTTTTATTTTTCCCATTTATAATCCTAATGGGTTGAGAGAAGAATTGATCTGACAGTGGTGGCTAGGGCTGTGTAGGATTGAGAGAAGAACTGGTCGAGTGACGGCTAGGATTGTGTGTGTGTGTATATATATATATATAATATCTAATAAGCATACCATTCTTATAAGTAGTTCAGTCCATTTTTGCATTTTGTTCAAAGTTCCTTCAAATTCTGGCGATGTCACAACAGTTTATACCTTCCTTCACTAGTAAGTCATTAGTATGTTTAGAAACCAAAACTAACCAAGAAGTTAATCGTCCACTGGCAGACTTCCCCTCCAACAGGTGGAAGGACATCCAAACCTTCACTTTCGATATTTCCTCTCGTATCTTGGTAAGTAGATCCTTTATTCAAATACTTTAATCTTGCTATGTTTTTAACATCTAATTTGACAAATGATTACTTTATTTGCTAGTAGCATCCGTGAGTGTTATGATTTATTTAGTACTTGCTCATTTTATTTCATTTAAATGCCAATCACAAGTTTCAAAAATTTGTCTAGGTAGGCGCTCACGGAAATTGATTATTCACTTATATAAATTTTAACAAGATCAGGACTCTAAACAGAATTTATGTTGGAGAAAATGTTATGTAATATTAGTAATATTACATAATCACTTCTTTAATGTTAAATGCAGGACTCCTAATTCTAACGTTATAGAAGTGATCGTTATATAACAGCTGCTCAAATAAATATATTTTGAATCTTGGGCTTGAAAAGAGCTGTTCACATAATAATGGGTTTGTTTCGCTTGTAAAAATATCCAAAATATTAAAGGGATAATCGCAAAAAACCTATTATAATTTGTAAAAATATCCGTTTTACCATATTAATTTTATTTTTATCCAAAATCTCTCTGACATTAATAAATTAACAGAAAAAATATGTAAAGGGTAAAAAAACAATTTTAACCTTGAGAATTTTATTTATTAAATAAAATAATTATATGAGATAATTCCAAAAGACCAATTATAGTTTGTAAAAATATCCGTTTTATCACACTATTTTGCAATTTTATCCAAAATGCCCATAATGTTAATAAATTAACAGAAAAATTATATAACGGGTTAAGGGATCATTTTTACCTTGATGCTTTTATTAATAAATAAAATAATTATAAAATAATATTTTTTTAAAAAATTCCAGGCTTCTAAATTGAAAACCCAATCTAAAGGTGGAGATCCACCAAATTGAATCTCCATTGTTGAAATACAAATAATAAATAAAAAATTTTCAACAAAAAAAAAAAAATCAACATATCTGAAAAAAAAAAAAAAAATCAACAATCACCAGTCAACAATCACATATCCAACATCATTAATCACTAGAATATATCATCTGAATTTGAATCAAACCCAAATAAGATGAAATATGGGTTCCACAAACCCAAACATCTGGGTTCAACTCATATTTAATATAGGTTCCACGAACCCAGACACTTGGGTTTGAATCAAATGCAAATGAACATTATCTGGGATGAACTTAGATGATGTCTGTCCAGGTTCCAAACCTAGATGTCCATCTGACCTAAATTTTATCGCATTTTTCATTTAAGCCTTAGAGTTAAATAGTTAATCAAGTCAACCTAATCGAATCTGTGACCATTAGGGATATTGTTGTCATTTCATACATTTCTAAGTGATATTTTGAGTATTTTTATTAACATCAGGGGGAATTTTGGATAAAAATGAAAATCACAAATGGTAAAATAAACATTTTTGTAAACTACAATGGTTTTTTTTAAGATTATCCCTTTAATTAATATTATTTTAATAAAATTTTTTATCACATTACCTATTTTACCCCTAGAGTCAAACAGTCAACTAAATCAACCAAACGGAATCTATGACCGTTAGGGATATTATTATTCATTTACGCCCCCCTCCCTCATGTGGTATTTTGAGTGTTTTGATTAACGTTAAGAGGGATTTTAGACAAAAATAAAATCATATATGATAAAATGGATATTTTATAAACTACACTAAGTTTTTTTGGGATTATCCTTATTACATACATAACCACCGTACATTTGGCACCACTGCATGTACCACCTGACCATGTCATTCTTAGTCCGATACTTGTCACAACTTGTTACGCATGGTGCATCACTTACAAATAAAATAAATAAATAAAAGTGGAGAAGAGATCTGCCTTATCCAATGTAGCTAAAGCTGAAAAAACTTTTCTTTCACATCCTCTTTGTCTTCTGATTTGAAGCCAAAGAAAAATTCTCCATAAAATTAACTTAATTTGCTGTGATATCATTATTACAGAAATTTGATGAAATATATGGTAAGCAGATAGAAAAACTGAAAGATGAAGTGAAAGAACTGTTAATTGCTCCGAGGAATGATCCGATAGAAAAAGTTAGTTTAATCAACTCATTGTGTCGGCTTGGAGTGTCATTGTCATATCACTTTCAGGCTAACATTGAGGAACATCTTGATCACATTTTTGAAGTTCAATCAACCTTCTCTGATGATGACGAGTATGATTTATACGCCACTGCTCTGCTATTTCGAGTTCTCAGACAACATGGCTAC
The DNA here is from genome assembly GCA_022984855.1 of Dimocarpus longan. Taxonomy (NCBI): domain Eukaryota; kingdom Viridiplantae; phylum Streptophyta; class Magnoliopsida; order Sapindales; family Sapindaceae; genus Dimocarpus; species Dimocarpus longan. The sequence continues at coordinate 23,106,217 of CM041014.1, forward strand.
AAGATGTGTTGTAGTAAGTATTCACATATCTATATTGATATGAAACATAAATAATAAATAAAAATAATAATAAAATAAAATGTATTATGAATTTATTTAGACTAAAGAATTAGGATTAAAAAAAAAAACAGAGATTTTTTTTTTTCTAGCATCAAAAAAGGCTCGAATTATATACAAAAATGTCAAGGAAGAACTAAAATGAGTTTTTTTAACACCAACGATATTATCTAATTATATTTTGTAAAGGAAGGCAGTAGTTCACGAAAAAAGGAATAATATATATATATAAATACATAGAGTTAGTAATATTTGTTGGCAGTATTGCCTTTTTTTTCATTTCAAACTATATTTTATGAACATTGATGATATTAAAAAAACTCATTTAAGTTTTTTAGTGATATTTTCAAAACTCAATACTTTCAAAACTCACACCCTTTTTATACTTTTTCACGTGATTTTCACTAAAAAAAAGGAATAACGACAAGAAATAAATAAATAATATTCTAGTATAGAAGAGTGCATATAGAGAATTCTAGATTGTTAAATTGACAAGAATTTTTTTTTTCTTTTTAATTTATTTTGGGGAAACACAAAATCACTAGAGCAGTATCTCTAATATAAAATTTTTCTCTTTATTTATTTGCACTATTCGAATTGTATGTTTAAGCTATTATAAGGCTACAAACTTCTTTTGTTTTATCAACTGTCAATTAGTAATTAATAATTACATGACAGCTTTTACCACAACATCCATAATAATTACTAATACTGAATCGTGAATCCATAGGTATTGGCATTTCTATCTTTCCTGCATGAAAGCTTTTGTAGTGCAACATCCATAACCAGCATATAACAATTGCAACTAATGATGAATTGTGAATCTATCAGGCACTTTTAACAAATTTATGGACAGTGATGGTAAATTCAAGGAAAATTTAGCAAGCGATGCAAAGGGAATGCTGAGTTTGTATGAGGCTGCGCATTTAAGACATCACGGAGAGGATATTCTTGAGGAGGCCCTTGTTTTCTCAAAGGCTCATCTCAAGTCCTTGGCTGAAAATTCAATCCCTCACTTGGCAAAACAAATAATCAATGCCCTAGAAATACCCTTGCATAAAGGAATGCCAAGACTGGAAGCACTCAAATATATCTCTATCTACGAAGAAGATGAATCTAGAAATGAAACTCTACTCTCGTTTGCAAAGTTAGATTTCAATCGGGTACAACTGTTGCACCAACAAGAGATATGCAACCTTTCAAGGTGAGCGTAAAGCAGTATGTATAGACTAATTAACTTTTATGGATGTCTTTTTTTTTTTTTTTTTTGAAAATTTTTACGGATGTCTTTTATTTTCCATAATAATTTATAATTTAATGATTTTTACATTACTACATATAGTCTTTTATTGGACGAAGCATGACAATACGAAATTTACCTTTGACAAAACAATATTCAATCATGCCTAATTAGGGGCCGGGTGTAAATTATGATTTTTAATGTTTTAAAAATTAATATTATATAAATTAATACTATTTATTTTAATTAATTGTTTTTTAAAATAGTTTGCTAAACCTTTCTAGCTTATACCATTTCTGGTCAACATCAATGATCATACACATATCAATATATAAATAAGGCTATTAATCACGTATGGACAATCACAACACTTTAGAAACAACTTTATTGACACTAATTAAATTACTTTTTATTGAAGTTGCTTATCCTATAACATTACTTACAAAGTTCTATTTTAGAAGCTACATGAATTTCAAACTTAACGTGTGCGTATGTATGTATGTATGTATGTATATATGTATGTAAATATATATATATAAATTAATATGTATATTTTGGAGACATAATATGTGCTTATTGAATTGTATTGTATTTTCTATTGTATGAATTGCAGTTGGTGGAATGAATTGGACTTGCCAGCAAAGCTACCATATGTAAGAGATAGAGTAATGGAGAGCTTTTTATGGATAGCTATAATATATTCTAAACCTTGTTACTCGCGTGCACGGTCAATATTATTCAAAATTAACAATATGATGACAGTTGTAGATGATACATATGATTCCTACGGCACTCTTGTCTTGAGGAGCTTCGGCTTTTTAGTGATGCAGTGCAAAGGTTCTCTATATACCCTTTTTTCTTTTAATCAATTGTAATTAATAATTTGACTTCATTAGCTTTTAAAGATATTATTTATTGAATAAATACCTAATTTGATTGCATAAATAAAATTCTCACTAAAAAAGCAATTTCTGTGTTTTAGTGCATTTAAATGACAATCAATGGATGTATTTTAATAACCAAAAACTGAAATTGATATTGATAAAATGAAATGTAAATGTTATCATCACCTTATTTTTGTATTGATACAATAAAACTAGACTATACAAATTTACGTTAAAACAATACAAATGAACTTTTATTCAACTACACTTCTTCAGCTTTCAATTTTTTTTTTTTTTTCTTTTTTGGATTGTAAATATATAGCCTGTAATTAACTAAAGCTTTTCTTTCAGGTGGGACGTTAGTGCCCTTGCTGATTTGCCAGATTATATGAAGATTATCTACAGTGCTCTGTTAAATATTTTTGATGAAATATACAATGATTTGACCGAGGAAGAAAGATGTTATAAGTTTTCTTATTCAAAGGACACTGTAAGATTTACTTATATAATTTTAGAATAATGACTTTGTTTTTCTTAATAATTTAACTTTGTATTTCTGCTAATTAATAATCAGATGAAAGATGGTGGCAGCCTACCTTGCTGAGGCAGAATGGTTCTATCAAAATAATGTTCCTCCATTCGATGAGTATTTGAGTTCTGCACTTATTTCAATCGGAAGCTTTTCGTATACAGCAGCAAAATTTTTGGGCATGGAAATAAAAGAAATTGCAGGAATTGATGCATTTGAGTGGTTGCAAAGTCGACCGAAAATTCTTACTGCAGCATATCTTATAGCCCGTCTTAAAAACGACTTAATCGGTCATAAGGTATGAATTATAACTTTAATATATATATATATATATACAATCTCACATACAATTATTAATTAGTTTCAATATAAAAGTTGAGATATATGACGTTTCTCATTTTGAGTTGAGTATGGTTCAGTTTGTTAATTGGTGTTTATTTGCATGAAGTCTGAGTTTAAGAGAGCACATGTAGCCTGTGGTGTGGAATGTTATATGAAGGAATATGGCTTGTCAATGAAGGAAGTAGCGGAAAAGTTTAATGTAATATTTGAAAATGCTTGGAAAGATATCAACGAAGAATGCATGAGGCCAACAGCTGTCCCATTAGAGATCCTTCTTCGAGTTGCTAACATTGGTCGTCTTATGGAAGTTACTTATAAGGATATGGATGGATACACAAACCCACAACACCTCAAAGATGATATCACCAAGTTATTCATTGACCAGATTCCCATTTAAGATTGTCTGTAAGAGAGGACTTCCATTAGCGAAAAATGTTTTCTTCTAGTGCCAAATTTTTGTAGCTAATTTGGTTTTGAGGATGTCAAACCATATAGTAGGCCTTGGTTTGTAAAGAAAGAATGTGTTGGTAGATGTGAAAAAGAAGAAGAGCTACGATTGTCCATTGTAATTTTTAAGGTCAGTGTTTGTTTGATGCTAATTTAAAAAGTCATGGAGTAGTATGAATTAAAAGAGTCCTCAACTAGTCTTAGCAAAATGAAGCTGAGATATATTAGCATGACTCAAGTTAGTTATAAAACAAAATTGATTTGTTGTATTTTCTTTCCTAAAAATATTTCGCTCTTCTATTTAATTCAAATATAATGAATAATTGAGATTAATGATTCTAATAATTTAAATAAATTATTAGAACGTACTGATAATAAAAATTATATATGCATATATATATATAACAGGTTATTTGGTAGGTTAGTAATACGTTGGTTAAGGGTGGGCACCAAACTCGGAATTGAGCATAATAGAACCAAATTGACCTAATTTTGAGGTGTTTAGGTCAGTTCAGGTTAAAATCTCGGTATGTTGGATTATGAGGGACAAAAATAAAGAAAATAACTACATTGGAGGATGTGACATTGATGATATCCTTGATTTTCTCAATGTAGTCATGACTTTGTATGAACTCTTTCTACAAAGCACAAAAGTAGTCATGCAACCCCAAACATTTATGGGAGACAAAGCAGGGAGGAAAAAAAAAAAAAAAAAAAACTCTAAATACGCACAGTCCTTGAAATCCAAATTTGAATTTAATTACTCTACTGACTTCAATAAAATTATCCTGGCGTTATCTTTGCATCAAGGCCCCGTATCCTGGCGTCAGAAATCCTGGCTTATGGATCAATCAACATAATCTTTTCACCGTATGGTGGTTACTGGAGACAACTGAGGAAAATTTGCATGTTGGAGCTTTTGAGCACGAAAAGAGTCCAATCTTTTCGATGGTTGAGAGAAGAAGAGAATACCAATCTCATTAATTGGATTGCTTCAAAAGCAGGATCACCAATCAACCTTAGTGAAAAAATTCACTCACTAACTTGTGGTGTCACTTCAAGAGCAGCTTTTGGTAAGAAATGCAAAGATCAAAAGATTTTTATAGCGGTTGTTAATGAAGCTAAAGCATTGGGGACAGGATTTAATTTGTCAGATTTGTTTCCATCTATTGAATCATCAATTCATTGTATCAGTGGATTCAAGTCTCGGCTAGAGAAGATTCACCAAAAGGTTGATAGAATCGTTGAAAACATCATCGACGAACATAAGAAGAAAGAAAAACAAACATTAGACATTGGCAAGAGTGAAGAAGATGAAGATCTAGTTGATGTTCTTTTAGAGCTGCTCGTTAGATTACGTCACAGAGTCAAACTTTATTTGATTCCGATTAATCTTTAAACTTATCACAACCATCATAAAAAATTAAATTAAAATAAAATAAATACATAATCTACAAACAGATCATCAAAATTGAAGTCCAATGAATTATTAAACAAATAACTGAGGGGCCAGTTTTCAACAATAAACCCTAGCCTAAGGCCTCAGTGGCCTTGCATAAACCTTGAAGTCGGGGGGCGTCTAAATGCTTCAGTGGGGCAATTGCCTGAGGCCTCAGTTGCCTAGGCTTATTTTATCAAGAACTCAATTTTTTCTTTTTTATTTTAAGTAAAAAGTATATTTTGAAACACATCACATTATACTATAATTATAATAATTAATAATTTAAATAATTCTCTTATTTAACAAATATCCTAAAATCTGTTTTTCAGTATTGGTTATTTATAGGGTTGATCCATTTTTTTTCCTATAATTTAAATTAATACTCAAAATCCTCTTATTTAATAATTTAAACTACAAAAGGGTAAACATTATTTTTCTTTATTTTTATTTAATTTAAAAATTGAAAGTTTTGAAGTCTAACAAATTAAACCATAAACTTTAGATTATAATTCATAGATTCTTTTTTATAATATAAATAAGATTAAATTATAAATATAATATTTTATTATGTTTGATTGTAATAAATTTCACCTAAAGCTTCAAATAAAGTGGAACCGGCCTGCCTTGAATAGAGCTTATAATTGTTGGATCGAAATTCTCACTAAAACAAAAATAGAACTTTTAGAACACTCAAAATACCTCACAATACAAAGCTTTGCTTTGTTTCTCACACACTCACTAGAAGCTTTGCTTCTCTTATGTTTTTCTTCTTCTTTGTGATGATTAGACCTCATGCAAGAGGGGCTATATATAGTGCTAGAAAATTAATCTAAACCATTCAAATTAACAAATACAAATAAATCCTAACCACACAATTTCACCAACCAAACAAATACTTTTAAATTGACTCACCTAACCTTACACCTAACCTCACACCTAACATTATACCTAACCTTACACCTAACTTTAGAAGGTTCTTCTTGATGGACTTGGGCTTGGTAATGGGCTTGGAAATGGGCTTGGTAATGGGCTTGGAAATGGGCTTGGTCAAAACAAGTTTATATTTTCAACACCCCCTCTTAAACTTGTTTTACCATGCCAAGCAAACTTCTTAATCTCGCAAAATCTTCAAACTTTAGTGGTTTGGTGAAGATATCTGCGATCTGATCCTTTGACCTTACGTATTCCATTTGCACATTTCTTTTTGCTATGCATTCTCGTATGAAGTGATAACGAGTATCGATATGTTTGCTTCTGTCATGGAACACCGGATTCTTTGCTAAGGCGATGGCTGACTTATTGTCTACACAAATCTCAGTTGGTTCTTCTTGTGGCAAGCTTAATTCCTTCAATAAATTTCTGAGCCAAATTGCATGACAAACACACGAAGTAGCAGCTACGTATTCGGCTTCACAGGTGGATAGTGTGACAATCGGTTGCTTCCTTGACATCCATGTGAAAGCTGTGTTTCCCATGAAGAATGCAAACCCACTGGTGCTCTTTCTATCATCTGTATCTCCACCCCAATCGCTATCGCTATATCCAACAAGTTTGAAGTCATTTGAAATTGAATAGAATAAACCAAAGTCAATTGTACCTTTGATATAGCGAAGGATTCTCTTAGCTGCCTTGAAATGGGTAGTTATTGGATTCTCCATATAACGACTCACAAGTCCAACTGCATAAAGGATGTCAGGTCTTGTACAAGTCAAGTACCTCAAACTTCCAACCAAACTCTTAAAGAGTGTTGGATCCACCTTTTCTGCTTCATCATGCTTAGACAGTTTGACTCCACATTCCACCGGTGTGCTTATTGGATTGCAATCATCCAACTTGAATTTCTTAAGTATCTCCCTTGCATAGCTTTCTTGGGAGATAAAGATGCCATCTTCATTTTGCTTGACTTCGATACCAAGGTAGTATGCCATCAATCCGATGTCGGTCATCTCGAATTCCTTGGCCATTGCTTTCTTGAATTCTTCAAAAAAACTTGGATTATTACCGGTGAAGATTAAATCATCCACATACAAACATACAATCAAAACATCTCCATCTTTGAATTTGATGTAGAGAGCATGTTCATGAGGACATTTGGTGAAGCCATTCTCTTTGAAGTATTTGTCAATCCGATTGTTCCATGCCCTTGGTGCTTGCTTCAACCCGTAAAGAGCTTTCTTTAGTTTTAGAACTTTGTCTTCGTGGCCTTTGACTTCATAGCCTGATGGTTGCTGAATGTAGACTTCTTCTTCAAGGACTCCATTTAGGAAGGCGGATTTTACATCCATCTGATGAATCTTCCACTTATTCTGAGCTGCCAAAGAAATTATTAGTCTTATAGTTTCTAATCGAGCAACAGGAGCAAATACCTCATCATAGTCAATTCCAGCCTTTTGACTATAGCCTTTTGCAACAAGTCTTGCCTTGTGTTTTTCTATCTCTCCCTTAGCATTTCTCTTTGTCTTGTACACCCATTTGACACCAATTGCTTTGTGTCCTTTTGGAAGTGTTACGAGCTTCCAAGTATCATTCCTTTCAATGGACTTGATTTCTTCATTCATTGCATCTTTCCACTTCTTATTTTGTACAGCTTCTTCAAAGCTCACTGGTTCGGAATCAGCAAAGAGACAGAAGAGTGTGAGATTATCAGGTTGTTCAGTTACCTCATAAAAATCTTGCAGGCTTCTTGTACGCTCCACATCTCTTTCATTCAGAAATGATGGTGGTGAGTTTCCATTATCTGTTGAGGCTGGTGATGCTGGTGGTGTAGTGGGTTCTTGTTCTGCTTGCTCCACTCTTGGTTGCTCCTCCTTCTCTTCTTCAAAGTGGGGAAGGAAACTGTAATCTTCATCATGTGTTTTCCAATTCCATGTGCTTTCTTCATCGAATACAACATCACGGCTGATGATAGTCTTTCTATTGTTTGGATTATACAGCTTGTAGCCTTTAGAGTAATTATCGTACCCAATGAAGATGAACTTCTCACTTTTGTCATCAAGCTTACTTCTTCTCTCGTCTGCTACATGTACATGAGCTATGCTTCCAAAGACTCTCAGGTGGGAAATACCTGGCTTCCTTCCATTCCATGCTTCTTGTGGTGTCTTTCCCAACACACTTCTTGTTGGAGATCGATTTGATAGGTATACTGCACAAGCTACAGCTTCCGCCCAAAATTCCTTCGGTAATCTTTTGCTTTTCAACATACTTCGTGCCATATTGAGAATTGTTCTGTTCTTTCTTTCTGCAACACCGTTTTGCTGAGGGGATCTTGGAACGGTTAGAGGACGTCGGATTCCATTTGCTTCGCAGAACTCTCGGAACTCTTTTGAGGTGAACTCTCCTCCTCGATCAGATCTCATTGCTTTTATCTGGTAGCCACTTTCTTTCTCCACAGCAGTTTTAAATTTCTTGAATACTTCAAAGACTTCTGATTTCTGTTTCAAGAAATATACCCACGTTTTTCTTGAAAAATCATCAATGAAGAGAAGGAAATAATTACTATTACCGAGAGAGCTTGGCTTGATTGGACCGCACACATCAGTATGGATGAGCTCGAGTGGTTTCTTGGCTCTTGATTCTGACTGTTTTGGGAAACCTTTTCTGAATTGCTTCCCAAGTAGACACCCTTCACAAAGTTGGTCAGGATGATTAATACGAGGTAGTCCTCTCACCATTTCCTTCTTAGACAACATTTCCAATCCTCCAAAGTTGAGATGCCCAAATCGAATATGCCATAACCATGATGCATCTTTGTAACAAGCTTTCAAACACTTTGCAACATCATTTTGAATGTTCAACGAAAACATTCTATTCTTTGACATTTTCACCTTAGCAATTAAATTTCCTATGTCATCTCTTATAAAAAGACTACAATTTTTCATGTGAATATCATAGCCTTTTTCTAAAAGTTGACCTAAACTCAAGATGTTGCTTGTCATGTTGGGCACATAATAAACATTTGAAATCAATTGGTGACTACCATCTTTAGCACGAATAAGAATGTTACCTTTTCCTTCCACCGGAATTTTAGAACTATCTCCAAATGAGACATTGCCACTCACAGATTCGTTGAGCTCTATGAACATGTTTTTCCTTCCACACATGTGGTTGCTCGCACCAGTGTCGAGATACCAAGTATTCTCTTGGTCACCATCATTGCCTCTATGTGCTAATAACAGAATTTCTCTCTCCTCTGCTCTTGCTTCCATAAAATTAGTCTTTTCTTCAACCTTGTTATTTTGAGTTCTACATTCTGAAGCATAATGTCCAAACTTCTGACAATTATAACACTGAACTTGAGATTTTTCGTACCTCGTGTTCGAATTGGCTCTCCCACGACCTCTTGTTGAATTTTCTCCTCTCTCATAGCTATTGTTGGGATTGTTGTTGTTATAATTCCAACCTCGTCCACGACCACGACCTGTACCTCGTCCTCGGCTTCTTCCTCTGCCTCGACCACGTTGGTATCTCTCGTGGCTTTGGATTTCTTCCTTCTCTTTGAGTTGGGACTTGAGGAGTTGTTCATTGATACCTTGCTTCCTTTTATGCTTTTCTTCGTAAGCTTGCAACGATCCTTGAAGTTGCTCAATTGTCATGGTTGTCAGATCTTTAGTCTCTTCTATCGTCACAACGATATATTCAAATTTGGAATCCAACGAGCGGAGTATCTTCTCCATTATTTTGGTATCTTCCAGTGTCTCACCGTTTCTTTTTAATTGATTAGAAACGGTTAACACTCTTGTGAAGTAGTCAGAAATAGATTCAGATGCTTTCATATGTAATGATTCAAACTCACCTCTTAAAATCTGAAGACGAACTTTCTTCACTTGTTCAGATCCTTTGCAAGAGGTTTGTAGCTTATTCCACGCTTCTTTAGCGGACTTTGCACTTGAAATTTTCTCAAAGCCATCATCATCTAATGCTTGATAGATGAGATAGAGAGCCTTTTTGTCTCTCTTCCTTGAGTCTTTTAAACTATCCTTTTGAGTTTGGGATAGTGTCGACTCATCTTCTGATTCGGTGTAGCCTTTTTCTACGACCTCCCAGACATCGTGTGCTCCAAGAAGTGCTTTCATTTTGATACTCTAATTATCATAGTTGTCGTTCTTGAGTGTTGGAACTTGAAAAGATACCATACCATTAGCCATACCTTTTAATATGTTTAGAATTTCGAAATTCTGATTGCACGGATGGATTCAGAACGTCGAGAAACTTCAACCGGGACTTGAACCAAAAAGTCAACTTTTGGTCAACGGTCAAAGTCAACGGTCAACTCGGTCAACGGGGCCTGTTTGACTTTTGTCAGCAGCGGCTCGGCTCGGCTCGGGTTCGGCTTGGCTCGACTCGGATTCGGTTTGGCTCGGCTCGGCTCGGTCTGGCTCGGTCTGTTAACCCGGTTCAACTCGTTTGAGTTGACTCAGTTTTCTGCAGCGATTTTCCGGCGGCGCGTGCGGGCGCGTGGAACCTCCGATTGGGATGATTTTTGCGGCGTTGTGCTCCTCTTGTCGAGAGCTTCGATTTGGTATATTACAAGACACTTAGCCTTGCTCTGATACCACTTTGTTGGATCGAAATTCTCACTAAAACAAAAATAGAACTTTTAGAACACTCAAAATACCTCACAATACAAAGCTTTGCTTTGTTTCTCACACACTCACTAGAAGCTTTGCTTCTCTTATGTTTTTCTTCTTCTTTGTGATGATTAGACCTCATGCAAGAGGGGCTATATATAATGCTAGAAAATTAATCTAAACCATTCAAATTAACAAATACAAATAAATCCTAACCACACAATTTCACCAACCAAACAAATACTTTTAAATTGACTCACCTAACCTTACACCTAACCTCACACCTAACATTATACCTAACCTTACACCTAACTTTAGAAGGTTCTTCTTGATGGACTTGGGCTTGGTAATGGGCTTGGAAATGGGCTTGGTAATGGGCTTGGAAATGGGCTTGGTCAAAACAAGTTTATATTTTCAACAATAATTAGAGACAAATTATATAAGAAGAAATGAAGGAGATACAAGAACGTGATCGAAAGTCAAAAAAATCAGGCTACGAACGAAATTTTATGTAGCTCCCAAGTAGAGAAGTAGACAGCTGCAAATCTTCAATGATGGATAATTCCACCGATGAGAAGAAAAGAAGATTGAATTTTGAACCAATATCAGTCATGTCAGCTAGAAGACAATAATCGTGGAATTACCAACATTAAAGTTTTCAAACAGAAGTTGAGCCCTCCTACCCACTGGCTAAACTTCTTCGGAAAATTGATGCTTTTAGAATCTTCCACTGAGATTGAATTTTGAATCAATATCAGTGATGTCAGCCACCTATAAACGAAGACAATAATTGTGGAATTACCAGCATTAAAGTCTTTCAAAGAGATATTCATTGTATGTTCGATCGTGATTGAAAAATCCAAGCTCTACATAATTATCATGAAGAAAATTGATGTACAGATGCTTCGACGAATTTTACGATGGTTTCCCTATTGGTTTGCGTATTTTTCATTCTCCTTCTAGTGGTATGTATCATGTGTTACATCTAAAATTTTTTAAAAATAGATACTTTTAGAATCTTTCACTAGTTTTAATAATTTTTTTATAATATATTTTACAAGTATAAATATTACAATTAGGACCTTTTGATATAAACTTTTAAAATGAGAGTATGACTCAAACCTTGATACTCGAAGGTGATGGTGTCATCTGCACCACCAACCAGTTGCCTACTGGTTATAAGTTCTAATATTATATATATATATATATATATATATATATATATTTATATTCAATAAGCATGCCATTTACGTAAGTACTTCACTCCAATATTTTAGCATTTGGGTTTCAAGTGAAAACAGTTAAGTTGATAACTCCTTGTTCTTCTTTTCAAATATCTGCGAAGGCATAACAATTCATACGTTCACGAATAAGTTCTTAGTATGTTCAAAACCAAAATTAACCAACAAGTTAATCATTCATTGGCAGACTAGCTTCCTCTGTAACATATGGAAGGCTACTGAAACCTTCACTTATGACATATCCACTCCTATCTTAGTAAGTAGATCCTTTATTCAACAACTCTAATCTTTCTATGCTTTTAAAATCTAACGTGACAAACGATTATTTTATTTGCTAGTAATACCAGTGGATGCTATTTAATATTTATTCACTTTATTTCATTCAAATGCTAATCACAAGTTTTAAAAATATTTGTGGTAAGTTCACGAAAATCGATTATTCACTCATATAAATTTTGACAGGATCAGGATTCTAAACTAAGTTTATGTTTGAGAAAACGTTATGCAACATTGTATAATCACTTCTCTAATGTTACATGTCGGACTCCTTATAGAAGTGGTTTTGTAATATTATATAACAGTTGCTCAAAATGCTGGAATTGAGAGGAGTTGTTCACATAATAAAGGGTTTGTCGCACTTGGTAAAAAAATTCAACCTATATGTAACAATTCAACGTTAGGCACCACTGTCCGTATCATCCGACAACCCCATGGCCAGTGTTCCAAAACTCGCTACTCGCGACTCGACTGGTGAGACAGCGAGCTGTGAGTACTCGGCAACTCGACGAGTACTCAGTTTGACCATCAGTCAACGGTCAAACTGTTGACCCACGATCAAACCAGGTCAAACCTGTAAAAAAATAAAATTTAATAATTTTCTATAGATTAAAAATATAATCATATGACCCATAATCATCATATATGTCACTGCCACGGCCACACTTAGAATTAGTACTCATTAATTCAACCTTACAATATTCAAAGTTCGAGTCTTTGCATTGTACATGGTATTTTAAAAAAGTAATAGTTTCAAAAGGAGTGTTTGTTCCAACGAGCATACCAATTATTGCTTCTAAATTGATAATATAACATAAATCACATAATATATTTCCAATCCTATGTTATAATCTCATTTCCATCAATGCAACAAATAAATCACAAATCCATCAATCATCAATCCTAAACAAAATGAAGTAAACCAGCAACGGCGAAACTGTGAAAGCATAAAACAGAACGAAAAAACAAAAAAAAAAAAAATTGAAAACAAACAAAATGACTGGACTCACAGCGACGACGACTGCAGCAGGAGGAGCGACGGACGACACCGGCAGCAGAAGTCGCACCCCACTCAACGTCGGCGAAAGCGGCAGCAACGCAGCAGACGTCGCACACCAACGGACGACAGTGGCAGCAACGCAGCAGAAGATATGCACCCAAAGGACGACAACGGCAGTAGAAGTCGCACACCAACCGGCAGCAGTAGAACTCAGAGCCAGCACGACGGATAGAAGCAGAACAACGGGTTGAACTTGAAGCACAAGCGCAGAACGCAGAAGCAGCTAGATCTGAGTGAAAAAAGAAGCAGCCAGATCTAAAATACATGACGCCAAAACGGCGTCGTTTTGGCAAAAAAAAAAAATTTAAAAAAAAGGCCGACTCGATCGATCCGAGCTGGGCCTAGTCGACTCGAGTTGGGCTGAGTTGGGCATGATTTTCAACAGTAGCCAATTTGAACCCCCCGATCTGGAGGTTCTCGTCTCGACGTCCGATCGAGCGGCGAGTACTCGGTCGACTCGGTCGAGTTTTTAAACAATGCCCATGGCATTCATAGGCCGATACTTATCACAACTTGTCACGCATGGTGCATCATTTATAAATAAAATAAATAAATAAAGGTAGAGAAGAGATCTACCTCAGCTAATCTTGCTAAAAGGGTAAAAACTGTACTTACACTTCTTTTGTCTTCTGATTTGATAGAATGACAATAGAAAAGTTGTATTTCTGTAACACGGCACTTGTTAAATGGAAAAGAGGTTTTTAACCTTTTCATGAATTTTTTTTTTTAATTATTATTTAAAAAAACTAACCTTTTCATGCTTTTTATAATTTTCTATAAAATATTATGAAATGATTTTTGAAAATGCATGTTTACTGTATGTTATAATATGATCATAAACTGAATATTGTAACGTAATCAATTTCACATGTTATAATACAAGTTAAAACAAAATGTTGTAACTTTAGAAAAATAAAAACAGTAAAGTAAGAAAACCACACAAATATATTTTTAACGTGATTCAGTTTTGCCTAATATTTTATATTTATGAGACCTTATCTAGAGAGATTAATTTATTAATAAACAAACAAGGATATAACCTATACTTAACTCATACGAACTACACTCCCTCCTAGTGTTGATGCAAACCCAAATTCATCAATTAAGTTATAGCAAGTTCCCCTTGCTCTTGATCGTATTTGGCTTGCTTGAACTCCCTTCAATCAGCCGCAATTTATCCTCTCTCAAAGAGTTCATAAGTCATCTCTCATAGATTTAACATACTTATTATCCTGACAAACTTTTGACCACAAACCTATTTCAACTTAATCACTCAAATATATATAAAAAATATATATATCTTAGAGAGCAGACTCTCTAAGACTTTACAAGCACTCACTAAAATGCTCATTCTAAGTGTTCTTTTCTTGCTTGCTTGCTTTCAGCTTGATTCGATCTTGTATTTATAGTAATTTCATGCTCAACAAGAATTATGAGATAAAATAAGATTAAATCAACAAAATAAATTAGAAGTTTCTCTAAATATAAATGCTAAAATAAATGAAAAGATAATTATTTATAAAATAGATAAAATCCTATTTTTTAGTAAAATAATTATCATCTAATTTTTTTATGATTTCTTATTTGACTGGAAGGCTACTTTCCTTGCAAAAAAAAAAAAAAAAAAAAAAATAGAGCTAATCATAATAAGTTTCCTAAAAGATAAAAGAATAAAAATCAAAGATAACCACATTTATCTTTTTGGAAACGTAATTCTTTTAATAGTAAATCTAAAAAGCAAATAGATAATTTCATAAAATATCTCATAAAACTATCAAAAGGAAATTATCTGAAAAATAATTCTGCGCTTCTAATCTACGCATCGTCAACCAAAAACTGTTGTAATACCAGTTGTTTTCTGATGTTGCAAAAACTTGATGTTACAATATGTCAACGGTCCATGAATTTTGTTGCTTAGAGTGAATTGTCTTATCACAAGATGCCCACATTTATGCATATTAAGCTGTGCATCAACATATTTTTTAGGCTTATTTTATTAAGGACTCATATTATATATATTTTTAAGTAAAATTTATATTCTAAAACACATCGCATTATGGTATACCGTATAATTATAATAATTAATAATTTAAAAATATTTTCTTATTTTATAAATATACTAAAAAAATCTTTTTTTCGATATCGATTATTTATATTTAATTTAGGAATTGATTTTTTTTTTAAATAAAGAATTGAAAGTTTTAAAAATGGTGTAATAAATTAAACCATAAAGTTCAGTTTATAATGTTTAGATTATCTTGTATAGCATAAATATGATTAAATTATAAATATAATATTTTATTATTACATATAAGAGAATTCAATTTTACAAATATTTTTATAATATATGATTGGTGATTGAAAAAATAAATGTAAAAGATAATCTTTATCTCAGTTATTTACTATATGTTATGAGATTAAGTTAAACAAACAAAAACCTCAAATTAAATGAAAATCCAAATTTAGATTGAAGAATCCCTAATCTTATATTTTCACCTAAATTTCCAAATAAGGTGGACCCTGCGTTGAAGAGATCTTAGAGACAAATTATAAAAGAAAAAATTGAAGAGATGCAAGAAAGTGATCGAAAGTCTCCATTCGGAGGATATTGGTCTCTATCATATATCTTCTAGTTCTTGTTAACGAATTCTTGTTTACTTTAAAGAAAAAAAATTAAAAAAAGAAAAGCGATCGAAAGTCGAATAAAAGTTCTGGCTACAAACGAAATTACGTAACTCCCTACAAGTAGAGAAGTAAACAATTGCAAATTTCAATGATGGACAATTCCACCGACAATATACGAAGGAGACTTGAATTTTGAACACATATCAGTCATGTCAGCTACCTATAAATGAGGACAACAGAATTACCAGCATTAAATTCTTTCAAAGAGAAGTTGACCCCTCCAGTCCACTGCCTTGGTAAGTAGTTCACGTCACTATCTTGGGAAGTCGTTCACTAGCATACCATTTGCATAAGTAGTTCACTCCAATACTTCGCATTTGGGTTTCAAGTGAAACAGTTAAGTTGATAACTTCTTTTTCTACTGCAATGGCACAACATTTTCTATCTTGAAACACAAAAATTAACCAACAAGTTAATCGTCCACTGGCAGACTTCCCCCGCAACATGTGGAAGGATACAGAAACCTTCACTTACGACATTTCCACTCGTATCTTGATAAGTAGATTCTTTATTCAAGAACTGTAATCTTACCATGCTTTTAAAATCTAATGTGAAATGATTATTTTATTTGCTAGTAGTATCCATAATTTATTTAATATTTATTCACTTTATTTCATTCAAATGCTAATCATTAGCTTTAAACATATTTGAGGTAGGTTCACATAAATTGATTATTCACTCATATAAATTTTGGCAAGAATCGGATTCTAAACTAAGTTTATGTTTGAGGAAATGTTATGTAGCTTATATTCACTTCTCTAATGTTACATATGCCAGACTCCTTTATCGAAGTGGTTTTGTAATATTATATAACAGTTGCTCACACATAAATAAATTTTGAATCCTGGACTTGAGAAGAGCTGTTCACATAATAACGGGTTTGTCTTACTTGCTAAAAAGGAAATCCAGCCTATGTAACCACCAAACATTAGGCACCACTGCATATACAGCCCCTTGGCATTCATAGTCCGATACTTGTCACAACTTGTCACGAATGGTGCATCACTTATAAATAAAATAAATAAATAAATAAAAGTGGAGAAGAGATCTGCCTTAGTTAATCTTGCTAAAACTGAAAAAACGCTTCTTTCACACTCTCGGTCTTCTGATTTGGAGCCAGAGAATAATTCTCCATAAAATTAACTTAATTTGCTTTGATCATTATTTCAGGAATTTGATGAAACATTTGGTAAGCAGACAGAAAAATTGAAAGATCAAGTGAAAGAAATATTAGTTGCTCCAATGAATGAACCGATAGAGAAAATCAGCTTGATCAACTCATTATGTCGACTTGGAGTGTCATGTCACTTTCAGCTAACATTGAAGAGCATCTTGATCACATTTTTAAAGTTCAACCAAGCTTCTCCGATGGTGACGATTATGATTTATTCACTACTGCTCTTCTATTTCGAGTTCTTAGACAACATGTCTACAAGATATGTTGTAGTACGTATCTATATCTATGTGAACATGAAATCTAAATACAAGAAATACCATGTGTATTTATAGAAGAGCATATATGGAGATTATTAGATTGATAAAATTTTTCCTTTTTCTTTTTTTCTTAAACCAAAAATTTACCAGAGAAATTTTATCTAACAAAAAATCTTTTATATTATATATTTGCACTACTTGAATTGATTGTTTAAGCAGTTATGACTTATGACCGATGCTCTTATATCTATGTTTTTTTTTTTTTTTTTTTTTTCAACTGTCAATCAATAATTATATGGTAATTAAGTCAATTAAGGTTAATCGATAGGAATAATGACATTCCATTGGTTTTGGTATTTCTATTTTTCCTATATGAAAGCTTTTGTAGTGCAACATCCATAGCTAGCATAACAATTGCAACTAATGATGAATTGTGAATCCATCAGGCACTTCTAACAAATTTATGGACAGTGATGGTAAATTCAAGGAAAATTTGGCAAGCGATGCAAAGGGAATGCTGAGTTTGTATGCGGCTGCGTATTTAAGACATCACGGAGAAGATATTCTTGAGGAGGCCCTTGTTTTCTCAAAGGGCTCATCTCAAGTCATTGGCTGAAAAATCATGCCCTCACTTGGCAAAACAAATAATCAATGCCCTAGAAATACCCTTGCATAAAGGAATGCCAAGACTGGAAGCACTCAAATATATCTCTATCTACGAAGAAGATGAATTTAGAAATGAAACTCTACTCTTGTTTGCAAAGTTAGATTTTAATCGGGTACAACTATTGCACCAACAAGAGATATGCCAACTTTCAAGGTAAACGTAAAGGAGTGTAGACTAACTTTTATGGATGATTTTTCTTTTTTAAATATAATTTATAATTTAATGATTTTTACATAACTATATATGCCTTTATTTGGACTAATCATGACGATACAAAATCTATCTTCGAAAAGACAACATTCAATCATGCATACTTAGGGGGTACTGTAACCTATGATATTTAATATATATTTTAAAACATTAATATCTAAATTTATATTATTAATTTTCATGAATTGTTACAAAAATATTTTGTAAAAACACTCTAGCGTATACCATTTTTGGTCAACATCATACACATATCAATATCTAAGTTAGACCACGAAGTACATATGGACAAACATGACACTTTAGAAACAACTTTATTTAGACACTTAAATTACTTTATTTTAGAAGCCACATAATTTTCAAACTTACCTTAATTCAAGACATTTATATATATATATATATTTATGTATGCTCTAAAAGGCTTTAATATAAATAAATTCATAAGTGTATTTTGAAAAGACAATATGTGATTAAAAATTGTCATGTATTTTCTGTCATATGAATTGCAGTTTTTTTTTTTGAAATCCAAATAACTTATAAACCAATATCCCCCAAAGGGAAAATACAGTTAACGTTGACATTACGCCAACACAACACCTCCGAAGAGGACAAGGCAAGAGAAGCTAAGTTATGGGCCAAGCGATTCCCATTTCTAGGAACGGCAAGACACTTACAGACACGCAGCTCTGCACATAAAACCTTAATGTCATCAGTAATAAAACAAGAGAACCATTTAAGAACATCACAAGAGTTAACAACAGAGGCAACATTAACAGAATCCATCTCAACCCACTCAACCCTTAAACCTGCATCACAGGCCAGCCTAAGACCCTCCCTGAGCGCCATCAGCTCACCAATCTCAGGAGAAAAACACCCCTGCCATTGCCTAGCCGAAGCTACCACCACCACACTTGCACTGTCCCGAACAGCAGCTCCCAAACTCACTATAGATTTACCTGGCCTGACAGTAGCATCCGAGTTTAGCTTCAAAGCGCCCACAGGAGGCGGGCACCATACCTGACAGCGAGCTGGCCCAGCCAGAGAAGAAGGGGAAGAGAGGGCTAACCTGGTACTTCGAAACTCTTTTAGCAGATCCAGTGCTTTACCAGAGACCTCCGCCTGAACCCAAACCTCTGAACCCTGCTGCCTAAGGCGCTGCAGTCTCCGGTTACGATTACCCCAAAGACACCACAAAATCATACACATTTCAGCCAAGAACTCCACACGTCCAGACTGCAGCACCCCCACCAGAGCATTGAGCACACTGTCCCTTCTCATCCTAAGCAATTCATCTCCTCTGTCATAAGCAAGCCAAGAGGCCTTCGCAATATTACACTCAAAAAGTGCATGGACATCAGATTCAACCTTTTCTGAGCAACCCTTACAGCATTGATTAAAAACAACCTTCTTTCGAAACAAATTCACCTTTAACGGAATGGCTCCCAAACAAGCCCGCCACACAAAAACTTTAACCTTAGGGGGGATGTCCAGATTCCATAAAGTTGTCCACCATCTTTGAGAGAAACCTGGGGAACTGGACGAAACCTCCCCTGCCAGGGCCTCACCTAGAGTAACTCTATACCCACTTTTAACAGAAAACAGCCATTTCTTGTCAAAAAACCATCTACTACTATCTCTAACGTCCCGACAGCTAAGAGGAATGGACAGGACAATCTCAATATCAGCTGGCACAAGATTTTCATTGAGTTTCGGATAATTCCATTGATGGGTCTCTTTCACGATCAGATCCGCGACTTTCAGCGAAGGGTCTGTCACAGGGAAAATCATATTGAAAGATTTGGGTCTAGGGACCCATGGATCATTAAACACCTTGATATCATTCCCATTTCCCATTTGCCACATCCACCCTTTCAGCAGCAGCTCTCTACCCCAAATGAGGCTTTTCCAAGCGTGCCAGACCTTGCGATTACCGGAAGCTTGCAGTAAGTCACCTTTTGGGAAGTATTTTGACTTCATCACCTGAGCAGCCAAGGATTTGGGGTTCACAACCAGTCTCTATGTCTGCTTAGCCAGTAATGATTGATTGAACAAATGGAGATCCCTAAAACCTAGGCCACCTAGGGACTTAGGCTGACACAATCTATCCCGGCTAATCCAACTTACCTTTCTTCTCCCATCTTTCATTCCCCACTAGAATCTAGCAGCAAGCGACCCTAGATTCTTACACAAGCCTTTGGGCAGTTTAAAGATACTCATAGTATACAAAGGTATGGCTTGCATTACTGCCTTGATAAGGACCTCTTTTCCACCTTGCGAAAACAAATGACTCTTCCACCCTTTCATTCTACCCCACACCCAATCCTTTATCTCATTAAATGTCTTTGTTTTGTTTCTTCCTACTAGAGAAGGGAGACCCAAATAGTAATCATGTCTGCTTGAGGAATCCAACCCAAGGGCGAGCTTCACCTCTATTTTCACAGAATCCTTAACATTCTCACTAAAGCACACGACCGACTTTTCCAAGTTAATCAGCTGTCCAGAGCCATTGCTGTATCTTTCCAGAACTTTTTTAATTAGATTACAGTTCGAGACGGAGGCTTTACAAAAAAGGATGCTGTCATCAGCATATAAGAGGTGGCTGATCAACGGGCCCGACTTCGCACATTTGAAACCCAGGCCTCTTCCACCATGTTCAGCTCACTGCACTCCTCTAGAAAGAGCCTCTGCACACATAAAAAAAATATATGGAGACAAAGGACATCCCTGTCTTATACCTCTTGAAGGATCCATTTTCCCCACCCTCCTACCATTAAGCACGAACGTTAAAGACGTTGTGGAAATACAATCTCTCACCAATATGATCCATTGAGCAGGAAATTCCATCTTATACATTACTGCTTCAACAAAGGCTCATTCAACACGATCATATGCCTTACTCAAGTCTAGTTTTAAGGCCATCAACCCCGTTTTCCCCTTCTTATACTTGCTTATCGTGTGAAGCATCTCAAAGGCTGTCAGGATATTATTGAAAATTTGTCTATCAGGCATGAAAGCTGACTGATTTTCCGATATAATACTTGGGAGAACCTTTTTCAACCTCTGGGCAAGCACTTTAGTAATAATTTTGTACACAACCGAGCTGAGGCTAATTGGAAGAAAGTCCTTTAGCATCTCAGGATTTTTCTTCTTGGGGATAAGGATCACATTTGTGGCATTAAAGGCTTTGATGGACATTTCACCCCTCAGGATCCTCAAACAGACGTCTGACACTTCTTTACTAACAACATCCCACATCTTTTGAAAAAACAGAGCATAGAAGCCATCTGGTCCAGGAGCGCGGGTAGGACCCAGCTCAAACACAACTGCTCTAATCTCATTTACCTTAAAAGGAGCCTCTAGCTCCTTACACATAGCTTCATTCAATCTATGAATTATTCCATCGCAGGCCTTCTCAATGTCACTTTCCGACGGATGAGAGGAAGAGAAAAGTTTTCGAAAGTACCTACACCTGACTTATATCATCGAAAGAAGATGCCACTTTTCCATCCTCATCCATTAACTTCAGGATCGAATTCTTTTTCCTTCTCGAGGTTGCTTGAGCATGGAAGAACTTAGTATTACGATCTCTTGCCATAAGCCAATCCGCTCTTGATCTTTGCCTCCAGTACATCTCCTCTTTAGATAACAAATCCTCCAACTCCTTTTCCTGGGAGATGATTTCCTGCATAACTCCGTTCGTCGTTGAGAGCTTATAAAGACCTTCGATCATCTTTTGCTATCAAAGCTGTCATATATAAGAGACGAAGTAATGGAGAGCTTCTTATGGATAATTATAATATATTTTGAACCTTGTTACTCACATGCTCGATCTATATTGTTCAAAATTAACAATTTGATGACAATTATAGATGATTATTGTGGGTATATTTTGGGCTGCATAAATGGGCTGATAAAAACCTAAAAAATTGATCTAATGAATTGACCCAATTGACAAAAGCCTAGTCTATCAACATTCAGCTCGCAGAAACGAGCTCTTCGTTCGTTATCGTAGCTATCAAGTTATTAGTCAACTATGGTTAAGGCTACTTTATGTGCAGTTCTAGGTCGCCCAAAGCAAAATCTAGCTCGCAGCTTAAATTGCTCGTTAAAACGAAAACTTTCTAGAAGAAATGAAGCAACCTAATTTAAGAGCGAATCTATTGTCAGAATTATAAATAAAATCAAATTGCCACTTCAGTGGGATTTATCCCTAAATTAATGGATATAGTTTTGGCAGCATAATTAATGTATAATTCTTTTATATTTCAATGTATTCAAATTGTAACATTTCACTCTATAAATAGGGATTGAAAATTCATTGTAAACACACAATAATCATCAGAAAACACAATCAATAATATACTACGACTCTGCCAAAATAATCAGAGAAGCAGTCGTAGACATAGACATCTTTTTAGGTCGAACTACGTAAAAATCCCCTTTGCCTCCGTGTTCTTTCTCTTTCCTATTATCTTTGCCTTTGTTTTGTATTATTTGTAGGTATTGGGTCAAGAACTTGAGTCGACCAAATCTAAATGTTGACAATGATACATACGATTCATTGATTTTAATTGATTTTATTTGACTTTTATTAACTTTTATAGATATTATTCATTGAATAAATACCTAATTTGATTGTATAAATAAAATTCTCACTAAAAAGCAATTTTTGTGTTTTAGTGCATTTTCTATCTTTATAGTGTATTTAAATAAAAATCAATGGATGCATGTAATAACTCAAAACTGAGATTTGATAGAGGATAAAAATGAAATGTAAATGTTCTTATCACCTTCATTTTGTATGGATATAATTAAAAAAAAAAAAAAAAAGGAGAATACAAAAATTTACGTTAAAGCTCCACATAGTACACGTTCATCAACTACACAACTTGAGCTTTCATTTTTTAAATTGCAAATGTATTGGTTGTAATTAAATAAAACTTTTCTTTCAGGTGGGACATTAGTACCCTCTCTGAATTGCCAGATCATATGAAGATTATCTACAGTGCTCTGTTAAATATTATTGATGAAATATACAATGATTTGACTGAGGAAGAAAGATCATATAAATTTTCTTATACAAAGGAAACGGTAAGATTTGCTTAAATAATTACAAAATAATGACTTTGTATTTTCTCAATGAATTATCTTAGTTTTTATGCTAATTAATAATCAGCTGAAAGAGCCAGTGGCAGCCTAACTCAGTGAGGCAGAATGGTTCCATCAAAATAATGTTCCTCCATTCCATGAGTACTTAAGATGTGCACTTCTTTCAATTGGAAGTTTTTCGTATACAGCAGCAAAATTTTTAGGTATGGAGAAATTAAGAAATTGCAGGAATTGAAGCATTTGAGTGGTTACAAAGTGGACCAAAAGTGCTGACTGCAGTATATGTTATTAATAGCTCGTCTGAAGAATGACGTAAGCAGTCATAAGGTATGACTGTAATTTTAACGTCAATTATAACACTCAATAACTAATCCATACATTCCAACTTTTAATTTCAATTTTTCGAAGCACAGCAGGGGTGCAAATAGAATTAATCTAACGAATATATGAATTGCAAATTTATTTAGTTTAACATATATGTTAGGTTTGATTACTTTGCTGATCAGGTAAAGTTATCTATTAATAACGTACAACTCTTGGATATTCTTTAATAACTACTCTATAATCAATCCATAGATTATTATTGAAGGATAACTTTACCAAACGTAGTAAGTTAGCAAAACCCATATATACATTCAGGTGTTAGAACACGAATATCTTACTATTCAGATTATCTCACATATAAGAATATTATCTCAGCAGGATCCTCCTATGCTAACCTCTTCAGCTGATCATTATACTAAACCGCAATACTAATCGCATGATCAGCAACATCTTGGTGATGATCATGTAGTCACTAGCTATCTAAGTCCCAAGTCAGATTGCTTGAAAAGAAAACAGTCTACTGAATGGTTAGAGCAGGGGTACGGTTCATTAAGTGTGAGTTGAGCTGATAGTTTTTCAGTTATTTCTTAATGGTTAGGATTAATTTTGTTAGTGACTAAGGGCTGAGATTTGATTTAATCTTTGTATATATATATAGTGATTCTTGTTCTAGACTGGTGATTAATAATGGAAAAAGTAGATCTAGCAAATTCTTCCATGTTTAATATCTGCAGTTTCTTTCTTTATATCATTGAAATGCATCAAGTTTCTGTTCTTGAATCCTGCTAAATAATCACATGGTATCAGAGCACATATAAAAGTTAATTTTGATGTAAAAGTTAGGATATATAGCATTACTAACTTTTAAGTTAAAGTTTTCAATAATTTTGTTAACCGGTATTTATTTGTGTTGGAAAGTCAAACTATCATATCCTTTGTATTAATAGTGAATATTTGTTTTCCTTATGTATTCTTTGATTATAAGTAGTATTCATGTAGCTTTGCTGTATTGTAGTTGTGATAGCTTAATTGTAGGAAGTAATAGACTTGTAGAGAAAGTTAACAGGTTGTATATATTTGGAGTATAACATCAATAAAAATATATCCCAACAAATTCTCTCTTATATTCACTTTTACATGGTATCAGAGCAGGGTTAAGATCCTAACTCATCTCTGCACTCTATTCTCTCATGTAGACATCTTCTCAGTTTTTCAACTATCATGGCTAACAATGAAGTTCCACCAGCATCTCTATTAAATTCCGGGAAGACTGTTGCCTCTTCCACTTTATTTAAGCAAGAGTTTTTATCGAATTCTTCAAAATCTGACATCTCGAATCCTTATTTCTCTCATCACTCGGATCATCTAGGATTGATTCTAGTCTCCAAATCTTTGAATGGAGACAATTATGCTGGTTAGAAAAGGGCTATGACTCTGGCTTTAAACTCCAAGAACAAACTCGGATTTGTCAATGGTTCTATCAAAGCTCCTTCAGAAGAAGCTGATCCTAAAGGCTATGCAACTTGGTCGCGATGCAACGACATGGTTCATTCCTGGATCATCAATACTCTCAATGCAGAAATTACAGATAGTGTGATCTATTATTCTACTGCTCATGAAGTTTGGGAAGATCTCCGTGAGCGATTCTCTCAAAACAATGCACCTTGCATCTTCGAGATTCAGCGTGATATTGCTTATCTTTGATAAGAACAGCTCTCTGTCTCTGCCTACTACACTAAATTGAAGGGCTTATGGGATGAATTGGCTTCATATTCAAATGCAACACATGGAGCACATGCAGATCAACAAAGATTGATGCAATTCTTAATAGGTTTGAATGAGACTTACTCTACAATTCGCGGTCAAATCATGTTGATGAATCCTCTGCCTTCCATCCGCCAAGCTTACTCGTCAGTTTCTCAAGAAGAAAAGCAAAGACTCATCAGTACCACACAGATCACAACTGAGCTTGGTGGGAGCACTGCTATGACAGTGCGTCATAACAACAACCGGGGAATATCAAATCTTTTAGCAGGAACAGTTCACTCATACCAGTCCCCAACGAATCGTTCGTCTCAACCTCAGGATGTTCGATCGCAAGGAGAACGACGCTTTGACCAGGATCGGCGTAGTTTTGGATCAGGAAAGGGACGACCTCAGTGCACTTACTGTGGAGAGATGGGCCATTGGGTCCAAAAGTGTTTTCAATTACATGGGTACCCATCAAGTCATCCCAAGGCAAGAATGAATTCAGGCTCAAATTCAAATCAACATAAAGGGTTTTCTGCTGCTAATCAAGTATCTGAGTTGTCACACAATGATGAGGTGAGGCCTGCAGTTTCATTATCAGAAACCTAACTCAAACAGCTTTTGTCACTCCTTAACAATCAAGATAAAGGCTCTAGTTCCAAAGCGAATGCAGTAACAAAGCTAGGTTTGTCTAAAATTGATTCCCACAATTGGATTATTGACAGCGGGGCAACGGATCATATTACTTCGTCATCTAAACTGTTGTATAAAGATAAAAATTGCTCGCTACAGCCCGTAATGTTGCCTAGCGGAGAAAAAGCGAATATTGTAGCAAAAGGGTCTTCACCTCTGAATTCCGTCTATTATCTGCATGATGTGTTATCTGTGCCTACATTCCAAGTTGATTTGATGTCAATTAGTCGTTTGACAAGAGGTCTAAATTGTTTAGTGACGTTTTTCCCTTATTGGTGTATTTTGCAGGATCTGGCTACGAGGAAGACGATTGGTTTGGGTAAACAACATGATGGACTATATTATTTGGTGGCACTAGCGACAGAGAAATCTTTAGTCAACCCTTCCTCATCTACAAATCGACTAGCCTGCAACCTCACCACTTTATCCACCAACCTCTGGTATAGTCGCTTAGGCCATTTATCACCCTCTCGTTTAAGTTTCATTGCTAAGAATTTTTAAAATTTTGCTGTTGAGTCAAATAATGTTTTCCATACATGTCCTTTGGCTAAGCAGAGTCGTTTACCTTTCGGTATTAGTATATTTCCTCTACAAAACCATTTGATATTATACATTGTGATATTTGGGATCATTATCCACATTCTTCTCTTTCTGGTGCTAATTATTTTCTTACAATTGTTGATGATTATACACGTTTCACATGGATTTTTTTAATGCGTCACAAAAATGAAGCACAATCAATTTTAAAATGCTTTTTCAGTTATGTTTCCACTCAATTCGAATCTCGCATTAAAACTTTTCGAAGTGATAATGGTAGGGAATTTATCTCACTTCATTCTTTTTTTCACGATAATGGCGTCATTTTTCAACATACTTGTATGTACACTCCTCAACAAAATGGGGTTGTGGAACGCAAACATCGTCACATCTTACAAGTGGCTTATGCTTTAAAATTTCATGCTCACCTCCCTTCACAATTTTAGGGAGAATGTGCTCTCACCGCTATCCACATCATCAATCGGTTACCTTCACTAGTTCTTTCTTTCAAAACTCCTTTCGAACTTCTTTATTCAAAACCGCCCTCTTATTCTCATCTCCGTGTGTTTGGTTGTCTTGCTTATGCCACTAATGTTCACACTTCTCACAAATTTGATCGTCGTGCCTTGCCCTCCATTTTCATCAGCTATCCCATCGGTCAAAAAGCATACAAATTATTTGATTTATCAACCAAAAATGTTTTTACTAGTCGGGATGTGAAATTTCATGAAAATATTTTTCCATATGCTTCTATCAAGCCCAATTCTGATGCATCTCTACCAATTCCATTACTGACCCATGATACCTTTGACTTAGTTTTTGATCCCAAAACTCATCCGCCTCCTCTTGACCACATACTTCCCACTTCATCTCTTGCACCACAAACAGCCTCCAATCCATCACCTTCGGCCACTATCGAACCGGCGACCTCTGTTCCATCATCTCAGACACCGGGAGCATCATCTAACCTCTCCGACCATTCTCTTCGTTCACCTAAACCATCCCTCTTCTCGTCCAAGCATCCCGCTCCACCACAAGAACCACTCTATCATTCCAGTCGTCAGACTGCTCCACCGGTCAAGCTCAATGATTATGTCTGCTCCAACGTTTACTCCGATTAATCGACTTCCTTCGTTCCAGGTCTGACCAAAGGTACACGCTATCCACTGACAAATTATGTTTCATATCATAAATACAAGCCTGCATATCACTCTTTTGTTGCTCAACTTGGTACTGTCACAGAACCCATGTCTTATTCAGAGGCGGCCACTCATCCTGAGTGGCAAGATGCAATGCGTTCTGAATTACAGGCTCTCAAAGCAAATGGCACTTGGTCTCTCACTCCTCTTCCGACTAGTAAGACTCCCATTGGTTGTCGTTGGGTTTACAAGATTAAACTTAAGTCTGATGGATCCATTGAGTGGTACAAAGCGCGCCTTGTGGCAAAAGGGTTCACTCAATTGGAGGGAGTTGATTATCAGGATACTTTTTCTCCAACAGCCAAGATCATCTCTGTTCGTTGTTTATTAGCTTTAGCTGTTGCCCGTGGCTGGTCCCTTCATCAACTCGACGTTAATAATGTCTTTTTCCATGGTGACCTCCACGAAGAAATTTACATGACTCCACCGCCAGGGCTTCGACAACAGGGAGAGGAACACTTGGTTTGTCGCCTCCACAAGTCATTATATGGGTTGAAACAGGCATCTTGTCAATGGTTTGCCAAATTCTCTGAGGCCATCCGTTCAGCTGGGTATGAACAATCAAAAGTTGACTATTCTCTGTTCATCAGGAAGCAAGGCAAGTCCTTTACTGTTCTTTTGATATATGTTGATGACATTTTAATTACTGGCAATGATCCTGTGAGTATAACTCATATCAAGAAGTTCTTGCATAATAAATTTCACCTTAAAGATCTTGGTGAATTGAAGTATTTCCTTGGTATTGAGATTTCTACATCTAGGAATGGTATTTTTATTTCTCAACATAAATACGCATTGGAAATCATCAAGGATGCAGGGTTATTAGGGGCAGACCCTATCAATACTTCTATAGAACATGGTTTAAAATTGTCTGATAAAAGTGAGCCACTCAAAGATCCAGGATGATATCGACGATTAGTTGGGAGATTAATATATCTCACAGTTTCAAGGTCGGATATTACGTATTCTGTCCATATATTGAGCAGGTTTGTGCATCAACCTCGAAAGGATCATTGGGAAGCAGCTTTACGGGTTGTATGCTATTTGAAATCTGCGCCTGGCCAAGGCCTTTTCTTTTCCTCAACCAGTGATCTTCGACTGCGAGCCTACTCTGACTCAGATTGGGCAGGATGCCCACTTACTAGAATATCTACTACGGGGTATTGTGTATTTCTAGGTCCCTCGTTAATTTCATGGAGGTCGAAGCGCCAGAAAACAGTCTCATTTTCTTCAGCCGAAGCAGAGTATTGTGTAATGACAGGAGCTTGTTGTGAATTGACATGGCTTCGTTATTTACTCAGAGATTTGGGGGTTTTGCATCAAGAAGCTGCAATGCTGTATTGTGACAATGAGGCTGCAATACACATAGTAGCAAATCCTATTTTTCATGAACGTACAAGGATTGTCATTTTATAAGAGACAAGATTCAAGATGGTTCTGTGGTAACAAGATTTGTGAATTCTGCAAATCAGCTAGCTAATATTTTGACCAAGGCTTTGGGAAAGGAGTTTTTTATACATATGGTTCGCAAGTTGGGAGTGCAAGACATCCACTCTCCAACTTGAGGGGGAGTGTTGGAAAGTCAAATCTATCATATCCTTTGTATTAATAGTGAATATTTGTTTTCCTTATGTATTCCTTGATTATAGTTAGTATTCATGTAGCTTTGTTGTATTGTAGCTGTGATAGCTTAATTGTAGGAAGTAATAGACTTGTAGAGAAAGTTAGCAGGTTGTATATATTTGGAGTATAACATCAATAAAAATATATCCCAGCAAATTCTCTCTTCTATTCACTTTTACGGTTTGCTTGAAGTCTGAGTTTAGTAGAGCACATATAGCATGTGGTGTGGAATGTTATATGAAGGAATATGGCTTGTCAATCACGGAAACAGCGGAAAAGTTTAATATCGTCATCTTTGAAAATGCTTGGAAGGATATCAACGAAGTATGCACGAAGCCAACAGTTGTCCCAATGGAGATCCTTCTTCGAGTTGCTAACATTGCCCGTCTTATGGAAGTTACCTACAAGGACATGGATGGATACTCAAACGCAGAACATCTTAAAGATGATATCACCAAGTTATTCATTGACCAGATTCCTCCTTAATTAAGTTCTCTATACTAGCTTGCGTATGTGTTTGCTTCTGCGGTCTATGTGTGCCATGAAGGACTTCCATTCACGAAAAATGTTTTGAGTCAATGTATGTTTGCAATAAAGGTCTTCCATTGGCGAAAAACGTTTTCTATTGCTGCCATATCTATAATATAATGAATTTGGTGTGATGGAAATGTTAACTCTTCAAGATTATTAAAAAAAAAAAATCTCTTTTTTAGCTGGCAATCAGTATCATATGTTTCTACAACCTATATATGTCCTGAGAAATTCCAGGAATCCTAGCAGTGAAGAAGAATCATGTAGCTATTAACCGATGAAGAACTCATAGATGATGACCAATTTGAGACACTTAGTCGGAAGCCATCCACTATCCACAGTGTTCCAAAACTCGCTACTCGGACCTGACTCGGCGAGGCAGCGAGCTGGGAGTACTCGGCAACTCGACGAGTACTCGGGGAGTACTCGGTTTGACCATCGGTCAACGGTCAAACCGTTGACCCACGGTCAAACCAGGTCAAACTTGTAAAAAAATAAAATTTAATAATTTTCTATAGAATAAAAATTTAATCATATGACCACAAAACCCCTTAAAATCTATCTCATGCAACTTTCAAAGCCATTTTAACACCTTAAAAATTTCGACAGCATAACTACTATTTTTCCAACAATTCCACCTATAATATACCAAAATAACAATACTTTATAAATTTATCATATGATTCATATCTAAATTACTTATAGTTAAAGTCTCTCATCATTCTTTCATTCTCAAACACAAGTACACAACCAAGTAACCAAAATAACAATATGCACTGCACTCTTTCCATAACGTTTGGATCAACCAATTTTCCATAATCCCATCCAACATCATTTGAGTTTCGTTTGAGAGATGGGGTAACAGAAGCTCCCGAAGATTCATTATCCATAATTGATGAATATATAACAACCTAATCATCAAATATAGCTTTGAGCATAAAAATTTTTATACAACAACCATCAATTATCAAACAATCCATTGCTTATAAATTGATAATATAACATAAATCACACAATATATTTCCAATCATATTCAGCCAATCTCATTTCCATCAATTATCAAACAATCTATTGCTTCTAAATTGATAATATAACATAAATCACACAATATATTTCCAATCATATTCAGCCAATCACGAAGGTGTCCCACAAAGCCAGTGCGCACAAGAGAAAGCAAAACAAAGTCATTTTGCTGACCTTGAAACTTATCAACCGTTGTGACCTAGAGCAGACATACACCAAAGCAGTTACATGAAGGAAAATCATTTTACAATTTAAGCCTAATCACTGATAATCATCAACCCTAAACAAAATGAAGTAAACGAATGATGATGGCGAATCTGTGAAAGTAAAAAACATAATGAAAAAACAAAAACAAAATTGAAAACACTCGGCGACTGAAAGAAAAAAATAGAATGAAAAATCTGTGAAATCACAGAACTCACAGGGACGGACGACACCGGCAGCAACGCAGTAGGAGGAGCGACGGACGACACCGGCAGCAGAAGTCGCACCCCACTCGGCGTCGGCGAAAGCGGCAGCAACACAGCACGGCAGCAGATGTCGCACACGTTGGATCAATGAACGACAATGGCAGCAACGCAGCAGAAGATATGCACCCAATACTCCAACCGGCGACAGCACACCAACCGGCTGCAGCAAAACTCAGAGGCAGCACGGCGGAGTGGCGGACAGAAGCGACAGCGGGTTGAACTTGAAGCAAAGTGGAGAAGCAGAGTTGAACGCAAAAGCAGATGTCTTCAGATCTGAGTCGCTCAAATCTGAAATAACTATGCCAAAACGGCGTCGTTTTGGTGTGCCAAAATGGCGTCGTTTTGGTGTGCCGTTTTGGCAAAAACAAAATTAAAAAAAAAAGAGGCCGACTCGGCCCAGCTCGGATCGGCCGAGTCGGCCCGATTCGGGCCGATTTTAAACAGTGTCCGAGTCGAACCCCCCGATCTGGGGGTTCTCGGCTCGGCACCCGGCCGAGCGGCGAGTACTCGGCCGACTCGACCGAGTTTTTAAACAATGACTATCCAGCATACGCAAGTTACTTTTGTAGCTATTTTAATTTGGAAGCTATATAGTTCAAAAAGAGCTATGATTGTCAATATTCTAGTCAGTGTTTATTTAATGCTAATTTAAACATGTTTTTTGTTCACTCCCTTCTCACTCTTTCTGGGTTACCCCCTTCATTTCGAGAGTTGGTTTCTGTATTACATTACAACGTCTTATTATTGTTAGTCCCAGATATCAAAAAATTAAAAAATTATGTAAGTGTTGATGCTTACTAATCCAAAATAAATATTTTTACGTTTATATTCTTGTGACTGATAGTCTATGTATTTTTATTTTAAATTATTTGTGTAATTAAAAACAAATCATTTAACAAATTCTAACCAAAACTATTTGTATATTTTTAATTTCACATGAATTAACTTTTTATTTTAATAATGCTGCAAAATGGTTATCAGATGCCTTAAATAGTTTATAAATCTACAAAATCAGAAACCCTTCTCTCTCTCTCTCTCTCTATATATATATATGTTGAAGGGTGTCAAAGTTTCTCTTTCTTCTCTCTTTTCATGTTGCCAATTTGCTTTCTATCTTTCTCCATTGCGTTCTCTTTTGGCCCTAATAATTTCTCTTCATGTGGTCATGTTAGATCAATTTTGTAACCCGCAAGGAAGAATTCATTAAAATTTTCAACGACTGGATTTGATTTGAGAGTAGCTGATATAATCTAATTATTGCAAATTATTATGAGATAGATCATCAAAACCTCTGCACTTGTTTAGGTAGATCATAATTTTCTGTTGGTTCCCTGAAAGACTTATTTCAAGTTTTTCTCTCGTGATTTTAATGAGATCTCCTCTCTTGATTGAAAAATGAACCATTAGTATAATAGTTCCTAATTGTAATTCTATTTGGTGATGCATATATGATGGGTTCTTTATTTTTCAATAGTAAATTAATTATATTACAGTGGGTCAAAAAAAAACACAATTTTAATCTATTAATCTCAACGGTAACTCAACACACAAACCTATTCCATAGTTACTGGTTTCATGAGTTACAGTAATAATAAATTGATACAACCTATGTATTTTAGTTTAGACAGTTGGAGGATGATAAGGAATGGGAACCAAGTGCAGGTCTTCTTTTCTTCTAACAGTTAAACCAAAACACTCGGTCATATTTAAATCCTCATGCTTCATTTCATTAGGAAGTTTCCAGTTGAAATGGTACAACAACATTGCCAGTGGAAGCTCAAGATTAGCCACGCCATATGACATTGCTGGGCAGATCCTTCTACCAGCACCAAACGGGATGTATTCAAAATTAGTCCCCTTAAAGTCAATTGGAGAATCAAGAAACCTCTCTGGAATAAAGCTATCAGGTTCACTCCAATAATTTGGATCTCTTCCAATAGCCCATATATTAATAAGTATTCTAGTTTTCTTGGGTATTTCAAACCCTTTAATCTCACATCTCTCTCCACATTCTCTAGGTGAAAAAGGAGCAGGGGGATGTAATCTCAAGGTCTCTTTTATAACCGCCTTCAAATATTTCATTTCGTTAATGCTAGTTTCATCGACCCTCCCAATTCTATTAAAGACTTCTCTGACTTCACTCTGTGCAATTTTCATTATTCTTGGACATCTCATTATTTCAACCATTGCCCAATCTAAGGTTGAGGCTGACGTATCAGTGCCAGCAAGAAAAAGATCCTGGAAAAATTATTGTGATTTTAGTTAGTTAAATCAAAAGTATATAGTCTCTCATCATGGTATTACCAGATTTGCAGCTCAAATACCTATAGATTACTAGTTCTAATCCTGAGAATGTCACTTTACCCATTTGTAGTGTAAGGAAGATGTGCAAACACCCCGCCTCCATTAGACACAGCTTTGTCTCAAATCTGTGACTTTCAAGGAGGACACGACAGCACCTAGGTTCCACCACACCACTCCAGGGCAAGATCAAATCCCACGTGAACAAATAACTATCCTAGTAATCTAAGGTCAATATACAAGGACCAATAGAACACAATGAAAATTAAAACATATAAAATATTCAGGGTAAAAGTACTCACAATTACTACAAATTTGATGTTGTCGATGGTCAAGTGAACTTCAGCAGCAACATCCTCTTTAATTCTCATCAGGACATCAACTAGATCTTCATTTTCTCCTCTCTTACGAAAATTATGTTGCTCGATATGGTTGTCAAGTATTCTTTCCCTTTCCTCTTGCAACTTCTTCAATTTAGACTTGACTCCAGTAACCCTTTGAAGCAGTCCTCCAATGGAAGGAAACATATCTACAATACAAAATCCACTCACCACTCCTAAACTTTCGAGGACAATTGATGCATATTCTTCACGCTTTTCGTGTTTTTCGCGTTTTATGCCAAACGCGGTCCTGAAAATAATATCATTTGTTAATGAGTAAATTTTTTTGGTCAAATTAATGGGTGATCCTTCTCTTGAAGTGATCCAATTAATGAGACTAGACACCTCTTCTTCTCGTATTGATCGAAAAGATTGTACACGTTTCGTGCTTAAAAGCTCCAACGTGCAAATTTTCCTTAACTGTCTCCAATATTCACCATATGGAGAAAAGAATATATCACTAGATTTACACAAAATATCTACCGCGAAATTATAAGGCCTTGAGGCAAAGATGAGATCATGAGTTTTCAACATTTCTTTGGCGAATTCGGGTGAAGATACAACTACAGTAGGAATTTCTCCAATTTGCAAGTGCATCAAGGGCCCATATTTTTTCGCCAAGTCTGTCAGTCGGTGATGAGGAAGAGAGTTAACAAGTTGGTGCAAATTTCCAATGACAGGTAATTTCCATGGCCCTGGGGGTAGATGTATAGATCTGTTATTGTCTTTGATTCTCTTTCTTAGTTCTAGAATCATGAAAACAAAGAGAAGAGGGGTGAGAAAAATTGAAAAGTCGGAGAATTTAAGCTCCATGATGAGAAAATTAGAGGATATGAAGTAGTAGAGTATTATTGGCTTGTTTACTAGCTTTCCATGTTATAGACCTTTTAATATTCTCAATCTTATATATAGTTAAAAGCCCTCCAAGTTGTAGTGTTTCATAACTGATAATGTTATCATTGACGTACAGGTACTGCAATGTCCAGCATGCCAACATCATGTTGTCACATGCCAACATCATGCACTCCAACGTGCTGTTCTGGCAGGCCTCTCAAAAGAGAATTTGTTACCCTCTAAAAATGTATCTAATTGCGACCACACATGCAAAGCTAGCCGAGCTTCTTTTCGAATGAGTGTAAAACAAACTCTGTATCATTTCTTTTTTTTTTTTTTTTAAAGATATTAACAAACTTTGTAATGATATTGTTATTATTATTCGAAGAAGCTAAAACTACATCAACAGAGTTTTTACTTTAAAGTTTTATTTAATTTAACAGCTTAATTTCTCATTGACTCATTTAATTAAACATGAAAAGTATCATAATACTTTAAAAGTATATAGTTTTTTCTTTTTTAAATATAAAAGTACATTGTTACAGTCATTATTTAAATGACAACTGGGCAATGACGTCATACTTCTTCATCTCACTACTTAGAAGAACATTGGTGATAGAAAGTTAAATAGCAGTATGACAGTAATCAAGCATAACAAAATTTGGACCACATGGTTAGTAACCTTTTTTTTTGTTTTTCCCATGAATTTTCATGTTTAATAATCAAATACCATTCTTGATTGTGGTTGAATTCTGTGATAGAACATCTTATACAATTCAATTTTAATCGGCAACAATGATATAACATTAATCATTTATATCAAATCTGTAAGTTTGTTAAAATACTGGTTTTACATCATTGATTAGTTTATTTATAACAAATTGAAAAAGGATCAAACTTAAAGAGAAAAAACTTCATATAACAATAATCCAGTGGTGTAAATCTGTATATATAAGTGGCATGTAATCTTATTGCTGTTATAAAAATGTCAAATATATTCTTACAAGATGCCAATAATACGTCTCTAACCTTAAGGGTCTATCTGGTATACCGTATTGAATTAGATTAGATATAATTAAATTTTATATTTGATGTGTAATATGATTGGATTTATTGTATTTCAATCATATATTTGGTGCATGATAGGATTGGAGAAAAATTATTTTAAATCATTTTTAAATAATATAAATTTATTTTAAATTATAAATTAATAAAATATATAATAATTTATCCCTAAAATTAAAAGTTAGATACGGGGAATTAATAAAGAGCAATCTTGTCCCATATGTCTACATTTTATAGATCACTAACTTTTTTCATGTTTAATTTATTATTGGGGCCCTTGAAAACCATAAGTGCACCTCTCTTTCTATGTATGTCCCTTTAAAGGTTTTAGAATAGTATAATTTGTAAATACAACTATTTATTACCAAAAAAATATATATATATCATTTGTTATATATTTGAATTAAAGATTGTGAACTTATAAATTAAAATGTAATTAAATGGAAAACTCCTAAGAGGTGCTGGTCTTCCCACTGTACCTCTTTACCTTTTTTATCGTATTGAACTATAATTTGAACTTATTTATTTAATTAAATTCGATGGTCTTCTTTTTCAAATATTTTAAAAAAAATGTTAATTTAAAATTTTCTATAATAAATATTAATTATTTATCTTTTAAAAATAGTTTATATTTCAATAATTTAAATTATTAAATATTATGTTAATATGATATGCGGATTGCATTTTCAATTATTATAATTTTATATTTATTGGATCCCTTGATTAAGTAAATGACTTTTGGGCTCTTGGGTGGGACGCATATTAAAGAAAACCTATCGTATCTATTTAGTGGGTTTAATCCATTAAACAAACTAACGATTGAAACCCAAAACTTGTCTATAAGTTTTGGGCTCTGTGGTGGATAGTAACTTAGAATCCTATTATGGTTGTGAAAATTTTAACCTAGGATAGAAATAAATAATATCTATACTTACCAATATACGAGAGACAACAAAAGTGAATAAAGTAGAATAAAAATCTTTCCATACGTTAGGATGAAAATCTGCCAATGGATGAAATATTTCTCGTTCCGATTTAATTTTGCTAAACATGTAATATTTTTGAGATTTGAAGCAAATAGGAATGTTAATGAGACAAATGAGTATGGAGACATCATGCCCATACTCAAACCCATTTTCCATAAATTTACCGATACCCACCCAAACCCCCATTCAAGGGAATTGGTTATGGAAGTATTTGGGGATGGTTATCCCCATACCCACACTTGTTACCTGATTTCCTCCATTTGACCATATTTGACCAAAAAAATTAAAAAATAATAAAATCCATAAATTTAAATACATATAAATAAAAACATTATTCACTAAATAATTCTATCAACTCACTAAATCCATAAAAAACTTGAAAATAATCTCATCATTCATTACAATCAAATTTTATATGAGTTACTGCTCATGATTAAAAATAATAATAAATAAATACACAAGTTACAACTCATGACTTTAAAAAAAAAAAAAAAAAAAAAAAACATACATGAGTTACAACTCATGATTAAAAAAGAGAAAAAAAAAAAAAACACGAGTTGCAACTCATGATTAAATATACATATCCATATACATACACATGAGTGATAACTCATGATTTAAAAAAAAAAAATAACAATAATTACAGACATATACAAAGAGAAGAGAGGTGAGAAAAATTAAAAAGGCAGAGAATTCAAGCTCCATGATCAGAAATTAGAGGATATGAAGTAGTAGAGTATTATTGGCTTGTTTACTCGCTTTTTATATTGTAGAACTTTTAATATTCTTAATTTTATATAATTACAACTCGTGATTCTATGTGGAAGTATCTAGCGATGGTTTTCCGCATACCCACATCTATTATCTAAATTCCTTCATTTGACCTCATTCGACCATATTTGACCAAAAAATTTAAAAAATAATAAAATCCATAAATTTAAATACATATAAATATAAACATAATTCACTAAATAATTCTATCAACTTACTAAATCCACAAAAGATTTGAAAATAATCATTCGTTACAATCCAATTTTACATGAGTTACAACTCATAATTAAAAAAAAAAAAAAAATACATACACAAGTTACAACTCGTGATTTTAAAAAAAGAAAAAAATCCATACATGAGGTACAACTCATGATTAAAAAAGGAAAAAAAAAAAAAACACGAGTTACAACTCATGATTAAAAAAAAGCAACCGCAGACATATACAAGGAGAAGAAAGGTGAGAAAATTTGAAAAAGGCGGAGAATTCAAGCTCCAATAGAATATTTATTGGCTTGTTTACTAGCTTTTCATGTTGTAAAGCTTTTAATATTCTTGATCTTATATAATTACAACCCGTGATTTTGTGCAGAAGTGTCTAGGGCTGGTTTTCCCCATACCCACACCTATTACCTAATTTTCTCCATTTGACCTCGTCTGACCATATTTGACCAAATAATTTAAAAATAATTAAATTCATAAATTCAAATACACATAAATAAAAACATAATTTACTAAATAATTTTATCGACTCACTAAATCCGAAAAAAACTTGAAAACGAAAATAATCTCATCATTCATTACAATCCAATTTTACATGACTTACAACTCATAATTAAAATAATAATAATAATAATAAAAGTACATACACAAGTTACAACTCGTGATTTTTAAAAAAAGAAAAAAAATACATACACGAGTTACAACTCATTATTAAAAAAGAAGAAAAAAACACATGAGTTACAACTCATGATTAAATAAATGTATACGTACACACACGAGTTACAACTTGTCGACGTCTAAATTTAGTCAACTGGGTTCTTGAAGCCCAAACTACAAAAAACAAAGCAAAATATGCAAAAGAAAAAGAAAAAGGCTAGAAGAAGAAAGTCATGCACAAGGTAGTTTTATGTGGTTCGGTCAGAATGTGCCTATGTCCATAACTGTCACTTTGAAATTTGGCAGAGTAATAATATATTATTTCTGGTATATTTTACAAGTGATTTTGCCCCCTATTTATAGTGAGGGATTTACAATTTGAGTTACATTCGAAATAAGAAAATATTATTCTACAATAACTGTAATTCCAAAATAGTCTCCACCAAATCAGAAACAGATTCCGTGATTATTAAGATTTGATTTGCTTTAAAATAGGTAAATTGACTTCTTCTCAGATTAGGCTGTTTCAAGTTTTTAAAAGACGCTTTGAACGAGCTCTATGAGCTAAGCTTGCTTTAGGTCGCGAACTGAAGATGGTGAACGAGCTAGGAACCACATTGCGAGCTCGCTGAATTGTAGACTGCGAGCTTAGACACAACGGACTAAGCTCTCTTAATGGCGTTTTAACTCCTGGGCCTGTTGAGTTTTTACCCATTGAGCTGAATCATTAGGCCCTACTAGCCCATTTTCTCAGGTCGCTAAAATATATACAACACTAGCACCCTAACTCTCTGTGCGATTTGCGGATTAGAAGTTTAGAGCTCGCTGGTAAAAGTTGACTTGTTAAGACTTGTCGTGTTGTCTCTTCATATTCTGTCTTATCTTTGGATGCGTGGTAACTTTCTAAATGACTGTACAGCTTGCATGCCTTACGTTGTGCGCATTTAATGTGCACGTCTCTCAACTGATTGCGCATGATGACAAAATCTCGTAGCTCACGTTGCACTGTCAGATCAAAGATAGTTACTGAGCTTTTATATCCAACGGTTAGGGTTTGACATCTATATATAAATGGCATCTTTTCAGATCCTTTTTCACTCGTTATTTTCAAGTTTCAGTCACTATCAAGTTTCTTCCTTTTCTCTCCTCTTTGTCCATTGCTATCGTTCTTGTCACCACCGAGAATCAGTGTCTCTGTCTTTAATCAATCAAGTTTTGTTACATCTATAGTAAGTTCTTGCAACCTTTTCTGATTTATAGGCTTCTATTTTTGTATATGTTGCACATGTTGCTCGATCTGATTTTGGCTCAAGTGTTCTATGTTCTTGATATTGTGTGTTTTTTTGTAACCGTGACTTTTCATTTTCTATTGATTTGATATGGTAGGCTTGCCTTTTGTGAACTATTTGTTGTTTATGGATGCTCGTTGGTTGTTTGACAAAATACATTAGGCTAAGTCTTCAGCTCGTTAATACTAGGATTTGATATCCCTATTAGGTTTTATCGATCTGACGGGCTTCTAATTAAAGGTCCTTGCTCCAAACTGTTCCTTGTAGCAAAGTGCATGACCTGATGACTAGGACAATTATAGGGTTCTAGAAAACCTTAGCTCGTTAGGTTTGGTCTGCTTCTCGCGATCTAATCTTTTTCTCTCTTTTCGCTGTAGATGTCCATGTCAGGTCGAAGACACCAACCATACACAATAGGGGACGATGATACTTCAAGCTCTAAAAAGCAAGTGGAGCAGGTACGGGTCAAACAAGAGGCGACATCGCAAAGTTGGGAGGTCATTGAAGGGTTTGTTGCTCGCACGGACCCTACTCCAACCCAATAGCCTACTACGACGCAAAAAGCTACTGTTGTCAAATGAGCTGCTGTGGAGAGGAGAGCTTGACAGATGTTCAAACACTACCCTACAAAAATAGCATATATAGAGCTTAAGGGCTGGGTGTTAGAATACCGTCTTCCAAAAGGTTGTCGTGTTATGGCAGTTTCTCCTACTGACCATGCAGTCTACCCTTTTGTGGGCAATACTGCTATTAGCCCTCACCACCTAGATGTTGGATTTATTTTAACTTATTTATTTAATTAAATTTGACAATCTTTTTTTTCAAATATTTTAAACAAGTTTTAATTTAAAATTTTCAATAATAAATACTAATTATTTATCTTTTAAAAATAGTTTATATGTCAATAATTTAAATTATTAAATATTGTGTTGATATGATATACGTATTGTATTTTCAATTATTATAATTTTACTTTCACTTATACATAAGGTAGGAATTTTGAAATATATATATATATAATTTTGGGCATACGTATAATTGTACAAGGCCGTGAATGTAGCCACTCAAATTCATTTTAACAATGTACCATCCTACTCACCAACCAAATTCAGACAAACTAACAAGTGAAGCCCAAATTTTATATTTATTGAACTCCCTTAAGCAAATGACTTTATCAAATAATAACAATAATAATAATAAGTATATGACTTTTGGGCTCTTGATGAATTGGTTATGGAAGTATTGGAGGATAGTTTCTCCCATACCCACACTTGTTATCTGATTTGTCGTCCATTTGACCTCATTTATATTTGATCAACAAATTTAAAAATTAATAAAATTCATAAATTCAAATACATATAAATAAAAACATAATTCACTAAATAATTCTATTAACTTACTAAATCGACAAAAAACTTCAAAAGGAAAATAATCCCATCATTCATTACAATCCAATTTTACATGAGTCACAACTCATTGCATAAAATTAGAAAAAAAAAAAAAAAAGGTGTAACTTGTGATTTAACCAAAAAAAAAAAAAAGAAAAAAAGAAAAAATACATACACACATGAGTTACAATTCATGATTTAAACAAAAAAAAAAAAAAAACGAGTTCCAACTCAAAGTTGAAAAATATATATACATACACAAGTTACAACTCATGATTAAAAAAAAAAAAAAATCCCACAGACACATAAATATATTTGGGGGAAATGGATAAATGGATATGAGATGGTTTCCCATGCCCATTTACAAATGGGTTTTGAACTTACCTCCAAACCCATATCCATAACCAAAAAATTCCTCAAAAAGTTAACCCCAAGTGGATATGGATATCCGGGTATTAGGATACTCGGGTACGTGATGACATCCCTAAAAGTGGACTCCACTTATAAACTTATTTTTGGAAAAGGCAATATGATGACCCCATAATAACTTAGGGGGACATTTGGATAATGAAAGAATAATGTAAAGAGTTTGTTGATGAAACTGCTTGTTGTGCTTGTGCTATCTGAGTTAATTGAAGGAACAAGAGTTTATCAAAGTTATCAAATAGCCAGAGTGAATGAGCTATTTGTAGTTAGTTTATGAACAAATAAATATTTCATTTTTTAATTACTTGTTGCTGCACATAGGTATAATTTCTACTCTTCCACTGCCACTGTCATCGATTAAAATTTTGACATTCTTTTTCTTTTTTTATATTTTCTAAACTGTAAACAATTTGAAATTGTTAATGTAGTGTTTGGAGTTGTAGAAATTAAATATTGGGTTCTGTGTGAATATTGATTATGTAGGAGATGGGAATAGATAAAGGAGGTTGAGTGGGAAAGATGGAAAGTGTAGTTTGTGACTTTTTGCTTTAAAATTATTGGTAATATATATATTTTCATATTTGATAATTCATATACATAACCATCTTCGAATTCAAAATACTGTTCAACCACAGCCAGTTTTGAAACAAACACTAAAGCCGTCGTAGTAATAGAGACCTTTTAATAGAACTAATGGTTTTTGATCAAAAGAGACGGTTTTGTCGTACAGATACCTTCAAAATTAAATTACCTAATGGTTTAGGGTGTGATGGTTCTGTCAATATTTAAGGGTCCTGTGATTATTATTTAAGGGTAAACAAATAATTGAATATTTTGTTTAATTTTTAATTCGATATTAGATTAAAATGAATGGATTGGACGAAGACATTGACATTGATTTAACCAAGTTGATGAATGATAAGATGACACCTAGCATTCGATAATATTTCCAGATAAATATCGCTCCACTTCCTGGTCTATAAATACTGACATAATGGCATCTGAATTTAGACAATCCATACAAACCCAATCAGT
Organism: Dimocarpus longan; assembly: GCA_022984855.1. Taxonomy (NCBI): domain Eukaryota; kingdom Viridiplantae; phylum Streptophyta; class Magnoliopsida; order Sapindales; family Sapindaceae; genus Dimocarpus; species Dimocarpus longan. The sequence goes on from CM041014.1 coordinate 23,148,903, forward strand.
CTCTTGTCTATTCTAGTGCCATATCAATAATATGAGTACCGAAGCAGCAGTCTCACAGGTGGCTTCTGTTGTGCAAAAATCGCAAGTGGACGAGCCGAACAAGTAATAAAGTGATGAGAGAAGTATTGTCTCACGAGAATTATTGTTAATTAATGCCCAAAATTAAAATAACTCAACTTTTATTTGGTGGATGAAATTTGAGTGAATGAGTTGCAAACTATGACTAAATTTGACTAAATTTAATTGCAATTATATATAAATGAAAATTAATTCAATGAATAAAAACTCTAAGATTATGATTTCACCATAACTAATCTATTCCTTCCCTTTGTTCTTTTTAACCAAAATTAACTATCCAGTTGCTAGTCGAGATTCCCTGAATTATTCACATAGCCTCTCCCGAGGTCTAAGGAAAATACCCTATAAAGATTAACTGCTATGTTCCCATGCAAGTCAAAACATTAAAGGATTCATTAAGATTTATGTATCTCTTTTATAGACTACACAAACCATGCAGGTATATTCCTATTCTACATGCAATTTATGACATTAAATACAATGAACTAGACACATAAATTAGCTTCCGCTATCATTATGATTAACAATTCAACTAAATAGTGGCCAATTATTTAGAAACATTAAGAACAGTATTAAATGCATCAAATAAGATAGAAAATCATTAATTGAATTGAACAAAGGGTTGGAACATCAAAGTTAGGCTACATCATAACCTTAGAAAACAAATCTACTCCATAATAAAATTTACAAAAACAAGAAGATTAAACATAATAAAAGATAAGAGAACTTAGTGGATTGAAGCTTCACCGTAGAATTTCTTCGCCTGCTTTGCTCCTCCTCTCCAAGCTCTCTTTCTCTCTCTTTCTCTAAACTACTTATTGTTTTGATTTGTGATCGAATGCTTGGAATGGTGATTTTAAGGTCTATTTATAGGCCAAATTCACCTCCAATTACATCATCGATTCCTAATTTTCCACCATTTTGCATCATCGCTTGCATCATCATTCACCTACCTCATTCAAAGTCAACTTTCATTTTGCATCATCGCTTACATCATCATTCACCTACCTCATTCAAAGTCAACTTTAATATTACATCATTGCTTACATCATAATTTTGATTACATCATTCCTTACATAAGCATGACATAATATTTATTTCTAGAATACTCGATCTTTAAATTGTGATAACTTTTTGATGTGATTTCTAGTTCGAGTAATTCTTGAGGCGATGAACTGCTTCGAATGAAATTCATGATCTTGTCTCGAACGAAAGCATTTGGTGGGGTCCACATATGATTTTCACAAATTTTATTCTGAAAATAAAAAATATAAAATGATGAAATAATGTACTTAATAATAATAAAAACATCAAGAACTAAACAAGAATTCAAGTTTAAAAAGATAAAATAACTCTATAAAAATAGAGTTATCAGCTTCTTCCCCAAATGATCACACCAATGGAGCAAGGCGTCAAACAGCAGATTTTCCCAAAAGTATTTGGGGAGATCGCATCTTCAACTACAATTACGAAGTAGAAGAGGTAGTTAATTATGTACATTAGATGACAATAAACATGATGTATATTAGATTATGAATTATCAAATAGGGATCATCTGAATTTTGAAAAATTCGAACCTAGCTCGTTCTGTGAAGAATAAGTGGAAGAATACTGTTGTGGGCATTTTAATACAATAGAAAAGCCTAAGAACGAAGGCCCATTGAATCGAGAAGCCCAGGAAGTACTGGTCAAGATGGTCAGAAGTCAAAGGAAGGAGTATAGCCATTCGGTAACAGATATATCCAAGCACACCTAATTATGCGGTTGATTATCTTAAAACGTTAAGTATGGAGTGATTGTATGAAGGTTTGGCCGGTAGGCAAAAGCATAAAGATAATCTGCTCGTAATTAAAAGGCTATTCGATAAGTGCCGTTCAGAAACTATCACAACGATCAGGAAATATGCTCGTGTACTCGATAGTCTCGGCGATCAGGAAGTCTGTCCGTCTGCTCAATAGCCAGAGGAACGGTTAAGTCTGCTCGTCTGTTCGGCAATGGAAACATTTGATTCTTGAAGTAGTCTGCCCGTTTGATGCAACATCTGGTCGCTGAGCAGGCTATTCGCTAGAAGTTGACCAGTTGACCTTCTAGAAGGAGAATCAATTCAAAATAGGAAAGGAGTCAACTTACCTGTTTTCATGCAAACTGAATCTCTACATTCTTGAAAATTGCTATATGTGTGGGAGAGATAATCTCGAAGATATTATCTTAATTAATGTATATTATTTTTTGCTTTATCTATAATATTCTTAAAGCCTATTCTGATTGTAACATCTCCACTATAAATAGGAGATAGAATTCAGTGTAAAAGACAGAGTGAAATAAAATACAATTACTCCGAGAATGAGAAGGGGTAATTGTCATGAACGTAAGCCATTGTTCTTGCCGAACCACGTAAAAATCTTACTGCGTCTTGTTAGTTTTGGTCCTGGTAGTGCTTGTTTCATGTGTGGTTTATTGTGTTGCAGGTATTGGGCTTGAAGAACTGGGTTGACCAAAATTGAGTGTCAACATCTTTTGGCGCTAGAAGAAGGGCCCAAACTGCGGTTTGACAACTTCTTTTTAATACTTTTCTCTTTTGTTGTGATTTGCTAACATGGCCAGGATCAAGACAACCAGGGTTGTTGCGACAGAAGCTAACCAATCGGAGGGACACCAAGGCCAAGGTCAGACGGCAAGGACGTCTAGTGCAGTCTTGCCTCCGCTTCCCCCACATCAAGCAGCCGATGGCGGAGACGTTGCCCCAGCTTGGCAGCAACGTCAGGAAGCGCGTCAGGAGGCCTTAGAGAATACGGTGGTGCAATTAGCAGAGGCCATTAGAACCCTGACACAGGCCCGGGCCCATGAGGTTCCCAAAAACGAGGACCCTCAACCTCAACACCAGTCGGTAGGTATCATGCCTGCTAGAAGAGAAGAGGCTGGCAGGGTAAGAGAGCAGTAGATGGTTTCTGCCCGTTCCTCAAACTTACGCTCGAGAGGGGAAGGACGTCTAGTTCATGAAGAAGAAGTGGCTCCACACCCTCCCAATCTGAGAATCAGAGTGAGTCAGGACGGCAGCCACCGTATGGAGAATAACCGTGGGGATGAAAGGGTTCAACAGCGCAATGGAGAGAGTATGCACCGACGAGAATCACCCCATACAGGAAGTTCTCGCAGGAGGAATGGATCACGTGAAAGAATGTCTTTGGACAGAGGAAGATCACGAACTCGCTTCTCGAAAGGTAGGGAGAGTAGGAGGAATCGTTAATCCCCAGCGAACAGGATTGAACGACGGGATCCAATGGTGCAAGAATTAATGCAAAGGGTTCAGCAGTTAGAAACTAGACCCGGGTTCCACGGCCAAGCAGGGGAGCGAGAAGATAGAACTCCATTCTCGAGAGAGATTGAAACACAGTTGCTGCCGTCGAGATTCAAGCTCCCGAACATCCCGCTTTATGACGGGGATAGTGACCCATATGATCATCTAGACACTTTCAACGTTCAAATGGATTTGCAGACCTCTAATCCTCTGATCAAGTGTCGAGTATTCCCAGCCACACTGGGGAACGTGCCGAGGACATGACTAGGGAGTCTTCCGGCTAACAGTATAAATAGTTGGGATGAATGCCAAAGAAAGTTCAAGGACCAGTACAAAGCGTTGAGAAAACAGCTCGTACCAACTTGCCACTTAGCAACTATCTTTCAGAAGCGGGAGGAGACTTTAAGGAACTACATTGCTAGATTCAGGCGTGAGGTAAACAATGTGGAGAATCTCTCTGATGAAAGTATCTTAACTGCGATTTCTGCAGGGCTAAGAAAGGACGAAAAGCTTTATAAAAGCATCTACAGGAATCCTGTAAAAAGCCTGGGGGAATTTTATGATCGTGCGACAAAAGAGATTTACTGGGAAGATACTTTCGGGCAGAAGAAATCCAGTGAGCAGAAAAACAGAGCTAGCAGCTCACGCCAGGGAAAAAAGAGGGATCAGCGTGAAAGCGAAGATAGCGGTCACAAGCATCGCTCCAGTAATCAGGTAGCGAAGCGGTCAAAAAATAAGTCTCGAAGGAAAACATCTCCACCAAGAGATCGCTATCAGAATTACAACATCTTGACCGACAGACAGGACATGATATTTGAAGCAAAGAAAAGACGAAAAAATTTAGGGAGGCCAAGTCCCACAAATATCCCGAGGAGATTCCAAGATCCAAGGAAATACTGTGCCTATCATAGAGAAAACGGGCACTATACTTCTCAATGCAGGGAACTCAGGGATGCGATAGAAGAATTGATTAGAAGAGGTCGTCTGAGGGAGTATGTGGCATGACCAGAAAATTAGCATCCCCAATAAGGGCATCAGCCAGTACAAGAACACCCTGACACATCTCGGTAACCTATCCAGCAACAACCATAGCGGATGACTGATCAAGGCCACTTACCCGCTGTAAGGACCATATTTACTATGCATGGAGGATCGCACATTGCAGGGACATCCAACAAATCTCAAGAGCGCTATGTGTGGGAGGTCAGCCGCGTCTTACTGACGGGACAAAGCGAAATGGAAGGGCCGGCCAAGAAAGCCAGGATAGTTTTAGGTGGCATGATGTTTAATGAAGAGGATGCCAGAGGAGTACGATGGCCCCATAATGATGCACTGGTCATCAGGGCAAGAATCAGCAATGTTGAAGTTAGGAGGATAATGATGGACACAGGCAGCTCGGTGAATGTGATGTATAGAGGATGTTTCGAACAGATGGGTTTAGCCTCCAAACAGTTGACTCCATTCCCGGAACCCCTCTTTGGTTTTACAGGAGATGCAATTGTGCCGCTGGGGCAGATTAGACTTCCCCTCGCTATAGGGGATTCAGACAGACAAGCTCTTACAATGGCCGATTTCTTGGTTATTGATTGTCCTTCGGTATACAATGTTATCCTTGGAAGACTAGCTATGAACGATCTCGATATAGCAATATCCACCGGAACCCTCATTATTAAATTTCCTACTCCGAATGGGGTAGGATGTGTTATAGAAGAACAAGAAGTGGCGAGGAGGTGTTATAAAAATGCAGTAAAGGTTGGGGTCAAAGGGAAAAAGGTCAGTATGGTGACCGAGGAAAAGAAATAACCAATCAGCACTGTAGGAGTGAGTCAGGACCTGGACCAGAGAGAGATAGATGAAGATAGAGCAACAGGCCCTATGAAAAAAATTAGAGGATGTGCAGGTTAGCGAGCAGGATACCAGACGATGTCTGAAGATAGAGAAAGATCTAGTCCCAGACATTAAGGAATAGCTCGTTAAGTTCTTGAAAGAAAATCTGGATGTCTTCGTATGGAATCATGAAGACATGGTAGGAATTAGCCTGGACGTAATGTCTCACAGGTTAAACATTAATCCTCTCCATAAGCCAGTTCATCAAAAGAGAAGACTGATGACGGATGAGCGATACGAGGCGTTCAGGGAAGAAGTAGAAAAACTTCTGGTGAACAAATTTATCAGGAAAGTTTACTACCCAGTCTGGGTAGCAAACCCTGTTCTGGTGAAGAAGAAGAATGAAAAATGGAGAACATGTATCGACCTCATCGATCTGAACAAGGTATGCCCGAAAGACAGTTTTCCTTTACCACGGATCTATCGGCTTGTTGATGGTACTGCTGGACATCAGTTCCTCAGTTTCATGGATCCCTACTCGGGGTATAACAAGATCCCAATGAACCCCGACGATGAGGAGCACACTTTCTTCGTTACTGATCGGGGACTTTACTGCTACAAGGTGATGCCGTTTGGATTGAAGAATACAGGAGCAACTTACCAACGGTTGGTAAATATGATGTTCGAACGTCTTATTGGGGGAATAATGGAAGTATATGTTGATGACATGTTGGTAAAATCCAAGCAAGCGTGCGAACATGTGTGGGATTTCGGGGAGATGTTCCAGATCCTACGGAAGTTTCAGATGAAGTTGAATCCCTTGACGTGTGCATTTGGAGTAGCCTTGGGCAAATTTTTAGGATTCATGTCAACAGCAGGGGGATCGAAGCAAACCCTGAAAAAATTAAAGCCCTCGTTGACATGAAATCGCTCACTAAGATTAAGGAAGTGCAGAGTCTAAACGGTCAAGTTGCCGCCCTGAGCAGGTTTATATCCAGGTCGACAGACAGATGCATTCCGTTTTTCGACATACTAAAAAAGGCAAGAAATTTTCAGTGGACCGAGGAGTGTGAAGCGACTTTTCAGCAGTTGAAAGAATACATGGGTCGAGCACCTTTACTATCTAAACCAGTTGAAGGGGAGAAACTGGTCGTGTATTTGGGAGTTTCCCAACACGCCCTTAGTGGGGCCCTGATTCGTGAGGAAGATGGAAGGTAACTTCCCGTATACTACATTAGCAAAAGGTTGCTCGATGCAGAAACTAGATATACGCCCATGGAAAAACTTGCATACTGTTTGGTCATAGCATCAAGGAAGCTCCGCCCTTACTTCCAGGCCCATGCCATCGAAGTTCCAACTAGGTACCCTCTAAAACAAGTTCTTCAAAAGCCTGACACCTCTGGTCATTTGCTTAAATGGGTCATCGAGCTCGCCCAATTTGAAATAGAATTTAAGCTCCGAACAGCAATCAAAGGGCAGGTACTGGCAGATTTCGTGGCTGAGTTCACAGGGCCGAGTAGTGAAGAACCCGAGTCTTCTGAAGGTCCGTTCTGGGAGTTGTATGTGGATGGATCCTCCAGCGAGTAGAAGGCAGGGGCTGGCATAATGCTGATAAGCCTGGAAGGTCATAGAATTCTGTGCGCCTTAAGATTCAAATTTAAGGCTACCAACAATGAGGCCGAATATGAAGCGTTGTTAGCAGGATTAAGATTGACCAAAGAAGTACGACCAGAACGAGTAAGGATTTACAATGATTCACAACTTGTGGTATGCCAGGTCCGGGAAGAATACCAGGCCAAAGGATCAAAAATGGCCATCTATTTACAAAAAGTCCGAGAACTTTTGGCAGGGTTCGAGAAGTATGAATTGCAATATGTCCCGCGATCACAAAACTCTCATACGGATGCATTAGCTCGTTTGACCACTGCCAAAGATGCAGATTTCATGGGGGCAGTACCAGTAGAAGTGTTACCGGTTCCGAGCACGGAGTCGCGAGATGAGATGATGGCGATTGTGGTGGCACGGACTCCTGGATGAATCCTCTGGTGGAGTATTTGCAAAACCAAAAGTTACCCAAAGGAAGGTTAGAATCTCGTCGCCTTCGAACACGAGCGGCCCGGTATTGCATCTATGATGATAAACTATACAAAAAAGGATTCTCAGCTCCGTTGCTTAGATGCATTGATGGCCTGGACTATCAAGTCCTTTTGGACGAAATACATGTCGGACACTGTGGTAATCACGCCGGGGGGCTATCATTGGCCTAAAAAGCTCTTCGGCAAGGGTACTATTTACCGACAATGAAGAAAAACTCGATTGAAATGGTCAAGAAATGTGACAAATGTCAGAGGTTTGCTAAAATACCTCGAGCCCCTCCAACTTTTTTGCAGTAGATGGTCAGTCCGTGGCCCTTCGCCATCTGGGGCATGGACCTGATCAGACCGCTCCCCACGGCCCGAGGAAGGTGTAAGCATGCCATTGTAGCAGTGGATTATTATACAAAATAGGCAGAAGCTAAGGAACTTGCCGAAATAACTTCCACCAAAGTTGAAAAATTTGTCTGGGAAAACATTATTTGCAGGTTCGGAGTTCCACAGCAAATTGTGACAGGTAATGGAACCTAGTTCAGCAGCGAGCAGTTTTAAAAGTTTTGCAAGGATCTCGAGATTAAAAAGAGCTTCTCGGTAGTAGATCACCCGCAGGCTAACAGGCAAATGAAGGCTATCAACAAAATCATCAAGCAAAACTTAAAGACTAAGTTGGAAGCAAGGAAAGGAGCTTGGGTAGATCAGCTGCAGAAGGTATTATGGGCATACAGAACTACTGCTCACAATACTACAGGAGAAACTCCTTTCTCATTGGTTTATGACTCGAAAGCGATGATTACAGCAGAGTATGAGGTTGCTAGTCAGCGCAGAACAATGTTTAACCAGGATGATAACAACCATCTGCTCGCTGCTAATTTGGATCTAGTGGAAGAAGCAAGAGATGAAGCCCAAGTAAGGATTGCTGTCTATCAAAGACGAGTTGCCAGGTTCTACAATAGGAAAATCCGCACTCGGAAGTTTAAGGCAGGAGATTTGGTTTTGCGCCTTATTCTACCTGCTGCCCGAAAATCTAACGATGGAACGCTTGGTCCAAATTGGGAAGGACCTTATGTTGTGAAAGATAGTCTGCAGAATGGAGCCTACCACCTGACTAATTTGGGAGGATCAGAAGTCCCCCAAGCATGGAACGCTGAGAATCTGCAATCATACTATGTTTAAATCATTTAGTTTTTGTTTTGATAATTTATTTTTTGTTTTTTATGAATGCAGTTGAGTTAATAAAGATTTTCTTCAAATGACAATTCCTGATCGTTTCACATTCGGCTGATTACTATTTCTACTCACGCTTTGGAAGGTTCAATTGATACCTGTGAGCAAGTAGACTCTGGAAGGTTCAATTGACACCTATAAGCAAATGCTCTGGAAGATATGAATACCACATGTGAGTAACTGGGCTCTAGAAGGTGTAATTATTATCTATGAGCTAAAAAACGTCCTAGAAGACCTTAGCATTGCCTGTGAGTAACCGGACTCTGGAAGGGTTGCTCATGGCCTGTGGACTTATGAAATAACCTTGGAAGATCTATGTAACCTGTGAGCGAACAAGCTCTGGAAGGAACATTTGATCTGTAAGTTTAAACGAGCAAAGGTAAGGGGCCTCAAAAAGAATAATTTCAGCACGATTAGCTGTCCTCATACCTACTCTGCTCGAATAAATTTGAATGCTGGGAAAAGTTGACAATTCAAACCAACTGGAGAAAGCAAACGGTCTATCCAAATAATTAATCGAGCAGAGGTAAGGGGCCTTAAAAAATGATAATTTCAGCATGCTAGTTATCCCCACACCTACTCTGCTCGAATACTAAGAAGAAAACTTTATAAAGCAAGCCAGCTGGTCGGATACTTGTTCGAGCAGAGGTAAGGGGCCTTAAAAGGGATAATTTCAGCACAGTAGCTGTCCCCACACTTACTCTGCTCGTATAAGTTTGATCACTGTTTCAGCTTACACGATTGAACAGAGCGATTAATAGAGATGCAAATAAGGAATAATGGCAAATAATTCATCAGATCGAATAACATTGTCAAAATATGAGTTGATTACAAGAAGATAGGTAAGAAAAAAATTTTCTAAATATTAGGAGGAAAATTCTGCTGGCCAAACGCCCCCCCCCCCCCCCCTGTCATCTATGTTGATTGGATGAGGAGAGCTGGAGGAAGATCATGTATGAGCAGAAGCGGTACCATCAGTGGGATGTTCGGATGAGGAAGCCGGAGGATTGGCTTTTGATTGAGCCTGTTGGGCGTACAACTTCACTTCTGCCACGGCCTCTGGACCAAAGAATGAAACATCCACGTCTGGACGCTTGCACCACAAGTTGTACAGGAACAAACTCCCTGTTCTTTCTTCTGTTTCCCGTACTAAGGTCTCAGTACGCTCTCGCTCCGAGGCAATATGTTCCTTGAGAGAAATCACCTCCTGTTTCATTGCTTCTATAACTATTTTAGCCTCAGCCGACTCATGCTCGTGCGAGGACAACTTCCCCTTCAGCTCCTCATTTTCAGTTTTCAGCTTCTTCTCTGAATCTTGAGTAAAATGAAGAGCATGCTTCAGCTCCTCGATCTCTTTGTCCCTAGAGATAATCTGCTCGTTTTGCATCTGCATGGTCTCCCGCTACCCGAGCTTTTGGTTAACAGTTTTCTTATGTTCCTGCTCCAGGTTGCGGAAGGCCTCCCTTGATTTTTCAAGCTCCAGTTCATAGGAGCTCACCTCTTCTTGCATTCTATTCTTCTCATCTTCCAGGGAATTAATGGTAGCTTTCTCCTCAGGCCAATCAGCAATTTTTCTGAGGAGTTTCATGTATGCCATGGACGCCTGAAACGAAGTGATACTCAAGACAGGAAGGACGAAAAAGGAAGCAATAGCAATAAACGTAAAAGACTTACGAGCATGTTGTGGAAGCCCAAATAATTGATCAACCTCTTGCCCTTCATCTCTTCCTTATAGAGAGCCGGTTTCTTCATTCCCAGGAATTGAGGTGCGCGATCTAAAAGGTCGTTATAGTATATCCCTGCATCAAAATCCTGGGTTTACTCTTCAGCAACAGAATCCGTCTCATGTGTCCTTTGGCGCTTGGTAGGAGGTTCTGCGTTCCTGAGTCGGGAATCCCTTTGTCTTTATCTACGCTTTGGGGGCGAGCAGCCGGCGAACTGCTAGAAGCAGAAACGAATTGAAATGCAGCATCTCTGTGAGCATCCCTATTCGAAGATTTCCTCGCCACTAATTTCTGTCTCATAAGGCGAACAGAAGACGCGTCAAAATCTTTTTAGGGAGGTGATTTTGAAAGAACCTCAGTAGCGGAGGGAGATTCCGAACTCCTACCAGCCTGGTCAGATTTCTTTAAGGCAGAAGCCTGACCAGGTAAAGGTTGTTCGAAATGAAGCCTCACCATTTTCGGAGTTTGTGTATTTGATAAATGTGGAATTTCCTGTCTGGAAGCTTCAAAAACAGAAGGGATCTCTTTATCCCCGTGAGAACTTAAGTCAGAATTCTTGTCCAGTAAATCTTGGTCGACCGCGGGAGCAAGACCCTGTAGTTGAAGCAGGAGCTCGGAAGGAGGCTGATCGTCTGAAGGGGTTTTCACTTCTGAAAACCTCTCCAACAGAGAAAGCTCCCGATCTGATAGAGGGATTTCATCCCTGGAAACGTCTGCACAAAGAGAACATTAGTAATGAGCAGAATGTAAATAAAATAAGTATAAATGCATGTACACTTACTGGGAGAGAGACAAAAGGAAAAATTCTTCAGGTTTGATAAAGACAAACATGACACGTAGAACCATCGCGACTTGTAGTCACCTACGTTGGATTTCCCGACCCCTTGAAGGAGGTTTACTTTGTAAGGAGATTTTCGGGCTGAGGTGTAATAAAACCCATCATTCCTATTGGATTTAAGGCTCGTAGTGCTCTTAAATAGAAAAAGATGTTGGATCATCGCAGGGGTCGGAGGAGGAAGGTCATTTTTAAGAAAACTTGAAGCTAAGGCAGTAAGGTGATCATAAGAGTTAGAGGTAAGTTGAAAAGGGGCTAAGTTAAGATCATTCAGAAGAGTGACCAGGTAAGGATGAACCGGAAATCTAGAGCCGGCTTCTATGTGTTGATGGCTAATGGCAAAGAAACCTTTAGGAGGAAAAGCCGCATGATCAGAAGCCTTTGGCACTATAGCCCGGCAGCCAGAAGGTAAGGAGAAGCCTTCAGCAATAGTTTCAAGATCGCTAAGGCTAAGAGAAGAGTCGTATCTGAAAAAAGGGGTACGAGCAGGGGAAGCGCGATGCTCAGAAGGGTCTGAAGCAGCCCCACCACTTTATGAGGTCGTGTTATCTGTATCCCTGACTCGATCAAGTTCCTCCTCGGAGGCTGCATCAGTAGACCCCACCTTATGACCGCGACGACTACGACCAGACATCTACAAAATCAACAGGGAAATCAGGTCGCAAAAAGCAGACTAGAATTCAGTATTTAAGGGTACCCCTACTTCTCTAAAAAGACTAGCCGCACGTGCAAGGGAGTTGCCGGGCATAGGAGGAATCTTATTTATAAACCTAATAGATTGCAGGGAACGTTGAACAAACTAACGGATTCTTAAACCCACCATGGTGAGAAAATCAAACGAACATCAACAACGAAGGGCATGCATAGATGTAACTTAAAACAGCTAAACGAATGTCTACTCCAGATTCTTTAAGTAAAATCGTATTAAGATGCAACGAAAACGCTTGCAAGCAAGAGCTTATGCCTAAACAATCAAATACATACAAGCAACAATCTTAATTAAGCAGACTGAGTAAGAACACAAGAAGTTACCTTAAATATGGAAAGTTCCGCCAGTGAAGAAGAAAAGGATGCGAAAAATGAGAGAAAAATAGAAACAGTAAAACGCTTGTCTTCGAAAATAGCTGGGAAAAGACGAAGATGGAGGGATAAGGGGTTTATGTATAGCTGATGTCTTGAAACCCCAATCGACAGGCTAGAGCACTCGAATCGTCGTCAGAAATTCAACAGTTCAGCGTGAAAACTGCAGTTTCGTCATCATGAGCAGCCATCGAAAAGACGCGCATTTAATGCATGCATTAATAAACGCGACGTTTGATGCACATAAAGCCGGTGCTTGAGGAATTACCACGTGGCGCAAACAAAGTAACATTCGAAAAGAGGCGACGGTCAATGTCCCGCTAAAAGAACCCTAAAAGTAAGAATGTTGCTTTCAATGCAAAAATTGTACTAAAAATAAGGGGGCTAGTGTTGTAGGCATTTTAGTACAATAAAAAAGCCCAAGAACGAAGGCCCATTGAATCGAGAAGCTCAGGAAGTACTGGTCAAGATGGTCAGAAGTCAAAGGAATGAGTATAGCCATTCAGTAACAGATATACCCGAGCACACCTAATTATGCGGTTGATTATCTTAAAACGTTAAGTATGGAGTGATTGTATGAAGGTTTGGCCGGTAGGTAAAGGCATAAAGATAATCTGCTCATAATCAAAAGGTTGTTTGATAAGTGCCGTTCAGAAACTATCACAGCGATCAGGAAGTATGCTCATGTACTTGATAGTCTCGGCGATCAGGAAGTCTGTCCGTCTACTCGATAGCCAGAGGAACGGTTAAGTTTGCTCGTCTGTTCGGCAATGGAAACATTTGATTCTTGAAGTAGTCTGCCCGTTTGATGTAACATCTGGTCGCTGAGCAAGCTATTCGCTAGAAGTTGACCAGTTAACCTTCTGGAAGGAGAATCAATTCAAAACAGGAAAGGAGTCGACTTACCTATTTTCATGCAAACTGAATCTCTACATTCTTGGAAATTGATATATGTGTGGGAGAGATAATCTCGAAAAATATTATCTTAATTAATGTATATTATTTTTTGTTTTATCTGTAAGATTCTTAAAGCCTATTCTGATTGTAACATCTCCACTATAAATAGAAAATAGAATTCAGTGTAAAAGACAAAGTGAAATAAAATACAATTACTCCGAGAGTGAGAAGGGGTAATTGTCGTGGACGTAGGCCATTGTTTTTGCCAAACCATGTAAAAATCTTGTTGCGTCTTGTTAGTTTTGGTCCTGGTAGTGCTTGTTTCGTGTGTGGTTTGTTGTGTCGCAGGTATTGGGCTTGGAAAACTGGGTTGACCAAAATTGAGTGTCAACAAATACAAAACACTTTTTGTTGTCTGTAATAGGTCAAATGGTTAATAATTTTGAAGTCTTGATTATTGTCAACATTCGAACACGTGTAGGAGATAAAGAATTTATATTAGATGTCTCAATATCGTTTTCTCAGTTTTATTAATTTTCTATATCATATCATAATTATAATATAATATTAATATATTTAATATGGTAACTACGTAGATCAATCGTGCCCATCAATTGCAAGAGATTCAACAACTCAAGGAAGAAATAAGAAGGGAGCTATTGGCTTTGACTGACCAATCTTTATCACAACAGCTGAACCTTATTGATGTAATCCAACGCTTAGGAGTGGGATATCACTTTGAAAGAGAGATCCAACAAGTATTCCAACAGATCTATAATAGTTACTGTCATAATGATGAAGATGCTGATCAACTTGATCTTCACAGTGTTGCTCTGTTTTTTCGACTCTTAAGAGAACATGGACATTATGTTTCGTGTGGTAAGTGCTTTATATTGATTTCGAACTCATTTTATATATTGTGAAGTGATCTTCATGACATCGTGGGAACATCGTCATGTATTTTTTATAAAATATGTAATCCCTTTAATTTGATGATATTAGATATATTCAACAAGTTCAAAGACAACAAAGGCAATTTCAAGGAGGGTTTGACAAGTGATATGTCAGGAATGTTGAGATTATATGAAGCAGCACAACTTGGGGTGCATGGAGAGGACATACTAGATGAGGCTATTGCTTTTACTACCACTCATCTTCAGTCCATGGTGACCCATTTAAGCGATCCTCTAGCGTCACAAATAATTCATGCTCTACATAATTCACGACGCCAGCGTGTTCTAAGAGTTGAGTCCAGGCGTGACATCTCTATCTATCAGGATGATGCTTCACATAACCAAGCATTACTAAAGCTTGCAAAATTGGATTTCAATTACCTTCAATCACTGCACAAGCAAGAGCTTAGTGAAATTCGTAGGTGGGGTTTCGGAATCCAAAACCTTGTTTGAATTTCACAATTTCCTTTTCTTTTTTCCTATACATCTCACACTATATTAACTAATGGATTTCAGATGGTGGAAGGATTTGGATTTTGGTACGAAGTTACCTTTTGCAAGAGATAGAATGGTTGAGTGTTATTTTTGGATATTGATTCTGTTTCCGGAGCCCCAATGTTCACTTGGCAGAAGAATAATAGGCAAAGCACTGCCCTTGATGTCCACTGTAGATGATATTTATGACGCATATGGCACGCCTGAAGAGCTAAATCTCTTTACGGAAGCAATAGATAGGTTTGACATCGATAAACTTTTTCTTCGAAACTTAACAACATGCAACATAATTTTATTCTCAATTAGGTACTTTCAATTAACTTCCAGGTGGGATTTGAGTAGCATGGATCAACTTCCAGACTACATGCAAACCATTTATAAGGCATTATGGGATTTGTTTGCTGATATTGAGGAACTAGCAACGAGCAGAGGATGGTCATATCGAGTTCACTATGCGAAAGAAATAGTATGACACAGCGTTAATTAATCACCTTGACACAATGTTAATTAATCACCTTTTGCTTTACTAATTCTTATAGAACTTCAATGTTGTTTATCTTATATGTATATATATTAATGCATATTCATGGCAGACGAAAAAGTTAATCCATGCCTATTTTGACGAGTCCAAATGGTTACAAGATAATCGAATTCCGACCATGGACGAGTATATGCAGGTGTCACTAATAACAGCTGTTTACAACAACATCTTAATCCTATCTTCTGTCGGCATGGACTGCATCGTTACAGAAGAAACCTTAGATTGGATGTTGAACAGACCTACAATTATAAGAGCTGTAGAATTAATTGGAAAGAGTCATGAATGACATCACATCACATAAGGTATATATCAAACTATATATGCATTTTAATTTGTTAGATTACTTACGCCATGTGTTACAGTGCGAAATTTTTAATTTCTTTTTTGGGTTAATTAATAGAGTAACGTTAAGTTTATCAAACATCTAGTCCAAATACATATTTAAATGATGTAGTATATGAGTTATTAAAATTATGTAAATCACGAGTTATTATGATAATTAATATGATATTAATAATTCATATATCGTATCATTTAAATATATAATTTTGATAAAATTTTTGAGAAACCTAATATTACTCTGATTAATATACTGTACTTATATGTGTATATATATATATTCATGTAGTTCGAGCAAAATAGAGAACACATAGCTTCGAGTGTTGAATGTTATATAGAGGAATATGGAGTATCAAAGCAAGAGGCATACGAACAGTTGTACAAGCTAGTTCGTAATTCATGGAAGGATGTGAACAAAGAATGCCTCCAACTTGCTGATCATCTGCCTACGCATATACTCAATATTGGAAAATTGTCACATGTTTTTTATGACGGGGATGATAACTATACACGTGTTGGGAAACAGCTGAAATCTTATATCGAATCTGTGCTTATGGATCCCATTCCTGTGTAAGGAAATTAATCAAATGGACATTGTATATATCTTGCTTAATAGTTATTATCTTATCAGGTGTTCTCTTGTCCGTCGCTTAAGTTTTATTATTGTGTTTTTCGTGTGTCACGTTGTATTTCGTGGTTTCAACTTATAATAAAATGCTCCTATGTGTGTTTTTCATCTTAATAATTTCTTTTTAAATTATATATATGATAAAATAACGTGAATTTTATTTGTCTCATAGGCATGAGATATCCCACGTTTTACCCACCAATATTGACTTTAAACCAAGGAAATTGAAGCCTCCATGCAAGATAACTATGGAAAAATCGAGAAAATCTTGCAGATACTATTTCATTGATAATGTTGTTGATATGATATTTTAATAATGATGTGCTATAAAATATTTATCTTTCCTAAAAAATTACCGTTAATTAATGTAATATTTAAATAATAATGTGATATGTGATATAATTTTTTTTATGAAAATTTTTTTATAAATAAAAAAAGATTTCAATATTAATTTTTTATAAAAATATATTACGTGTTACCTTATTTTTAAAGGATCACATTAATACTAATATAATACGTTAATTTAATATCCTACAAAAGATTTACTTCTCGAAAATTGGCTTACGTGAATCAGTAACGAGTTGGATACAAACAAATTGACAATGCTATCCAAATAATTTGGGGTCACGCGTCTACTTTTCCATGCTTGTCATTAAAGGGTGGGTCTATTGCCACTCAAATTTCTTCTCCCTACCCTCATAATTTTACCAAATACATTTATTATAAAAATATAAATAAATTATAAAATAACATAAGTAAATCACGTATACTCTTTACACTCAACCTAATTAATATACTCTAAGGGGGAAAAGCTTAATTGAACACAAATACAAATTTGTTTCTCTCATATAATCAAAAATCTTTTTAAATCAAATTTAATTAGAAAAAAGGTTATCAAGCTTTTTATGACATTTAAATTATCATTGTGTTGGTTAAATTATATCTAAAAAATATTTTCCTAATTTATGTTTTCTTTTTCTCTCTAATTCATTTTCTCTCTCTAAAACCATTAAAGATCAATTGAAAAATAGTATGAATTTATTTGCAAATGATGCAAATTCAAATAACTCCACACAATAAGTTCAAGTGAGAAAAATAAGATACAGGAAAAATATATATAATAATAATAATAACTATTGTTTTCATTTTGATTTCATTGTGCCCTCACTCTTGGCTCTTCAAAAATTAGATTGTTTTCACAAGAATTTTTCTATCTAAATTTTATGTTTGTTGAGTTTTCTTATATTTAATAGTTTCTTCGTATTTATAAGAACTCATAGATAAATCATGGTCATATAAATGCATTTTTTTTTTTTTAATAATTTATGATAACTGATGATAAGAATGCAGTTAAAATAGAATATGGAAAAAAGAAGGAAGGCTACTTCAGTAATTAAGATGAGTGTATAAAGTAAAATTGTTTATTATAAAGTTGGGTTGGTTGAGAAAATTGATAAGAAATTGGGTGGCAATAGAGTCTCCCGTCATTAAGTAGCCATGTATTTGTAGGCAACAAATGATGACAGAGTGTGCCAAATTACAAAGACTTTGTGTTCCTTGTTTTCTGAGTTTCATTGGGTGTATTGGGGTTTTTAGGTTTGAGAACCATTTGTGAGATCCAGAAAACTTCATTTTAATTAATAAATTTCTTGAAACCCTAATGCCTAACCACAACCAACTGACTGTTATCACCACCAACTTGCTGACAAGTCAACAACTCTTCTTGTCGGAACCAACATCGACTTCGTCCTTGTCTTCTTGGAGCGAGAGTGGCACCACCGGCTTCAAGTCTATCATTGATTTCAAGTCTATCATCGAATTAGCACAGCACCACTGGTTTCCTCCTCGTACTTCGATCCATTGATTTCCTCCCGAGTGAATCACAAATTATCACCAATCGTGTCTGTTTTCCAACAGTGTCTCTCTGTTATAGTTTTCTATTTATTTATACTTGTTTTCTGTTTGGATGTCAAGAAAATAACAACAAAAACAAGTTTTTATTACTTAAATGAGTGTCTCTTTGCCTTTGTTATGTAATTCCATTTTCATGCATGACCAATAATCAACGAGACTGTTGACCATTAGTCAAACCGTCTAAACGCTAGACGTCTAACTGCTGATCACCTGACACCTAACGCTTTTTGATAAATTGGTAGTAAGTCCTTTAATATGTACACTTATATTAATAAGATCAATTGTTTAAGTTACAATAACTTCCTCAACTCCTAGTATAGACATTATAGAAGTCTATGAAAAGTTAAAACAAGAACCCAACGCTTTCGTTATATTATTATTACCTAGCATATGTAAATATAATAAACTTGCATATTAGTCTAGCACACAAATCAATAAATCTCTAATGAATGCAAATTGACGATATGAACTCTGGTATCTCAGTACCGTCTTTTTTTTTCCTTCCCCAAATAAGGACAGAATTTGTTCGTTTTCAAACAAGTAGATGATACTTTTAGCGCTTAATGGATCTAACAATTGATAAGCGAGGAACTGATTAAGAATCACTTAATTCTAAGGTTGAAAACAGGTGATCTATTAAACAAGTTGAAAAAAAATATACCATAAATCATTAAATTTTATGTGAGGTTGGAAGATCATGTTGGCCCATCTAAAGATGGGATCTCTCGGTCTCTATATATTGTGATAAACTTGTAAATAAATCACATGAATTCCGATTTAATAATTCTGCTTAAATCGACATGAATCTTTTGCCGATACAATTGGAAGCAGAGGCAAACATCCGTGTAGATCTTGTGCCGATTCCTAGAGAGGTCAAACAAAACATTAAGGGTGTGTTTACTTCATGGATTGGGGAATGAGAATGAAAAATGGGGTTGATTGATAGTGTTTACTTACTTAAAATTCATTCCGTAATGAGAATAAAATGTGGGTCCCGCATCAATTTGGGTTGTAGAATGAGAATCTCATTCCCCCAACCTATTTGGGAATCTCATTCCCATTCCCTTTATCAAGATGAAAAGTCTCTTATACTCTTCTTTAAAAAATAAAGAAAAACCAATTTTATTTGATATTAAAAAAAAACTACATATTATAATAAAAAATTATACACCATTTGTTTTTCATCATCTATTTCTTAATTATTATAGTGGACTATTAAAATAATATATAGTTTTTTATTTGATATAAAAAAAATTGTATATTATAACAAAAAACTATACATCATTTGTTTTTTATCACCAATTACTTAATTATCATAGTGGACTATTAAAATAATATGCAGTTTTTTTTTTTAATTGTAATGTACAGTTTTTTATTTGATAGTAAAAAAACTGTATATTATAATAAAAAACTATACACTATTATAATTAATCCATTTAACTAAGGTTATTTTTGTAATTCATAATTAATTCATTCCGATTCCAAAGTAAAGTAAACATCTTAATGAGAATACTACTGATTCTGATTTCGATTCCTGCAGTTGAAGTAAACAATTTATTTTGATTTCGATACTTTATTTCGATTCTAAGTCATTCCGATTCCAGATCATTCCGATTCCCATCCCGATTCCTCTAAGAAAAGTATCAAAACCTTAAAAAACTCTCAAGTTATTGTCATTTGCTAGATTAAAAACAGGGGTGTTCCAAACTTTATTTTATTTGAAAAGGGGAGAACCTTCCACAGGACTTAATTGATATAAACATCTTATACAATAGCCTTGATAATTTTTCTGGAAGAATTTTTTGTGAAAAAAATAAATAAATATTATGTGTCATATAATTATTAAAAGATCATATCAACATCAGTATTAGTATACCATTTAAGCATTCTATAAAAGATTTTTTTCGTTTCTTTGACTACACCGAGCTTCTTCTCAAATTCCATATGTTTTTCACTCACAACAATTTCATGGTGGTAGCAAGAAGCAATATTTTTGTTGAGACAACATCTGTTCACTTTGAAATTATTCAACTTCATGAAACAATGTAAGCATGTTTACGATTGAGAAATATTGTTTATCATTTTCGAAGTACACGTAGGTTTCTCTACTTATATCACTCAAGTTAAGAGAAGATTTTTTTTTGGAAGAATTTTATCATCACTAGTATTCCATAAGAGGAATCATTTTTTCGGGGAGAGTATAATGTCCTTATAAATATACATGCACCGCACTCTTTTTTTTATCGATTAAATTTTGTCCCACTATATTTTCTTAGTAATACTTTTAACAAGATAGTCATTTCAAGTACATCAAAACACTATTGGATACAAAAGATGATTGTATATTTTTTTTCTGATTGATTCAACAGATCATGAAAAATTTGTTGCTTAGGTTGTTATCCTATTTTACTAACAAAATCTTAATATAATATAATGTTGTTATTTAAGGGGGAATGTTTTAATTGGATGAATTCCACCATTATCAAATTGTCAAAGTGGGAGCAATTTTATTTGATTAAATGTCGGCTTGGCTTTGATTGTGTAATGGCTTAGCCGACATACACTTTAACCAAGACTAGCTTCAACCAACTTAGCTGTCTATAGATTCATATATACACTCTCTACTGAAGTTACGCATGAAATGAATAGAGTAATTTTACCTTTTTTTTCTATTCATTGACTACTCGCAATTCTTTTCTTGCTCTCTCTCTTATCCTTACTCTGAATTTTATTTTTGTTTCTTTATATATGACCGTATATATATAATTGATGCATTTAGTTTGCTTGGCAGAGAATAATAAAATATTCGTCATCACACACGCAATGTTACAGGTGTTTCAATTCTGTGCTTGGTTATGTTATCGTCCTATAACTAATTGAATTTGATATTTTACCTCATATTTGGTTGAAGAGCTATGATTAGACCGCGATTATAAGACAATAGTAAACAAATAACTAGCTTGGTGAGATGATGTTTGAACGCATGCATTATTTTAGCAACTTAAGCTGACAGTATATAAATAATTAATTCTGCTTAAAACAAGACGTAATATCTTTACAGTTGTAAGATCATGAGTGGATGGTTCAGACATTTTATTTAATTAGTGATATATTACAAAAGGTTAATTCTAGGTTCATGCTCCAACGAAGCGACAATACTAATTTAAATACTTAAAAAAGGTTCCAAGTTTCAATGCAAGGCCTCTGTATAAACAATTGAAAACAATTGTTTATATCTTATAATTGAAAACAGCTTTTAAATTTATATCTTATAGTCTATTAGACATTTAATAATGATGGACGGGAAGATTTTTTTAAAAAAGTTTTGGGAGTTTAAAAGATAGCATTAAACTTCTTAAATGAATTTTAATAAAATATATATATTTTTGAAATTATAATATCAAAATATTATTCAACTTTAGTAAAAACAAAATTGTATTCGCTTGGCAATTTTTGCCAATTGTCTATTATATATGGGCAATTTATCTGTTATGGTAAACTATTTATTTTGGTTGTTTGTTTTGCTAGGTGCCATCAAAACTGGTAGTTTAGTAACATTTTCCAAACTCAACGATAATTTAATATCATTTCATGGGATTATCTCTGAACAATATTCGATAAATTCTAATGTGAGATACCGACATTACTAGAAGACAAAACCAAAAGTCAGACGGAATCCTCCATCGGCTCTTATTTGAAAGGCTTCACAAACTGAATTAAACCGCTCAAACTCTCTCCTTTTCACTATTCCTCGCCACTTTCAGCATGGAGTATCAATTTCCTTCCTTCTCAATCCTTGTACCCACACTACTTTTTGTTTTCATGACACTGAGGCTATGGAAGACATTGAAAACAAGTCATTCAACTTCAAATCTGCCACCAGGACCATGGAAGCTTCCTCTGATAGGAAACATGCACCTACTTGCTGGCTCTTTACCCCATCATTGCATGAGAGACTTGGCCAAGAAATACGGTGCCATAATGCACCTTCAACTTGGTGAAGTATCTCATGTTGTCATTTCTTCACCAGAAACTGCCAAAGAGATATTGAAACACCATGACATCAGCTTTGCTGACAGGCCCCGTCTCCTTGCTGCAAGGTACACGACTTATAATTATACAGACATTGCTTTTGCACCGTATGGAGACTACTGGAGACAACTACGAAAAATTTGTACGTTAAAGCTACTAACAGCAAACCGCGTCCGGTCATTCAGATCAATCAGGGAAGAAGAGGTGTCCAACCTCATGAGATCCATTTCTTCAAAAGCGGGATTGTCAATCAACTTAACTGAGATGTTGTATACCTTAACAAATGACATCACTGCAAGGGCAGCTTTTGGTGGGAGATGCAAAGATCAAGAAGTATTCATACTAGCCTCCCAGAGATTAATAGAGTTGGGAGCAGGTTTTTCTCTTGCTGATGTCTTCCCCTCCATTAAATTGCTTGAGGTGCTTAGTGGTATGAAGTCTGTACTAGAGAAGCAAGCTCAAGAAGTAGATAAGATATTTGACAACTGAGCATAAAGCATGCATGGCAACAAGAAAGACTGGTGAGGGTGAAACAGATGACCTTGTACATGTTCTTTTGAATCTTCTGGATCAAGAAAACCTTAAAATTCCCTTAACATCTGATAACATCAAATCGGTTATCCTGGTAAGTGAGCAAACTGTTTGGCATAATTTTTCTATGCTTTCTTTTTCTTATAATTTTAATTTTACTCAAACACCAACCAGTTTCGACAGATCTATATATGAACTTACTAGCCAGTCTCCTTTGTATAGTTATCCTTTGTTAATTTTTTTTTTTTAAAAAATAAAGTATCCCTTTGAGCATGCATGCAACATCATTTAGTATATAACTAAGAAAAAATCTTTCTTACGACTATCACACAGCTAATGTGATGAGATGAATTAGTGAGAAAGGTAGGAGAAAAAAAAATGATACTATTTTATTTATCTGTTTCATCACATTAGTTGTGAGTTAGTCTCAAAGGAGATTTTCTCTATAAAGTAATATGTATTTGGTTGACATAAATTGTGATCTTTAGGACCTTTTTGTCGCCGGGACTGAGACGTCGTCTACTACATTAGTATGGGCAGTATCTGAAATGTTGAAGAACCCAAGAGTGTTGGAAAAGGCACAAGTAGAGGTGAGACAAGTCTGTTGGATCGAAATTCTCACTAAAACAAAAATAAAACTTTTACAACACTCAAAACACCTCACAATACAAAGCTTTGCTTTGTTTCTCACACACTCACTAGAAACTTTGCTTCTTTTATGTTTTTCTTCTTCTTTGTGATGCTTAAACCTCATGCAAGAGGGGCTATATATAGTGCTAGAAAATTAATCTAAACCATTCAAATTAACAAATACAAATAAATCCTAACCACACAATTTCACCAACCAAACAAATACTTTTAAATTGACTCACCTAACCTTCCACCTAACCTTACACCTAACCTTAGAAGGTTCTTCTTGATGGACTTGGGCTTGGTAATGGGCTTGGAAATGGGCTTGGTAATGGGCTTGAAAATGGGCTTGGTCAAAACAAGTTTATATTTTCAACACCCCCTCTTAAACTTGTTTTACCATGCCAAGCAAACTTCTTAATCTCGCAAAATCTTCAAACTTTAGTGGTTTGGTGAAGATATCTGCGATCTGATCCTTTGACCTTACGTATTCCATTTGCACATTTCTTTTTGCTATGCATTCTCGTATGAAGTGATAACGAGTATCGATATGTTTGCTTCTGTCATGGAACACCGGATTCTTTGCTAAGGCGATGGCTGACTTATTGTCTACACAAATCTCAGTTGGTTCTTCTTGTGGCAAGCTTAATTCCTTCAGTAAATTTCTGAGCCAAATTGCATGACAAACACACGAAGTAGCAGCTACGTATTCGGCTTCACAGGTGGATAGTGTGACAATTGGTTGCTTCCTTGACATCCATGTGAAAGCTGTGTTTCCCATGAAGAATGCAAACCCACTGGTGCTCTTTCTATCATCTGTATCTCCACCCCAATCGCTATCGCTATATCCAACAAGTTTGAAGTCATTTGAAATTGAATAGAACAAGCCAAAGTCAATTGTACCTTTGATATAGCGAAGGATTCTTTTAGCTGCCTTGAAATGGGTAGTTATTGGATTCTCCATATAACGATTCACCAGTCCAACTGCATAAAGGATGTCAGGTCTTGTACAAGTCAAGTACCTCAAACTTCCAACCAAACTCTTAAAGAGTGTTGGATCCACCTTTTCTGCTTCATCATGCTTAGACAGTTTGACTCCACATTCCACCGGTGTGCTTATTGGATTGCAATCATCCAACTTGAATTTCTTAAGTATCTCCCTTGCATAGTTTTCTTGGGAGATAAAGATGCCATCTTCATTTTGCTTGACTTCGATACCAAGGTAGTATGCCATCAATCCGATGTCGGTCATCTCGAATTCCTTGGCCATTGCTTTCTTAAATTCTTCAAAAAAACTTGGATTATTACCGGTGAAGATTAAATCATCCACATACAAACATACAATCAAAACATCTCCATCTTTGAATTTGATGTAGAGAGCATGTTCATGAGGACATTTAGTGAAGCCATTCTCTTTGAAGTATTTGTCAATCCGATTGTTCCATGCCCTTGGTGCTTGCTTCAACCCGTAAAGAGCTTTCTTTAGTTTTAGAACTTTGTCTTCGTGGCCTTTGACTTCATAGCCTGATGGTTGCTGAATGTAGACTTTTTCTTCAAGGACTCCATTTAGGAAGGCGGATTTTACATCCATCTGATGAATCTTCCACTTATTCTGAGCTGCCAAAGAAATTATTAGTCTTATAGTTTCTAATCGAGCAACAGGAGCAAATACCTCATCATAGTCAATTCCAGCTTTTTGACTATAGCCTTTTGCAACAAGTCTTGCCTTGTGTTTTTCTATCTCTCCCTTAGCATTTCTTTTTATCTTGTACACCCATTTGACACCAATTGGTTTGTGTCCTTTTGGAAGTGTTACGAGCTTCCAAGTATCATTCCTTTCAATGGACTTGATTTCTTCATTCATTGCATCTTTCCACTTCTTATTTTGTACAGCTTCTTCAAAGCTCACTGGTTCGGAATCAACAAAGAGACAGAAAAGTGTGAGATTATCAGGTTGTTCAGTTACCTCATAAAAATCTTGCAGGCTTCTTGTACGCTCCACATCTCTTTCATTCAGAAATGATGGTGGTGAGTTTCCATTATCTGTTGAGGCTGGTGATGCTGATGGTGTAGTGGGTTCTTGTTCTGCTTACTCCATTCTTGGTTGCTCCTCCTTCTCTTCTTCAAAGTGGGGAAGGAAACTGTAATCTTCATCATGTGTTTTCCAATTCCATGTGCTTTCTTCATCGAATACAACATCACGGCTGATGATAGTCTTTCTATTGTTTGGATTATACAGCTTGTAGCCTTTAGAGTAATTATCGTACCCAATGAAGATGAACTTCTCACTTTTGTCATCAAGCTTAGTTCTTCTCTCGTCTGGTACATGTACATGAGCTATGCTTCCAAAGACTCTCAGGTGGGAAATACCTGGCTTCCTTCCATTCCATGCTTCTTGTGGTGTCTTTCCCAACACACTTTTTGTTGGAGATCGATTTGATAGGTATACTGCGCAAGCTACAGTTTCCGCCCAAAATTCCTTCGGTAATCTTTTGCTTTTCAACATACTTCGTGCCATATTGAGAATTGTTCTGTTCTTTCTTTCTGCAACACCGTTTTGTTGAGGGGATCTCGGAACGATTAGAGGACGTCGGATTCCATTTGCTTCGCAGAACTCTCGAAACTCTTTTGAGGTGAACTCTCCTCCTCGATCAGATCTCATTGCTTTTATCTGGTAGCCACTTTCTTTCTCCACAGCAGTTTTAAATTTCTTGAATACTTCAAAGACTTCTGATTTCTGTTTCAAGAAATATACCCACGTTTTTCTTGAAAAATCATCAATGAAGAGAAGGAAATAATTACTGTTACCGAGAGAGCTTGGCTTGATTGGACCGCACACATCAGTATGGATGAGTTCGAGTGGTTTCTTGGCTCTTGATTCTGACTGTTTTGGGAAACCTTTTCTGAATTGCTTCCCAAGTAGACACCCTTCACAAAGTTGGTCAGGATGATTAATACGAGGTAGTCCTCTCACCATTTCCTTCTTAGACAACATTTCCAATCCTCCAAAGTTGAGATGCCCAAATCGAAGATGCCATAACCATGATGCATCTTTATAACAAGCTTTCAAACACTTTGCAACATCATTTTGAATGTTCAACGAAAACATTATATTCTTTGACATTTTCACCTTAGCAATTAAATTTCCTATGTCATCTCTTATAAAAAGACTACAATCTTTCATGTGAATATCATAGCCTTTTTCTAAAAGTTGACCTAAACTCAAGATGTTGCTTGTCATGTTGGGCACATAATAAACATTTGAAATCAATTGGTGACTACCATCTTTAGCACGAATAAGAATGTTACCTTTTCCTTCCACCGGAATTTTAGAACTATCTCCAAATGAGACATTGCCACTCACAGATTCGTTGAGCTCTATGAACATGTTTTTCCTTCCACACATGTGGTTGCTCGCACCAGTATCGAGATACCAAGTATTCTCTTGGTCACCATCATTGCCTCTATGTGCTAATAACAGAATTTCTCTCTCCTCTGCTCTTACTTCCACAAAATTAGTCTTTTCTTCAACCTTGTTATTTGGAGTTCTACATTCTGAAGCATAATGTCCAAACTTCTGACAATTATAACACTGAACTTGAGATTTTTCGTACCTCGTGTTCGAATTGGCTCTCCCACGACCTCTTGTTGAATTTTCTCCTCTCTCATAGCTATTGTTGGAATTGTTGTTGTTATAATTCCAACCTCGTCCACGACCACGACCTGTACCTCGTCCTCGGCTTCTTCCTCTGCCTCGACCACGTTGGTATCTCTCGTGGCTTTGGATTTCTTCCTTCTCTTTGAGTTGGGACTTGAGGAGTTGTTCATTGATACCTTGCTTCCTTTTATGCTTTTCTTCATAAGCTTTCAACGATCCTTGAAGTTGCTCAATTGTCATGGTTGTCAAATCTTTAGTCTCTTCTATCGTCACAACGATATATTCAAATTTGGAATCCAACGAGCGGAGTATCTTCTCCATTATTCTGGTATCTTCCAGTGTCTCACCATTTCTTTTTAATTGATTAGAAACGGTTAACACTCTTGTGAAGTAGTCAGAAATAGATTCAGATGCTTTCATATGTAATGATTCAAACTCACCTCTTAAAATCTGAAGACGAACTTTCTTCACTTGTTCAGATCCTTTGCAAGAGGTTTGTAGCTTATTCCACGCTTCTTTAGCGGACTTTGCACTTGAAATTTTCTCAAAGCCATCATCATCTAATGCTTGATAGATGAGATAGAGAGCCTTTTTGTCTCTCTTCCTTGAGTCTTTTAAACTATCCTTCTGATTCGGTGTAGCCCTTTTCTACGACCTCCCAGACATCGTGTGCTCCAAGAAGTGCTTTCATTTTGATACTCCAATTATCATAGTTGTCGTTCTTGAGTGTTGGAACTTGAAAGGATACCATACCATTAGCCATACCTTTTAACATGTTTAGAATTTCGAAATTCTGATTGCACGGATGGATTCAGAACGTCGAGAAACTTCAACCGGAACTTGAGCCAAAAAGTCAACTTTTGGTCAACGGTCAAAGTCAACGGACCTGGTCAACGGTCAAAGTCAACGGGCCTGTTTGGCTTTTGTCAGCAGCGGCTCGGCTCGGGTTCGGCTTGGCTCGGCTCGGATTCGGCTTGGCTCGGTCTGGCTCGGCTCAACTCGTTTGAGTTGACTCAATTTTCTGCAGCGATTTTCCGGCGGAGCGTGCGGGCGCGTGGAACCTCCGATTGGGATGATTTTTGCGGCGTTGTGCTCCTCTCGTCGAGAGCTTCGATTTGGTATATTACAAGACACTTAGCCTTGCTCTGATACCACTTTGTTGGATCGAAATTCTCACTAAAACAAAAATAAAACTTTTACAACACTCAAAACACCTCACAATACAAAGCTTTGCTTTGTTTCTCACACACTCACTAGAAGCTTTGCTTCTCTTATGTTTTTCTTCTTCTTTGTGATGCTTAAACCTCATGCAAGAGGGGCTATATATAGTGCTAGAAAATTAATCTAAACCATTCAAATTAACAAATACAAATAAATCCTAACCACACAATTTCACCAACCAAACAAATACTTTTAAATTGACTCACCTAACCTTCCACCTAACCTTACACCTAACCTTAGAAGGTTCTTCTTGATGAACTTGGGCTTGGTAATGGGCTTGGAAATGGGCTTGGTAATGGGCTTGAAAATGGGCTTGGTCAAAACAAGTTTATATTTTCAACAAAGTCTTTGACGGAAAAGGAAATGTTGATGAAGAAGGCCTTCATGAGTTGAAATACTTAAACATGGTGATAAAAGAAACGTTCAGGCTACATCCTCCGATTCCTTTGCTTCTCCCCAGAGAATGTAGAGAGAGTTGTAAGATCAACGGATATGACATACCAATCGGATCTAAAATAATTGTCAATGCATGGGCAATCGGAAGGGATCCTAATTACTGGACAGAAGCTGAGAAGTTCTATCCGGAGAGGTTCTTTGATAGTTCAATTGATTACGAAGGGGCCCATTTTGAACTTATTCCATTTGGCGCTGGAAGGAGGATATATGTCCTGGCATTTCTTTCGGCATGGCCAATGTTGAGCTTCCACTAGCAAATTTGCTCTACAATTTCGATTGGAAACTTCCTAACGAAGTGAAGAACGAAGATCTAGAAATGACTGAAAAGTTTGGTGCAGCAGTCAAAAGGAGAAATGATTTGCACTTAATTCCAATTCCTTATCATCCTCCTCCTAGTAAATGAGACTGTAGTTGCAACTTGCAACAACTAAGATGTTCTACTTTGCCTGGCAGAGAATAATAAAATAGAATATTCCTTACCAACTACGTGTTTCGATTTTTTGTTTGTTATATATATATATATATATGACTGTTAATATTCAGATGAGATCATTATCAGAATCTATCAAGATGAATTATTGATAGCGCGGTTTAAATGATTACTTTTATAACCTGAAAATGAAGAACTCCTATCAAGAGAAGACTTACAACTCACACATTATATTTTAAAGGATAATGATAAAACTTAAATTTTTGATCTTTTAAAGTCAAAGCTGATATTCAAACATTGTTTGGTTTATATTATTGTCCTGTGACTACTTGAATTTGACGTTGTGTATGATCAGCTAATGTTTGACAGTAACTAACTAAAAAATTCATCATTCAAGCAACTTCCTACCTGCATTTTAATATATTACCAATTAATCAAATATTTAAAAATATGGATATTCCTTTGCTGTTATCTTCACCGTCATAGCATACGCCATCGATTGTTGATTTCTACCAAACTTGAAAGTATCAAATGCTTCAATTATATATCATGACCTACTCTGACTAGTGCTCTGCCAGTGATTGACTGCTATGAAAAGAATGTTTTATCTGCACCAACATGGACATTTTTTTGACTAGTGGAAGAAGAACTCTTAATTGTTTACTACTACACTTGCAATGTTATTGATTTGCACCAATTTTGGTTTTGCTTTTGCAGATATTGTTTCCTCTACATTTATCAGAACAGTTCTTTTAGCTTCAGGTTCCTCTTGTGCGAAAAGTTCAATAGCAAATATGATCTGTGGAAAATTTAGGCTCATCTTATATTTCTATTTTGTATACCAATCTTTCCTCTAATTCCAACTACATTCAATTAACTCTACTCTAAAACCATCACAGCAACTATTCTTATACTAATTTATTTTGTACTCTACTCTGCCACGTCCCTCTTACCTACACATTGGAATAAAGAATAAAAAATAGCAACCAATATTTTAGTCCAGTTCCCAAATTTTTGTGAAGATGTGTACAGTGTTTTACAAATTAAATAGGAGATAAACATCGGAATATAAAAATTGCAGGTGAGACTTGGCAAGGAAGTATGGTCCCTTGATGCACCTTCAACTTGGCAAAGTATCACATAGTTGTATCATCACCAGAAACTGCTAAAGAAGTTTTGAAATTCCATGACATGATCAGTTTCGCTGGTAGGCCCCGCCTTCGTGCTGCGAAATACTATTATTTTACGGACATTGCGTTTGCACCATATAGGAGTTACTGGAGACAAATGCGAAATATTTGTACATTAGAGCTGCTAAGTACAACAAATGTGCAGTCATTCAGATGTATCAGGGAAAAAGAATTGTCAAATCTCATTAGATCCATTTCTTCAAATGCAGGTAAGCCAATCAACTTTACTAAGATGTCGTATATCTCAACAAATAACATCATTGCAAGAGCAGCTTTTGGTGGGAAATTCAATGATCGAGAAGCATTCATTCAAGTTTTCCAGAGAATTTGAGAGCTGGCAGCAGGTTTCTCTCTTGCTGATGTGTTCCCTTCCTTTAAATTGCTTGAATTGGTTTTGTTCTCTCTATTTTTTCATGTGTGCAACATTAACAAGTGCAGAGTCAGCTATGCATTTGCTTAAACACAAGTTGTAAATCCATTTTCAGGACCATTTTGTCTGGGAAGAAGGATATGTCCCGAAATAACTTTCGGTATGGTTAATGTTGAGTTTCTGATGCAAGATAGTTTTCAGGTAAGGTAAGCTTGCTCTGAAAATTATCTGATAATGGATTAAATATAGTTCTAAAGACTTTGGAAGATAAATAAACTTCAAACTAAAGTTTAGAATTTCTGCAATTTTGATTTATAACTTGCTGATTTCAAACTACAATTGCAAATCTATTTATAGAGTTTCAGAAATTATAAAATAATGCAAAAAAATCATTACATAAAACAAAATTCACAAATAATTACTTCTGAAATTGAATTTAAAAATTGATAAGGAAGTCGTTGGTTGTTTCTGAGAGTGTTCTGAAACTGGGTTTGATTATGAGAGTGGCTGGTTTCTTCTGAACTGTGTTGGAGTTTGCAGATTAGGTGCTCTGCTCCTGCATAAAGTTCCACTTGAACATTTACTCTACCATTTCAATTGGAATCTCACAAATAGGATGAAGTGCAAAGATCTTGACATGACAGAATCTTTTGGTGCAACTGTGAGAGGAAAAAATGGGCTGTTCTTAATTCCATTGCTTTTTCATGTAAATAAGACTTGAAATTGCAAGGAATAAGATATAATATGATATTTGTGTCTTAATCAAGTAGCTATTGCTTCCTAAAATATATTAACATGTCTTTTATTTCCATGTTTATGTTATATGTATACTAAGGTGAGTTGTTGGCAATCAAAATCTTTACATATATCCTAAAAGAATTTAGATTGTTGTTAGCTGAACGGGAAAGATGATGATCAGTTTGTTCTGCTAAAGAACACACTTGCCTTGTGTAAATCCACCATATGCAAGTTTCTTTGTAGTTATTTTTGGAGGATGTGAAAACACCAGACCTTGGTTTTTGAAGAAATCCAGAGCTGATAACTAATTACTTTGTGGGTGCATTTCCAGAGCTAGAAATATGAAAAAGAAGAAAATTGATTATTAATGCTTACATGTTGAATAATTAATTATATAGTTGAATAAGGAAACTGAAGAATGTGTTGGTATTTTATTTTAAGTTAACAAGATCTATTAAGATTTGTCGTCATATGGCCTAATATAAAAATCAAAACTGATAATATCTTGTATAACCGTCGTAACTTCTTATATTCATATCAATCATATTTTACATATAAATTTTGAACTCCAACCTAAATTAAGCATCAAAGCTTTCTTTCATGACTTATTGCTATTGTAGACTAAACACACTTTTTGCCATCGTCACCATCGTAGTAATTTTAAAAGAGTAATTTAATAATTTTCTAGTCATAATTGATATAGAAGAGAGAGGATTGGAGCAAAGTAATGTTATATCTTTCTTATAAGGAAAAATTTTATTTTATTTTTTGAAGAAAGGAAAAATTTTATTCAATCCTCCAAGTAATACTATATTTTTCTTATACGGAGAGAATTTATTCAAACCTCAATAAAAAGGGTATTTTGTTTTTTTTTTTTTTAAAAAAAAAAAATAGTTGGAAAAGGAGAATTTAAACTCAACAATTCTATTTTATAAAAATTTATTAATTTGATAGGGAAGGATTTGCATTGAAAACAAAATCTTAGTAATAACCCTTGACCTCACAAGTAAATGAATGCATCTGTAAAGAGGAGATCAAATTTTTCTTCCCAAAATGCACTCTCCACTTTATCAACCTCACGTGCTATTTGAGGTAATTTAATCAGGGAATGGCTATGGTACAAACAATTTTGTTGCTTGTACCATACAAACAGATTCGGTTGCCAGCTGCCAGCCAAAAGCAAGATTTTGAAACTTGCAGCAATCGATTTCAACCGGTTGCTGCAAATTTAAAAAATTAATATTATAATAAAAAATATTAAAATAATATTTTTATAATAAAATAATACATAAATATAATAATTTATTAGATTATAATAAAAATAAAATATTTAATATTATAATTAAAATAATATAAAAATAACATAATATAATATAAATATTATATTAGTTTAATATTTTTTATTGTTAAAAAAGAACTTTAACGTGAAAGTTGATGATATAACAACTTCAACGTTATAGTTAACAAGTGTGAAAACGTCAACTTGTTAACCAGAATGTCAAAGTTGTTATATTAACAACTTGGACGTTAAAACAACGTCCAAAGTTGTTAACTTTCAACAACTTGGGAAGTATGACGTCAGCATACATCCAAGTTGTTGGTTTAACAATTCCAACGTTACTCTTAACAACTTGGGTGACGTCAACTTGTTGACTTGAACGTCGAAGTTGTTAATCTAACAACTTGGACATTAAACCAACGTCCGAAGTTGTTAACTCTCAACAACTTCGACGTATGACGTCAGCATACGTCCGAGTTATTGGTTTAACAATTCCAACGTTGCTCTTAACAACTTGGGTGACGTCAACTTATTGACTTGAACGTCGAAATTGTTAATCTAACAACTTGGACGTTAAACCAACGTCCGAAGTTGTTAACTCTCAACAACTTCGACGTATGACGTCAGCATACGTCCGAGTTATTGGTTTAACAATTCCAACGTTGCTCTTAACAACTTGGGTGACGTCAACTTGTTGACTTGAACGTCGAAGTTGTTAATCTAACAACTTGGACATTAAACCAACGTCCGAAGTTGTTAACTTTCAACAACTTCGACGTATGACGTCAGCATACGTCCGAGTTGTTGGTTTAACAATTTCAACGTTGCTCTTAACAACTTAGGTGACGTCAACTTGTTGACTTCAACGTCGAAGTTGTTAATCTAACAACTTGGACGTTAAACCAACGTCCGAAGTTGTTAACTCTCAACAACTTCGACGTATGACGTCAGCATACGTCCGAGTTATTGGTTTAACAATTCCAACGTTGCTCTTAACAACTTCGGTGACGTCAACTTGTTGACTTGAACGTCGAAATTGTTAATCTAACAATTTGGACGTTAAACCAACGTCCGAAGTTGTTAACTCTCAACAACTTCGACGTATGACGTCAGCATACGTCCGAGTTGTTGGTTTAACAATTCCAACGTTGTTCTTAACAACTTGGGTGACGTCAACTTGTTAACTTCAACGTCGAAGTTGTTAATCTAACAACTTGGACGTTAAACCAACGTCCGAAGTTGTTAACTCTCAACAACTTCGACGTATGCCGTCAGCATGCGTCCGAGTTGTTGGTTTAACAATTTCAACGTTGCTCTTAACAACTAGGGTGACGTCAACTTGTTGACATCAACGTCGAAGTTGTTAAATTAACAACTTCGACGTTAAACGAACGTCCGAAGTTGTTAACTCTCAACAACTTCGACGTATGACGTCAGCATACGTCCGAGTTGTTGGTTTAACAATTCCAACGTTGCTCTTAACAACTTGGGTGACGTCAACTTGTTGACTTGAACGTGGAAGTTGTTAATCTAATAACTTGGACGTTAAACCAACGTCCGAAGTTGTTAACTCTCAACAACTTCGACGTATGACGTCAGCATACGTTCGAGTTGTTGGTTTAACAATTCCAACGTTGCTTTTAACAACTTGGGTGACGTCAACTTGTTGACTTGGACGTCGAAGTTGTTAATCTAACAACTTCGACGTTAAACCAACGTCCGAAGTTGTTAACTCTCAACAACTTCGACGTATGACGTCAGCATACGTCTGAGTTGTTGGTTTAACAATTCCAACGTTGCTCTTAACAACTTGGGTGACGTCAACTTGTTGACATCAACGTCGAAGTTGTTAGATTAACAACTTCGACGTTAAACCAACGTCCGAAGTTGTTAACTCTCAACAACTTCGACGTATGACGTCAGCATACGTCCGAGTTGTTGGTTTAACAATTCCAACGTTGCTCTTGACAACTTGGGTGACGTCAACTTGTTGACTTGAACGTCAAAGTTGTTAATCTAACAACTTGGACGTTAAACCAACCACCGAAGTTGTTAACTCTCAACAACTTCGACGTATGATGTCAGCATACGTTCGAGTTGTTGGTTTAACAATTTCAACGTTGCTTTTAACAACTTGGGTGACGTCAACTTGTTGACTTGAACGTCGAAGTTGTTAATCTAACAACTTTGACTTTAAACCAACGTCCGAAGTTGTTAACTCTCAACAACTTCGACGTATAACGTCAGCATACGTCCGAGTTGTTGGTTTAACAATTCCAACGTTGCTCTTAACAACTTGGGTGACGTCAACTTGTTGACATCAACGTCGAAGTTGTTAGATTAACAACTTCGACGTTAAACCAACGTCCGAAGTTGTTAACTTTCAACAACTTCTACGTATGACGTCAGCATACGTCCGAGTTGTTGGTTTAGCAATTCCAACGTTGCTCTTAACAACTTGGGTGACGTCAACTTGTTGACTTGAACGTCGAAGTTGTTAATCTAATAACTTCGACGTTAAACCAACGTCCGAAGTTGTTAACTTTCAACAACTTCGACGTATGACGTCAGCATACGTCCGAGTTGTTGGTTTAACAATTCCAACGTTACTCTTAACAACTTCAACTTAAATTTAATTTTTTAAATATTATAAAATATTTTAAAATTGTATGGAATTTTTTTGGAATATATTACTTAAATTGGACTAAAAGTTTATATATTTATATTATTGAAGAAAATAAGTTTATTAAATTTATATCTTGCAAATGCGTAAAAATATTTACACGTAATTTTAATATAATTTCATGGAATTTTTTTTTCTATTAGGATTTAATTTTTCAATTATATCTTTATCGTTATGATGTTGAATAAACACATAAAACATTTAGTTCGTGCAACACTATAAAGGGATTGAGTTCTTCATCCCAATCATATCTTACTTATCCAATCTTGTTTGCGGGGTTATAACACTATATTAATGTGAAAAATGTAGTGAGTTTATTCCTTCGCTTACATTTTAAGTAAACTTGATCATCAAAACATTATCATCTCCCAATACTCTTTGTAAGTGAGATTTTGACCATTTGTGATAAGGTAATGACCCTCAAATCCAACAAAAAAAATATCTAAGATGATAATGTTTGAAATAAGTAAAAAAAAAAAAAAAAAATTAATGAATATGCAGGGGGAAGTGACACGTGTGCATTGAACTTGACATATCAACAATTTTCAACGTATATTTTAACAACTTTTGAAACGTGAACTTGTTGACGTCAATAAGTTATTGTTGGATCAACAAGTTCGACGTGCAAGCAACATCTGAAGTTGTTGACAGTCAACAACTTGGGACGTATGACCTCAACAAACGTCCAACTTATTGCATCAACAATTTTAACGGTTTTATTAACAAAATTTAATAATATACGATAATTTTTAAATTTGTTATGTACGATAATATTTTCATATTTTAAAAAACACGTTGTTTATGTCAATTCATTGTTATGTAAAATCTATTTAAATAACGTGAACTAGATTTGTTATATGTGTACCTCAATTAAATGTGATTTAGTCAAATATCCTGAAGTTATAATATTTCACACATAACTTTAGACTAAAGTTAAACATATATCCATCATACTGACTGAAATTAATTAATATGGTCTTAAATACAATGATTTCAAATATGATTAATAAAATTAATATGTAAAAATAAAATACATGTTATTTTGGTGTATCATTAATAACTATAGCGCCCGTAAAAAAAAAAATATGCACAAACAATGAAGTAAATGTATGGTTTAAGAACGATAAAATGGACAGGGTCTAAATAAGTCTCCATACCCGCAATGCAATTATTCAGGTGTAAACTCAAATCGGTAATATCAAAAACCATTAAAAGAACCGGATCAACACAACCTGCATAACCAAGACAAGATTATGGGTGTATTCGGAGACCCGCAAAATACCCGTCCCTTATATACCTCCTACCCGCACCCGCATAAAAAAAACCTCTAAGGCAATCGTGCCCCCATAACTAAGAAATGTTGAGCCAATACAAATGGTTGGGCGGCCTTACTCCCATGTCAGCGCACCTAAGGCAGTGGTTGGCATGATAAATGGTCATAGGTGCGCGACCGCATCACATGATAGGTGCAGCCGCGCACGACCACTGTCAAAACTGTGCTGCCGCACTTATCATGTGGTCTAGCCGTGCACCACCACTGCCAAAACTGCGTGACCGCACCACATGATAGGTGCAGCCGCGCACCATCACTGCCAAAACAGAGCGGCCGCACCTATCATGTGGTGCAGTCGCGCACCACCACTGCCAAAATTGCGAGGCCGTACCACATGATAGGTGCAGCTGCGCACCATCACTGTCAAAACAGCGCGGCCGCGCTTATCATGTGTTGCAGCCGCGCACCACCACTGCCAAAACTGCGCGGCCGCACCAGATGATAGGTGTAGCCGCGCACCATCACTACCATAACTTAATTTTAATTTTTTATATATAGTAAAATATTTAAAATTGTATGGGATTTTTTTTAAAACATTAAATAAATTGAACTAAAATTTTATACATTTATATTATTGAAGAAAATAAGTTTATTAAATTTATATCTTACAAATGCATAAAAATATTTACACGTAATTTTAATATAATTTCAAGGAATTTTTTTTTCTATTAGAATTTAATTTTGCAATTACATCTTTACCGTTATGATATTTAATAAATACATAAAATATTTAGTTCGTGGAACACTACAAAAAGATTAAGTTATTCATCGCAATCATATCTTATTTATCCAATCATGTTGTGGGGTTGTCGCACTATATTCATGTGAAAAATATAGTGAGTTTATTCCTTCACTTAGTTTTTTGAAATTTAATTTAGAGTATTTTAGTCTTTTTATGGTTTTTATCACATTTGATCGTACTTAAACGATCAGAGGGATTAAATTGATGAATTTCTAAAACTTTATGAATGACGGGTATTCAAAATGCATAAGTTTAATATTTCGTCAAACATTATAGACTAAATTGAAATTTTCCCTTAATCTTTTTACATTTAATAATTTTAGTCTCATATATCCAATCAATAAATTCTAAAATGTCAAATTTTTATAAATTCTAGAGCGTAAGCTTTTCATCGATCGCACTCACATCATGGCATAGTCACGTACTTATTCCAATATTGGTGCGCGACTACACTACCGTTTTAGCACGATCACACTCCCATTCCAATGCAAACCTTTCATTGATCATGGGTGCGCGGCTGCACTCACATCCTAGTTCGGCCTAGTACTTACTCCAGTGTTGGTACGCGGCCGCACTACTGTTTTAGCGTGGCCGCGCACCTATCCCGGTGCAAGCATTGATCATGGGTGCGCGTCTGTACTCACATCCTAGTGCGGCCGTATACTTACTTCAGAGTTGGTGTCTGGCTGCACCATTGTTTTAGTGTGGCCGCGTACATATATCAGTACAATTCAATTTAATTTTTAATTTTAAAATGTAGAAAAATATACTAACTTAAATTATATTATATTTTAAATATAATAAATTAAATTGGATTAAAATATTATTTAAATACATTTTTTATAAAATAAATTTATTAAATTTATTTCTTACAAATATTTAAAATTATTTTTCATTCTATATTTTATATAGTATTGAAAATAAAAAAAAATAAAATAAAATTATAATAAACTTTAATAAAATTTAAAAATTTTCATATTTAATAAAATGATAAAAAGTTACCTTTACAATTTAACTTTTAAACAAAGCGTATGGTGAGACTAAAATATAGTTCACCAAACACTACAAAAAAAATTGAGTTATTCCTCTGAATCGGATCTCATTTCTCCAACCAACATTTATGGGATTATGGCACTATATTTATGTGAAAAATATGGTGAGTTTATTCATTTATTTACTTTGTAAGCAAGCTTCAACTGTATTTAAAATTAAAACATGAAACTTGAATAGACTTCAATGGGTTCTGTAAAACAAGTTCGATGTATATTCTTATTTTTGGTGCATTCACAAGGTGTTAACTTGCACGTTTGCAAGTCAATTCTACTAGAAATAAAGAAACTCAAAGAAGGCAAAGATGCACTATAAAATCAATTTCAAAAAGGAATTACTGTAGCCAATGGGGCTCCTAACACTAATATTACCTTACCACAAATTATTGTTCAGAGGTATACGCTTAGTTTTCATTGATAAAAAAATCACATAAACATTTAACATAGCCACTTTTAGTTAAATTCTTTGCCAAAATTGAGTGAACCATATATTGCTTATCAAACGTGAAATCAAGAAGAATCTTTATACCATTGTCACTCATAGTGAAAAAATATATATATATATATATGTAAAATATATAATAAGGCCAATCAAAATTTTATCAACACTATTCCCTATATCAATTTTGTTGATAATATAGCCCACAAAAAATTAACAAACACTAAAATAATATAAATAAATTTATTACTGATAAAAAAATTAATATGTAATATAAGTTAAATTTTTTATATGATTTTGAATGAACATGTAACTCCATTTAAATTTCAAAACTCTAAAATAAATTAACACTTTAATTTAATCTTTTTTCTTTCATCAAATTTACTCATCATCTAAACAAATTTCAATTCTTTCATAAATATATCAATATTTTGTACTTAAAATATCGTATGAAAATGCATTGATTATCTAACAAAAATTCAAATCCATTTAAATAAAACTTTAATTTTTTTTATTTATAATTTTAACATTTAATAAAGCTAAAAATATATAAATACATAAAACCACATTCTTTTTTACATGTTTTGAATACCTTTATTCCATAATTCCATGTTTCATAACTTGAAACATTTCTTTTTCTTTTTTGAAATAACTTAAACACATTTTTATCACTTAATAGAATTTGTAAAATACACAATAAAAATTTTATTTGCCAACTAGAATTTTATTAACCCCATTACCTACATCCATTTTATTGATGTTATGAATTTCAACCCATTAAAAATTAATATAAAAGAAATAATATTTTCCCATTTTTATGTTAATAAATCAACCTCGAGATTATAGCAACTTTTCCATTAAAATAATGATTATCACACATTAACACCAAAACCCCATTCTCATACTCCTTGAAATAACCATAAATAATACAAGATCTACACATTAAACATTCTTAAACCAAAAAATATATCCTATGCTTCTGCAATTGCTAGAGATAAAGAAGCCTTAAAATTTTTAAGACCTGAAAGTATTTGTTCTCTTTAAAATTTGGAATAACCACACCAAAACCAACCAATTTTCTTTCCACACAAATTGTAGTGTCAATATTTAATTTAAAACATCCTTAGCTAAGTAGTTTCCATTAGATAAGAGCTGAAACACTTGAAATCTTCCAGGCTAGATTAAAACTATGAAAATCCACAACAAAAGAAACAGATTAGTGACAACATCTTTAATTGGAAGAGGAAAACAATGAACAACCCTATTCCTTTTATACCAGTTTCTTCAGAAAATAATAATCAGAAGCTCAAATTCATCGCCTCCTAACATTATTGTTTCTTTAATAACTGATTTCTCACATCTAAATGAGTGAAAAACAATTACTAAAAATAATAAAACTCATCATAATGGATATTTCAATAAAACCCACCAAATATCCCCAAACAACGCTCCATATGGAAAATACTAATATAAACTCTTACCAACATTAACTTGCCTCAAAATAAGAATCACATGCGTAAATTTTAATTTAAACACTTATCAAAATATAAAATTCAGATAACTTATTCAACTTGTTTGTTATATACAACAAAACCAAGCATACACAATTTTGAAGATTTGCAATGTCGCCACGCAATAACATATACCTTCGTCCATCTTTGTTTATAAATCACTATATTGGTGTATTTAAAAAGCTATTTGACCAATTTAAGGATTGAGCAAAACAAGTTTACATATAAATCAATGATCTTAGCATGTCAACAACAATCAACATCAAATTCAGCACCTCAGTTCACAAGTTCTCCAAGATGTATCAAACACTGAAAAAAAAAAAAAAAACGAATAACTTCACATGAAACCTAAAATTAACCTTTCCATACAAATATTTTTCCAAATAGAATCTACATTGTTACTCTCACAATGATGAACCAAAAATCATTTTCTTATAATTGAAGCAAAATGATTGCAGTTTGGGCACCAAGGGTAATTTATTTTCTCTTTTCTCATTTAATTATATTTTGTAACCTTTCTATAGTTCACATGGAATTATAATGCTACTAATTACAATAACAAACAAACCATTAACACAAAGTATCATAAAAGTCAAACCAAGTAACCAACAATTATATCAAAATTATATAGCTCCTAACACCTATTAAAAATTTTTTGGCATATGCTTTTTGTAACAATCATTGAACACACATGATGGAGTTACAATAACATTCTCACGAATTACCAGCTTGCTATCTTTCAGAGGTGACCCAACAGTAAACACATCAAACGCTGCCTGTGACAACAACAAAATCCTGTCATTTAACAAACTATAATAATAAAAGAACTCTTTGTTTTTGCTATAAAGATTGATAAATAAAATCAAGTAATGTGTCCACAAAGCCAAAAAAATATATGGGAAGCTACATGATTCTCTAGGACCCAAAATGCACATATATAAAACCAATAGGAGAACTGGCCAAGATCCATGAAATCTTACTTATATCATCTATAAATGCACCA
The DNA here is from genome assembly GCA_022984855.1 of Dimocarpus longan. Classification (NCBI taxonomy): domain Eukaryota; kingdom Viridiplantae; phylum Streptophyta; class Magnoliopsida; order Sapindales; family Sapindaceae; genus Dimocarpus; species Dimocarpus longan. The sequence goes on from CM041014.1 coordinate 23,190,124, forward strand.
CATCTCAAGTGTTAGAATTAAACTATACCACATTCCGAATTTTCATTTAAACGAAGTAACTAACATAAACATAACAAAACCTTGTTAAGGCGTTCAGCGTCCTGCATCTTTTGAAACATTCATCTATCAATTAACATCTTATTCTCAGCCTCTACCTTTTTAGTTTTCACAATCATCTCTTCGAGCTGCACTCTAATTTGATGGTTCTCACTTACAACCAAGTCCAAAGTTTTAATGTGCTCCTCCAAGTCAGCCTTCAACTGAGAACCAGTACATGCATAATAATAGAAACCAGATTTAAACACACTACATTGACTTAAAATAGTATCTTGATTTCTTAGTGATGCAAAATGAATCAGAATTTCAATGTTAGCTACTATATTTCTGAATCACAGTAGCAAATCAATAATGTTTGGAGATCATATAATCCAACTAGAACATCTTACAGTGAACATACCTAGTCTCTGGTGTTGCAGATCCTCTCAACTCCGTACTCCATTCCCACATAAACTCCAACTACAGTTCTTGTTAAAGCATAAAAGAAATCATCAAACTTATTTGCCCGCCAAATTCAGATTTCATGTACAACCTGTTTTAACAAGTACTTACATGCAATACGCCACATACTTATGCTAACTTACCCAATATACACCTTATTTACACATCTTCTTCAACTGCAATGACAACTCTATGAGTTAGCAAGATCAATAACTTGTGTATCATGTGTATGCATCAAAGTTTGAAGTCCACCCCTAGTGCTATCAATTGAAAACAGAACAATAGAATATTTAATCTCATAAAAGTAAAGACTTTCCATCAAAGACCAAATTATATTAACTTGAGTACAACAAGGAAATCTATTAATTTTTGGAATGGACTAATCTAAATGATTTGAAACAAACTTGTTACACATGCTAATACCAGACAATGGACTAATCTATTCATTCCTGCACCAAAATCCTCTACCTAGCAAGCCAAAAACACACAAGACTAAAACCGCAAGAAAAACCTTGTTTGAGTCACCTCCTCCTGGAGAGAATCAATATGAGATCCTCTCTCTCGTAACGAAGCTTTAGAAGCTCTGGCCTCTGCCACTTCAACCACAAGCTGCTTCAATATTGATGATGATTTATAACCTCTATGGTTCCTCTCTTCTTTCTCTATACCTACAACCACAAAGCTAAAAAAGAGAAAAAGAAGATGAGGTTGCTCCAATATTGATGATGATTTACAACCTCTCTCTGACTCCTCTCTTCCTTCTTTGCTTCATGTGTTCCAATAATACAATGAGGAGAGTATGGAGGCTCAGGAATATCAGGATAATGAGAATCAAGAAAAGCAAAAACAGACCAGTTTCTGTCACAAAATGCTCTAGCAAGCCTCACTGCTCATCCACCAGTTTACAGCCTCTCTGGATCTGTAACTTGTGGGATGCAAACCATTTGGATCGACTTCAATTAGCAATTAGATCTAGGGTTTCTGTTTTTCAACTTCTGGTTCTTATGACAGAGGAGAGAAAAGGGACAGAGGGTATTACCTCTTTAACCGGTTCCCCACTTCTAATCATTTTTAACTATTTTTTATTTTTTCTTATTTTCTCACCATTGGATCATCATCCAACGGTTCACCTCTCTTTTTTCTTTAATTCGTATGATACGAACGTTTTTTAAGTTTGTATCATAGCCGTGTCCATTTAATCAAGCTTCGGGGGCAACGTCTTCATTCCGCTTCCAGAATTCAAACATCTTTTCAGTCCATTTCACTTCCATCATCCACGCAATAACAAAGAACTCTTGGGATTCTGGTCTTGCTCTATACACACTGAGGTCTACAATGCAATGGTAGCTCGAGAGGCAGAGAACGAAGTGGATATTGATGAACATGAAAAAGAAGAGGAAGATGTGAAATGGTTCAATCATTATTCATCAAGTCATCAAATACTTTTAGTGGGTGAAGGAGACTTCTCCTTCTCTTTGTGTCTAGCATTAGCTTTTGGCTCTACTTCTAACATTTGTGCTTCCTCTCTTGATTCTTACGGTAATACATTAACTTGTCTGCTTTGTTTGTTATTCATCAAAATCGTTGTTTTGTATTTAGTTTTTGAAATATATATATATACATGTTTGTTATTGTTTAAGATTGATTTGTTGGAGTACAGGTTGAATTAAAAATTGTATATTGATTATGTTAAGAGTATACATTAAAGAAATACCTTAGAATCGAATTGGACTTGGCTAAATCACCGGTTGGTAAAATTATCCATCAATAACAATGTTTACACTGGTTGTAAAGTGTTTATCGAAGAATATCCAATAATTGTTATTGATGGGTAATCGTACCAATAAATAAGATAGCTAGACCTCTTAGAATTTGTTTAAAATATAGATTGTGCTAAGAGTACACTTCAAAAATATATCCTGTTATGTTGTTTTCATTTTTAAAGAAAAATTGTGTTGTTGATAGTTTAAGACTAATTTGTTTGACTTCAAGTCGAATTATGATAGTATTGGACTGTGTTATGAGTAAAGATTAAAGAGATATCTTGAAATTTGTTTAAGATATGGGTTGTTCTAAGAATACATGTTAGAGAGATACCCCGTTATTTTGTTTTCATTTTGAAAAAAAGATATGATCCTTTTATATTGATTTGTTTGAGTCCAGGTTGAATTAATAATTGTATTTGAATTGTGCTAAAAGTATGTATTAAAGAGATATGTGATGATTAAATTCATATAATATAAATAATGTACACTTCTATGGCTTGAGAAAGATTGAAATTTTGTTTTTGCTTTGTTTCAGAATGTTAGATATCAATGTCAGCAAGACCTCTGTGGGCCTCTGTATACAAATGTTGCAGTTTTCTGTTGTTTTTTAGGATTCATTGTGAATGGACTTGGTAATTTTCGTGTTTGCCATTCAAACAAAAGTCTTAAAACTCTAAGTTGAAACTAATTGAATGATGATATTTAACAATTATGGTATTTAAGATCTTAGACTCATTATCCCCAAAAAATAGCAATTAAGATATCGAATTTGACATGTAATCCTAGTACCTTAAGTCTAATAGCCAATCAAGAATATTTATAATGCGGAATTTGACACGATACTCGTGTTTCATTCATTTTGTTTTGTTTAGATGAGTTATGCAACTCTAATAGCTTAAGAATTTAGGTAAGACCAAAATAATAATATTTACTATATTGAATTTGAGTATTCAACACATTAATAGTTCTTTATCCATTCTGTTTCATTGAGGTGGTTTGTAATCAATTTGGTATGGTTGATTAGGTACTGTGATAAAAAATTATAAGAATGCAAGATCAAATCTTGACACTCTAGAGAAGATGGGAGCATCTGTTTTACATGGAGTGGATGCAACAAGAATGAAGTATATCATCCTGATTTGCGAATGCGGAAGTTTGATGGGATAGTTTTCAACTTCCCTCATGCAGGCTTTCTTGGAAAAGAAGACAACCACCTTGTCATCGGGTGAGCTTTTCGTTTTACCCATTAATGGAAGGAGTAACAATCTATAGATACGCAACCTCATTAAAGAGACTTAAAACTTGGTTGAGACAAACTACATTGTTGCTTTTGTGAAATTGTATGGCTCTTGCGAGGGATAGTGTGTCAAAGGTCTTTCCTGTCTTTGGTTGATTGCGTATTTCGGTGCTTTGAGGAGTTACAGTAAATGAAGGAAGTGAATGTGAAAGCAGGGTTTAATAGACATATGTGACAATATGGTGACATTAAACATGTTAAATATGTGTTATTGTTCTTAAAAGTAATAACTATTTACTTGTTTTGCTATATTAGTCAACCGTTTAGAATGATTGTTGTTTTTCTAATTTATTTACTAACATGCTTCAGTGCATATCTGCTCTCATTGTCTCTGTATTCTGTGAATCACAGGATGCACCAGAAACTTGTGCATGGCTTCTTTAAAAATGCTAGTCGAATGCTAAGGGCTAATGGTGAAGTTCATGTTAGCCATAAAACAACAGGTCCATTCCGTAGCTGGAATCTGGAGGAACTTGCCAGCAAAAACTCGTTGTCATTAATTGACGCTGTTGATTTCAAAATCAAAGACTACCCAGGTTACAACAACAAGAGAGGAGGTGGTTGCAGATGCCATGAGCCCTTCCGCTTGGGAAAGTGCTGTACCTTCAAATTTAGATTTTCACGTTCCGCTAAGAAGAAATCTAGAGCAGTGAATGTCCATGGATTTCCTGACAGGAGATCTCTGCAACTTCCAGGGGTTCCTATCATTATTCAGAAACAGGAAACTTCATTTGATTCAAGACATTGTGATATGCGTATGAATGAATTTCCAGACCATGGGGGGTTACATCTAGCAATGAATTTCCAAAGAGAAACCCCCAGGATGTTTAGTGGTCACTTGAGTAATGTTTCAGAGACATTTAGAAGAGTTACTAATGTTGTTGACTGCATTGTTTATGAAACTCTCAGACCAGAAATACAAGTAATCTTCTGGGGTGTATGGGTTTGCCACTGACAGGTGATATCCAAAGGGAGAGGCTAATGATCACTGAAGGCTGCTTCGACAATGTTAGGGAGATACACGGAAGAGAAGGTGATTGTGTGAGTTATTCTGTTCATGGATCATGTTTGCCTTGTTTGGAAAGGCGTATGGAAGAAGCACCAGGAAGAACATTAAATGGTGATTTGTATGTCAGAAATGAACTTCAACGTTTAAACACTCTACGAATGATGGCGAGGAATTATGGTGACCATTTTTGAGGGAGGGTGGAGGAATGTATCATAATTGTAGTGGAGGCTAGAATCACGTTTAGCCTTTTATTGTGAATGGCAATTAGACATAGATATTGCAGTATATGTAGGAAGCATATTTTTGCTTTTGCAGTAAATTTACCTTCAAAGTTTCTCTATAACTCTCTCCTCTCTTCCCAATATAGTCCTGAAGCAGAACGTCACTACTCCCAGTTTCAGATATCATCCAGAGGTGGAAATTAGATCCATTTATTAACTTGAATCCCCTAATAGAGAAAGTCTGGGACCAGATTCATGAATTCAGTTTGGATGAGATATAAATTTGTTTCTACATGTACTTTGTCTTCCTGAATACAGCTCAGCACCCCTGAATCTGGATATGCCCTGGAAACTTTGCTCATTTATGTTTCTAGCACTAGTTTGATATATTGTAATACAAAACATATTTTTTCAGTTTCTGATGCAGAACTTTGCTCATCTTTGGTGTAGTCCTAGGAGTGCACTCTACCACTAAACTAACAGTCCATCGTGTGGGCACAAATGGGGGCCCCACCCCTATCCCTATTCCTTCACCTTTTCTCCATCCTCACCTCAATCTCTATTTATAGAAAATGGGGATTAAAAATGGGGATGGGGATATTCCGGGGTAAGTTCCCCCGTCCTTGTAGGCATTCCCCTATTTCTCCCATTTTTCCCCTTTTTCATATTCTCATTTTATATTGTTTGACCCACAAAATAATTTGATAGATTTTCAATATACTAAATGCACATCATTTGAACATATGAAATCAATAACATTGTATTACAATTATAATCATTTAATGTAAATCATAACACATGACAAAAATTCAAATAATATATAATTATTAGATATGATAAAATCATAAATGGAGAAAATTAGGAAAATTATTAGAATTAATTTAATTATTTAAATAAAAATATATTACACTTTTATATTATAAATGGAGGAAATGAATGTACAGGTATTACAATCAGAACCTTATAATATAAATTTTTAATATACAATCTGGAATAAGCTCTCAAAAATAGGAAAAAATAGACATACACATACAAGTGGAAATTGTTTCAAACAAAATTCACAAAAATATAGGAGTGCGGCTCAAATCCTAACACTCAAAAGAGAGATAGGGGATGGTTGCACCACCAACCAACTGTCTATTGGTTTTAAGTTCTAATATTACACATGCAAACATACATACATATATACAGTTAAGATAACTTCTTGTTCTTCTCTTTAAATAACAGCGAAGGCACAACAATTCATACCTTCCTTCAACAATAACTTCTTAGTCTGTTCAAAAACCAAAATTAACTAACAAGTTAATCGTTCATTGGCGGACTTCCTCTGTAACATATGGAATAATACTGAAACTTTCACTTATGACATTTCAACTCATATCTTGGTAAGTAGATCCTTTATTCAAGAACTGTAAGCTTTCTATGCTTTTAAATTCTAACGTGACAAACGATTATTTTCTTTGCTTGTAATACTAGTGGATGCCATTTAATATTTATTCACTTTATTTCATTAAAATGCTGATCACAAGTTTTAAAAACATTTGTGGTAAGTTCATATAAATTGATTATTCATTCATATAAATTTTGACAAGATCAGGATTCTAAACAAAGTTTATGTCCGAGAAAACGTTATGCAACATTGTATAATCATTCCTCTAATGTTACATGTCGGACTCCTTATAGAAGTGGTTTTGTAATATTATATAACAGTTGCTCAAACATAAACAAATTTTGAATCTTGGACTTGAGAAGAACTGTTCACATAATAAAAGTTTGTCGCACTTGTGAAAAAAAATCCAACCTATATGTAACAACCAAACATTAGGTACCACTGCACATACCGCCCGACAACCCCATGGGATTCGTAGTCTTGTCACAGCTAAAGGAAAAAACAACAATTGTTTTTGTGAAAAATATGAATTTTGCGGAACACTGAGTTTTAAAATTTTTTAGAAAACTTAAGAAACTCTAGATCTATAAAACAATGAAATAAAATAATACAAGAAAAAATAAAAATAAGATTTTTACTTTATGTATTGATCTCTGTGGATTGCTCACCACCTAGCCTTTCTTGATATGTCTCTACACCAAGAAATAAGTGAGTGAGCACAATTATATAAAATTATGCTCACTTTCTATTGATGTCTTTTCTAAAAAGAATTAACAATATATTTAAAAGGTGAGTATATGATTTTGGTTATACAAAGAAGAAAGATACAGATTCTTCTTTTCTATATTATGCTGTAGAAAACCTTTTTCTTTCTATTTCAAAGAACGTACAGCAAAAACCAAAACTAATTTCTATATCCAAAAGAAAACTATTTCTTTTTTATTTATAGGCAACTAGTTAGGGTTTTAATTAATCAAAATTAACATTAAACCCCAAGTTTATTAAAATTAAACTTTTGTCCCATATAATATAATTAATTCAAAATTAATTCATGTTATGTTTTAAAATTAAACCTGTGACCCGTAATTAATTCATAATTAATTTATACCCTGTCACAGTTGAAAATCAAATTCAAAACCTCTTATATAATTAATTAAATAATTATTAATTCATAATTAATTATTAAATAATTTGAATAATCAATATTATTCAAATATTAAATGAACACAAATTTTGCTGCTTGCGTAACAATTATAATTAGACGGTTCAATTATAATATTCTATATACAAGTTTCTTATAGTGAAATGAGCTATCAAGGGGACCTGATGGACCTACAATTTTGAGCTCCAATAATATCGAAATTATTAATTAAACTCTTTAATTAATAATTCACTATTATTAATCTTAGAGTTACTTCACTAAAAATTTAAGATTGCACTTTCAAAACTGTAGATGTTTTTATACAATCTAAAATTTTCAGTATCCATTGATTTAATCACTACATATGATTTGACCCTTCACAAATAGTTCATAATTAGAGCTAGGTCAAAATATCCGTTTTAGCCCTCTAATTATTTCTTAATCCTTAAGTATCATTGATTCTCTAATGAACAATACATCCATAACAACTTATGAATTTATCTTTTCATTTTCATATGAATGGAAAGTTGAGCGCTCATATTGTTCAAGATCTGAATCAACTCTTAAGGGAACTACTTCTCTACTTCTCGCAAGAAGGAGTGGATTCCACTATCGTGTAGAATGTTCCCAGCTACTTACTAAATCATATTTCCAAAGTACGAAGTTATTGAACAGACATCTACACCGATCTCACCCATGTAAATTAAAGGATATAACTCAACAAGCAGGAGTCCATAATACACTCAGGATTAAGATCAATTCATATATGATCATCTGATTGATAAATATAAATCTCTGAGTTTAACGGATATTGATAAGAGAATTATATTTATCATGGTCCAGTCCTATATAATCTATATTATATAAAGTGCCTCCATTTTCATATCACTACATGAATAGTCTCGGATAAGACTATTGTACCGAATACAAAATGGACCGCAACTATAGATTTACCACAAATAAAGTACCCAGTTTTATTTGCTTTCTACGGACTCTTTAGATTACTTATTTCAAATTAAATCCGACTGTATATAACACTTATATATTTAGTTTAAAATTACATTAGTAATCAAGGATGTTACTCATGATATATACAATTTTTGCAAAATATATAAACTGAATAAAATGAATACTTTATTATTTATAAAATCGTTTACATTATTACAAGTTCTTAGGGCACAAAACCCAACAATCTCCCACTTGCCCTAGAGCAGATGAGACATATCTCGTAATCCTAGACCTTTTAGATGACCTTTAAACACTTTAGCCATTAAGGTCTTCGTAAACGGATCAGCAAGATTATCTTGTGATGCAATTTTCATCACGTTCGCATCTCCCCTTTGTACGATCTCCCTAATGAGATGATATTTCCTCTCTATATGCTTCCCTTGTTTGTGACTTCTTGGTTATTTGGAATTGGCCACTACACCACTATTATCACAATAAAGGGTAAGTGGTTTATCCATATCTGGAACAACTTCCAGATCAGTCAAGAATTTACATAGCCATACCGCTTCTTTAGCTGTTTCACAAGCTGCTACATATTCGGCTTCCATAGTGGAGTCAGCAATGCATGATTGCTTAACACTCCTCCATACAATGGCTCCACCAAGAGTGAATACTGATCCAGATGTGGATTTTCTAGAATCCTTATCCGATTGAAAATCAGAATCTGTATATCCTAATGGGATCAAATCCTCTCCAGAATATACAAGCATATAGTTTCTCGTTCTTCGAAGATACTTGAGAATATGCTTTACTGCCACCCAATGATCAAATCCTGGATTGGATTGATAACAACTAACTATTCCCACCGAATAACATATATCCAGTCTCGTGGATAACATAACATACATGAGACTGCCTACTGCAGAGGCATAGGGAATCCATCTCATATCCTCAATTTCTTAAGGTGTCTTAGGACACTGTTCCTTAGACAAATGAACTCCATGACGAAAAGGTAAATTACCTTTCTTATAGTTCTGCATCGAAAATCACATAAGAATCTTATCGATATACGATGCCTGAGACAGCGCTAACAGTTTGTTCTTACGATCCCGAATTATTTGGATCCCAATGACATAACTGGTCTCTCCCAAATCTTTCATTTGGAATTGGCTAGCGAGCCAGCTCTTTACGTCTGACAATACTCCAATATCATTCCTAATGAGTAGAATATCGTCAACGTAAAGTACAAGGAAAACCACTTTCTTATCGATTATCCGTTTGTATACACAAGGTTTATCGATATTTTGCTCAAAACCATAAAACTTGATCGAAGTAGCAAACCTTATATTCCAAGATCGAGATGCTTGCTTAAGTCCATAAATGGACCTTTGCAACTTGCAAACTTTTTGCCCTTGACCTTGGAACACGAATCCCTCTGGTTGTACCGTATAGATACTTTCATCAAGATTACCATTTAAAAACGCAGTCTTGACATCCATTTACCAAATCTCATAATCGAGACATGCAACAATAGAAAGAAGAATCTGAATGGACTTAAGCATAGCTACTGGCGAGAAAGTTTCCTCATAGTCAACTCCCTCTTTTTAGGTATAGCCCTTTGTCACTAGTCTAGCTTTAAAGGTTTCAACCTTTCTATCCACTCCTCTCTTCCTCTTATAGATCCACTTGCAACCTATAGGTTTTATCCCATATGGTTGATCCACAAGTTCCCAGACTAAGTTAGAGTACATAGACTCCATCTCGAGATTCATGGCTTTAAGCCATTCCTCTTTATCAGAATCCTCCATTGCATCATGATATGTCAATGGATCATCTACACTCTCATCAGAGATAGCAATTTATGCCTCTGCAATATCTCTATAGCGGACTAGTGGTCTAATAACCCTCTCACTACGACGAGGTAGTAGATGATTCTGATGAGAATCTATCTGACGTTCAAACGTGGTCTGAATTATGTCATTTTCAACAACTTTTGCTGACGGAGTACTATTTGACCTAGGAAGTAACTCCTCGAGTATAATTTTACTTCGAGGTTTGTAATCTTTCATATAATTCTCTTCAAGAAAAGTAGCATTTGTCGATACAAACACTTTGTTTTCTTTGGGATTATAAAAGAGTCCGCCTCTAGTCTCTCTAGGATAACCTACAAATAGGCAAACTTTTGAACGTGGTTCCAACTTCCCAGTCTTATTCTTCAGCACATGTGCTGGACACCTCAATATGCGAAAATGTCGTAAACTAGCTTTACGACCTTTCCACAACTCTAAAGGTGTCTTTGGAACTGACTTAGATGGCATAACATTCAAAATATACATTGCAGTTTGCAATGCATATCCCCAGAATGAATTAGGTAATGATGAATAACTAAACATAGATTTCATCATGTCCAAAAGGGTCCGATTTCTCCTTTCTGCAACACTGTTCTGCTGAGGTGTTCCAGGAGCAGTCAATTGGGATAAAATCCCATGCTCAAGTAAATAATCCTCAAACGCTGTATCGAGATATTCGCCTCCACGATCTGATCGTAGAGTTTTCAATGTTTTATCCAATTGATTTTCAACTTCAGCTCGAAACTCTTTGAACATTTCAAAAGTTTCTGATTTCCATTGCATTAGGTAAACATACTCATATCTTGAATAATCATCAATAAATGTGACGAAGTATTCATAACCGTCTCTAGCTTTAATATTCATGGGACCGCAGACGTCCGAATGTATAAGCTCTAACGGTTCTTTAGCTCTAAGCCCTTTTTCCAGTAAAAGGTCTTTTGGTCATTTTACCTTCTAAACATGATTCATAAACATGTAAAGTATCGATATTTAACTCGTTTAAATGTTCGCTCTTTATAAGTCTGTTTAATCTGTCAAGGTTAATATGACCAAGTCTTAGATGCCAAAGATATGTGTCATCATTATGAGAAATCTTTTGTCGTTTTGTTTTTGGTTTTTCAACCTTAAACATTTCAGTATTAAGCAGTGGGTTATGCATTAATGGTCTTAACACATATAAATCATTTTTTTGCAACCCTGAACAAATTTTCAAACCATTTCTAGAAATAATAACTGATTTATTATAAAAAGAAACAGAATAATTAAATTCCAAAAGTTTAGATACATAAATCAAATTTCTCTTAAAACCTGAAATAAAATAAACATTGTTCATTACAATAAAACAATTATTATTGAAACGAAGTCTAACTTCTCTCACTGCCTTTGCTGAAATGACTTCCCCAGTCCCGACTATCATGTTGAACTCACTCTCATCAAGCTGCCTATATGAATCAATCAACTGCAAAGAAGAACAAACATGATTAGTGGCTCTTGAATCAATTATCCAAGGAGATGAATCATCCTCCACTAAACAAGATTCAATGACTAGTAAATCACATTTACCTTTCATCTTCTTCTCTTGGAGCTCCTTGAGGTATTTAGGACAGTTCCTCTTCCAATGCCCATCAACATCACAATGAAAACATTTTCCTTTGGGTTTAGTGGTCTTGGAGCCCTTTTTGCTCTTCTTCTGAATGGCTTGCTTCTTGGGCTTAACATTAGCCTTAGCCTTTATAGTGTTTCTCTTCCTCTTATTTTTACCAGAAGAAGAAGTCTCAATAACATTTGCCTCACCGGACTTATTTTTGTCCTTATTCATAGACTCATAAGTAGTGAGCTCATTTAGCAGCTGTGTAAGTGAGTAAGTCAACTTGTTCATAACATAGTTGCTCTTAAGTTGCATGAAACTCTTCGGAAGAGTTTTTAGTATCAGACTCACTTGGCTACGCTCATCTATAGCCCCACCATGGCTTTCAGCTGTGTTGAAGTGGGTCATCATTTTCAAGACATGCTCTTGAATAGATGTACCCTCATTCATCCTAGCAGTCATAACAACACGAACAGCTTCGTGTCGTTGTTGCTCAGAAGGTTACCCAAACATGCCCTGCAATGACTCCAGTATTTGAGTTGCTGTTGTCATTGCCTCGTGCTTGGTAGCAAGCACCTCGGACATCCTTGCTAATAAATAGCAGCGGCCTTCTCATCAGTTGTGATCCATTTTTGATAGGCCTCGCACACAGCACGTCCAACATTTTCTGCTAGCTGGGGAGGACAAGGCTGAGTCGTGACAAATTTAAGGTCTTCACAGACCAGGACTGCGTTCATGTTCTTTTCCATTTGACATAATTTTTCCCGTTTAATTTATCATTAGCAAGTATAGAAAACAAAGAAGATATCATTGCTGAAAATAAATAAAGTAATAAACATTTAATATCAATTTACAAAAATTAATATGTATTTTTGGCATAAAATTAAACGTGATGCATGATACACGAATAATGAATTAGAAAATACCCTAGAAAATAATTACTATACCACGATAATATAACATTCTACAAATAAGTGCCGCCATAGGGTAGGTCAAATATTTGTATGTTAGACTGAGACATTCTCAATTAAATAATATAATAAAATAACTCTTATTCCTATATTATTTAACTACCGTTTTTCGGTCAAGAAAATAATTAACAATTAATTATTTCCTTTATGAGTGTAACCCATCATTTCGGATTCCATGGACTTAACTCAAGAATTGCCGCCGTAGGGTAGGTCAATCCCAAGATACATCTAGAAATCCTATCCATTAGGAAGTCAACCTTGATCAACTTAAATGGATACCACCCGTAGGGGACGATAATAAAGTCGTATCGAGGCGCCATTTAAGTTTCATGATGTTGAACTAATGATGGAGACCGCGGGATATACTGTCATATATCCCTCTCCCACTCACTATTTAGAATAAGGGTTTTCTATTTAATATTCCTAGTCATAGTCTTAGATTATTAACGGTTAAGAAGATAATCTAAGCTACTAAGAATTTGTGTGTTGCTAAAGTCTAAAACTTATTAACACTTAATGAATTACCTGATTTTTAACACTTAAAAATCTAAATCAATTTATAAATCTAATCTAAATAATCAAAATTATAAAGACTAGATTTAATATGAAGTTATCTGATTTTAACTAATTAAAATCTAATCCACATTATGAATGCCAATTATTGAAATCTAATTTCTAATTTGAAACTTATGATTTTCTACTAAAATCAATTCAAATTATTTAAAAGGCATTCTATGTATTATTCTTCTATTTATATTAATAAATAATTTAATAGTAAAATAAAATAATATATATGATGCATGTCATGTTATAATGCAATGAGTAGGCACCCTCTATGATTCTATATGACATATTTTTTATGCATGTACATGTTATCAAATTAATCATTCATCTCATGAAAATAATTAAATACAACATGTGTATGACCGGGTTCTTTGGTTTTGACAACCTAAATTTAATTTCATTATTACATAAATTAACCAAGACATTCCTTGGCATTCACTTATAGTCTTCAGGTCTTGAAAAGTCTTCATGGGCTCTAAAAGTTTTTATGGCTTTCTTAGGCTCAAAATTAATCAAATTTAATAATCAAGAATGTCCATCTAATGGATTGGACTTTAAGCCCATTTCTTTATTTTTGGATCCAAGAAAAAATTATCCAATAAATTGTCAAAGGTGTACATGTGTAAATTGACCATCAATTGGTACACTTTTGTCTCATGCACAATTGTGAATCAAACATTCACGCGTAAACTTGTGTAACAATTGCACAAGTTTTTGTCTTTTGTGCATATCACAAATCTCTGCACCATATTTTGTCTATTGTAAAATTGACTTTTCTTTGCATAAGTGCAACAATTACACTTTTTGACTTTTGAGTGCCAGAGCAACAATTGCACAAGCTTTTGTCAATCTCGGTTTTCACAGCGCAACAATTTTACTTTAAAACAAATTGTATCAAGTCAAGTTACACACGTACCGAGCCTGCAACAGACCTGCACACATCAAAGGCAACAGCCATGCGCTCGTTTTCGCACTACTCCAACTGCCCAGAAACACACAAAAATTGCACGCTGCTGTCTGTTGTCGTGCAGTGCTGTCCAACTATATTCAATCGCACAACAAACTGGTTCGAAACTAGTCACCAAACCGCATACGCAACTGGTTCAAAACCAGTCCATACAGTCGCTTTTACCCATAACAGCAGCAAATCTTCAACCCATTCCGCATCAATTTACAAAAAATATAAAAAATCTAAATCTATAAATTTACGACAGAAAATTTATCATAAACTGCTTATAAATTTAAGGGATAATCCCAAAAAACCTCCTCTAGTTTGAGAAAATATCCATTTTACCATTCATGATTTCATTTTTATCCAAAATTCCCCCTAATATTAATAAATACACTCAAAATACCCCCTGAAGGCATGTAAAAAGACGATAATACCCTTGACAGTTACAGATTCTATTAGGTTGACTTTGTTGACCAGTTGATTCTAGGGATAAAATCAAATTAAATAACCAAAGAACCATACAATTAACGATCATACAATGCAATCCTCATTCATCAAACATGAATAAAAATACATCACATCATAATCAAATAAAAAATAATAATAATAGTGCATACTCAATGACATACAAATTAATATTAAACATATTATTTTAAAATCATTAATTTATTGGAACCAAGACTCTGATACTATTTGAAGGAAAAAATAATAATTGTTTTTATGAAAAATATGAATTTTGCGGAACACTGAGTTTTAAAAATTTTTGGAAAACTTAAGAAACCCTAGATTCATAAAACAATGAAATAAAATAATACAAGAAAAAATAAAAATCAGATTTTTATCTTATGTATTGATCTCTGTGGATTGCTCACCACCTATCCTTCCTTGATATGTCTCTACACCAAGAAACAAGTGAGTGGGCACAATTATATAGAATTGTGCTCACTTTCTATTAATTTCTTTTCTAAAAAGAATCAACAATATATTTAAGAGGTGAGTATATGATTTTGGTTATACAAAGAAGAAAAATACAGATTATTCTTCTCTGTATTATGCTGTAGAAAACCTTTTTCTTTCTGTTTCAAATAACGTACAACAAAAACCAAAACTAATTACTTTCAAAAAAAAAAAAAAAAACCAAAACTAATTTCTATATTCAAAAGAAAACTATTTCTTTTCTATTTATAGGCAACTACTTAGGGTTTTAATTAATCAAAATTAACATTAAACCCCAAGTTTATTAAAATTAAACTTTTACCCCGTATAATATAATTACTTCAAAATTAATTCATGTTATATTTTAAATTTAAACATGTGGCCTGTAATTAATTTATACCCTGTCACAGTTGAAAATCAAATTCAAAATCTCTTATATAATTAATTAAATAATTATTAATTCATAATTAATAATTAGCTAATTAATTATTAAATAATTTGAATAATCAATATTATTCAAATATTAAGTGAACACAAATTTTGTTACTTGCGTAACAATTATAATTAGACGGTTCAATTATAATATTCTATATACAAGTTTCTTATAGTGAAATGAGCTATCAAGGGGACCCGATGGACCTACAATTTTGAGCTCCAATAATATTAGAATTATTAATTAAATTCTTTAATTAATAATTCACTATTATTAATCCTAGAGTTACTCCACTAAAAACCTAAGATTGCACTCTCAAAACTGTAGATGTTTTTATATATACAATCTAAAATTTTCAGTGTCCATTGATTTAATCACTACATATGATTTGACCCTCCACAAATAGTTCATAATTAGAGTTAGGTCAAAATGTCCGTTTTACCCCTCTAATTATTTCTTAATCCTTAAGTACCATTGATTCTTTAATGAACAATACATCCATAACAACTTATGAATTTATCTTTCCATTTTTCATATGAATGGAAAGTTGAGCGCTTATATTGTTCAAGACCTGAATCAACCCTTAAGGAAACTACTTCTCTACTTCTCGCAAGAAGGAGTGGATTCTACTATCGTGTAGAATGTTCCCAGCTACTTACTAAATCATATCCCCAAAGTACGAAGTTATTGAACAGACATCTACATCGATCTCACCCATGTAAATTAAAGGATATAACTCAACAAATAGGAGTCCATAATACACTCAAGATTAAGATCAATTCATATATGATTATCTGATTGATAAATATAAATCTCTGAGTTTAACGGATATTGATAAGAGAATTATATTTATCATGGTCCAGTCCTATATAATCTATATTATATAAGATGCCTCCATTTTCATATCACTACATGAATAGTCTCGGATAAGACTATTGTACCGAATACAAAATGGACCGCAACTGTAGATTTACGACAAATAAAGTACCCAGTTTTATTTGCTTTCTATGGACTCTTTAGATTATTTATTTCAAATTAAATCCAACTGTATATAACACTTATATACTTAGTTTGAAATTACATTAACAATCAAGGATGTTACTCATGATATATACAATTTTTACAAAATATATAAATTATATAAAATGAATACTTTATTATTTATAAAATCGTTTATATTATTACAAACTCTTAGGACACAAAACTCAACAATAGCTTGTCACCCATGGTTTATTCAACATTGTATTCCTAGTATTTTATTTATTTTATTTGATATATAAAATAAATAAATAAAAGTGGAGAACAGATCTACCTCGGCTAACTAAAGCTGAAAATACTTTTCTTTCACATGTCGTTCTGATTTGACAGAATGAGAATAGAAAAGTTACATTTTCTATAACACTGACTGTGTTAAATGGAAAAAAGGTTTTTAACCTTTTCATGGCTTTTTTTTTTAATTTTTTTTTTTAGAAAAAAGAAAAGTAACCTTTTCATGTTTTTCATTATTTAATGTAAAATATTATGCAATGAATTTTGAAAATAGTTATTCACTATGTACTATCTAATTTTTATGAAAATATCATAATACAGTAAAATAAATATGTTATAACATGACTATAAACTAAATGTTGTAACACATTCAATTCCACATGTCATGACATAAATTAAAATAAAATATTGTAACTTTGAAAAAATAAAAGTAAAGTAAAAGAATATATAAGTATATTTTCAATGTAATTCGATTTTACTTTATATCCATGATATTTTTAAAAATTAAAATGATAAAATATTATTGACTTATTTACTAGTTTTCCTTGCTGTAGATCTTTTAATATTCTCAATCTTATATGTAGTTAAAAGCCCTCCAAGTTGTGTTTCATAACTGACAATATTATCATTGACGTGCAGGTACTGCAATGTGCAGCATGCCAACATCGTGTTGTCACGTGTCAACATCACGCACTCCAACGTGATGTTCTGGTAGGCCTCTCAAAAGAGAATTTGTTACCATCTAAAAATGTATCTAATTGTGACCACACATGCAAAGCTATCCGACCTTCTTTTCGAATGAGTGTAAAACAAACACTGTATCATTTTTTTTTACAGATATTAACAAACTTTGCAATGATATTGTTATTGCTATTCGAAGAAGCTAAAACTACGTTAATGGAGTTTTTACTTTAAAGTTTTATTTGATTTAACAGCTTAAGTTCTCGTTGACTCATTTAATTAAACATGAAAAGTATCATAATACTTTAAAAGTATATGGTTTTTTCTTTTTTAAATATAGAAGTACATTGTTACAGTATTATTTAAATGACAACTGGGCAACGATGTCATACTTCCTTCATCTCACTAATTGGAAGAACATTGGTGATAGAAAGTTAAATAGCAGTATAATGATGGAGATATGACAGTAATCAAGCATCACAAATTTTGGACCACATGGTTAGTAACCTTTTTATGTTTTTTTTTCCATGAAATTTCATGTTTAATAATCAAATACCATTCTTGACTGTGGTTGAACTCTGTGATAGAACATCTTATACAATTCAATTTTAATCGGTAACAATGATATAACATTAATAATTTATATCAAATGATTACTGGTTATACATCATTGATTGGTTTATTTAAAACAAATTGAAAAAGGATCAAACTTAAAGAGAAAGAACTTCATATCACAAGAATCTAATGGTGTAAATCTGTACATATTAATGGCATGTAACCTTATCGCTGTTATAAAAATGTCAAATATATTCTTACAAGATGCCAATAATACGTCTCTAATCTTAAGGGTGCATTTGATATAACATATTGGATTAGGTTAAATATGATTAAATTTTATATTTGGTGTATGGTATAATTGGATTTGTTGTATTTCAATCATATGTTTGGTGTATGATAGGATTGGAGAAAAATTACTTTAAACCATTTTTAAATAATATAAAATTATTTTAAATTATAAATTAATAAAATATATAATAATTTATCCCTAAAATTAAACGTTAGATATGGGGAATTAATAAAGAGCAATCTTGCTCCCATATATTTACGTTTTATAGATCACTAACTTTTTTCATCTTTAATTTATTATTAGGGTCCTTGAAACCATAATAATATGTTCCATTAAAGGTTTTAGAATAGTATAACTTGTAAATACAACTATTTATTACCAAATATATATATATATATATATATACAAAATTGATGTTTTTTAATCAGGTATTTCCTGTAATTTCCACATATATATATCATTTGTTATATGTTTGAATTAAAGATTGTGAACTTATAAATTAAAATGTAATTAAATGGAAAACTCCTAAGAGGTGTTGGTCTTTCCACTGCACCTCTTTACGTTTTTTATCATATCAAACTATAATTTGAACTTATTTATTTAATTAAATTCGACGGTCTTCTTATTCAAATATTTTAAAAAAAATTTAATTTAAAATTTTCAATAATAAATATTAATTATTTATCTTTTAAAATAGTTTATATTTCAATAATTTAAATTATTAAATATTGTGTTAATATGA
Source organism: Dimocarpus longan (assembly GCA_022984855.1). Classification (NCBI taxonomy): domain Eukaryota; kingdom Viridiplantae; phylum Streptophyta; class Magnoliopsida; order Sapindales; family Sapindaceae; genus Dimocarpus; species Dimocarpus longan. The sequence goes on from CM041014.1 coordinate 23,209,227, forward strand.
TATACGAATTGTATTTTCAATTATTATAATTTTATATTTATTGGATTCCCTTGCACTACAACAAAATAGAGTATTTATACCATACTATCTATACCAGACACTAAAGACCTAGTATGGATAATCAAATCAAATTATAAAAAATTTGAAATAACACTTATCCATACCGGCCACTAAAAGGCTCGGTATGGATAAATGATTATCAATACCAAGCTGCATAGGGCTTGGTATCAATAATAAATTAAAATAAACAATAAATATTATTTTTTATCCATACAAGACGTCAGACAAGCCCACTATGGATATCTTTAAATATTCATACCGGATGGGTCAGGTGTCCGGTATGGATAATCCATTTTTTATTTATTAAATTGCAAATTGTATCCATACCGAGCATTCGACCTGCCTGGTATGGATACTTAATATATTCATACTGGGTGTCTCGGGCGTCCGGTATGTATAATATTTATTAAAAAATATTATATTATCAATACCGGGCGACCCACACGTCCAGTATGGATAATTCATATTATCTAGTCCAGTCGGGTTAGGTGTTTGATGTTGATAATATTTTTATTTTTAAAATATGAAACGGATTATCCATATCGACGCCTGACCTGCCAGATATGGATAATTGCTTTTTATTTTTAAATTTCAAATAATATCCATATCGGGCACCCGACTCGCTCGGTATGGATAATATTTGAAATTTAAAAAATTGAATGGATTATCCATACCGGGTGGCCTACCCGCCCGGTATGGATAACCTAAATATATATTTTTTTCGCCGACAGTCTCCCTCTTCCTCTTCATTTTCTTTCTCTATCTATCTCTTTCTCACACTTTCTCTCTCTAGGAACCCTAGCCACTGCTACTGTCACCATTTCGCCGCTGTCGTTGCTGTTCGATGTCGCTGCCAGCCACCTCTGTCCGATCGCTGATGGGTCATCTACTTCTCCTGACAAGTCCTTCTCTAACTACACTAGCTAGGAGACTTACCTGGCACCCCACGGTGGCTTTCCAGTCGAGATCTGCATTGACTAGAAAGTTTTCATGAAGCTAAGACTCTTTCTCTGCTAAAAAACTATCAAATCCTTTTAGAAACTCTTTTAGTTATGAAAATGAGTGAAAATTTTGTTCGTTGGAAACAACTTTATGAAGACTAGTTTTCAGAAATCCGGTAGCAAGACAACTGTTTTTCGAATATTTCCACCTTGTAGTATTACACAAAACTTGTATAATTCAAATCAATAATTTTTCTTAATCTACTGGGCCTCAGACACTCTTTCAAATACCACAAACATTAGATGCTCTCAAACATAATCATGCCAAAATTAAACTTACTTATAAATCTTAAAACATCGTTACTGAAAATATGATAAACTTAATTTTCCAAAATAATATTTATTAGATGTATCTGAAAATAAAGTGAATGCAATACATGATCACTAGACTATAAACTAGTGCAGCAGTGTCGCGTCTCTAGCTCGTTTGTTCGTTTGACAGAAATGCTTTCGCTACTTTGCTCAGACTTGTACTTGGGGAGGATTTTATAAAATATGAAAAATAGTAGTGAGAATAACTCAGTGAATAGGTAATTTAGTTTAAACTGTAAAACTCATTTAAAATGCAGAAAAGACTGTATTAAACTTTTCATAATTTACTTTTCTTATTTTTCTAAATTTACATCTATTGACATATTTCATTTTTTTAACTAGCTTATATGGCAACTTAGGGAAACTTACTTCTTGAAACTATACGTTTACTTGACTCGATATTAATACAAGGAAATTTTTATTTGCGTGTTTTCAGATGCGAGAACTTGAGATTATGATTCCCCCTAACATTAGGAAATACGAAAAATTGGGATTACGATTCCCCCCAACATCAGATGATATGGGACTTAGGATTACAATTCTTCCAAAATATTAAACCGTATGGGAACTTGGGATTATGATTTCCTACGTCTATTAGGTGTACGAAAACTTGGGATTACGATTCCCCTCGAATATTAAGCCGTACGGGAACTTGGGATTACGATTCCCCCCGTCTATTAAGCATAAGGAACTTGAGATTACGATTCCCCCCGTCTCTTGCCAGATATGCATAGAGTACCTCGATCGAGTTATACTAGAAGTTAAGATAAACTAGAGGCATCAAAAAATCTCTTCAAAACAATTATAACTTGTATTTCTATGCATGCATTTCTTTATCCTTCACTTTACTTGAAAATAATACATTATAGTATATGCTGAATAAATTTATGCATGCATTCTAATACACAATAACACATTAAATCTCAATAAATAATCATAATATTCTAATATAATTTTTGAAGCTTAATAGGTATTCATGATATTCAAATATATAGAAAAATTTATGATAACTTATAAAAGCTTGTAAATATCCACACTAACTACTTGCTTCCACTAACTTATCCACCATTTCACTACGATTATTGCCTGCTCGCCGGTTCACCTATAATTGTTTACAATCGAGTTTTCATTAGTATTTACATTCGCATTAACACTAAAACTTAACCATACGAGTATTTCGAATCAACATTCTTCAAAGCATAATAGCTTCAATTACTCTCACACGATATCAATACGGAAATACTAATATTCACATACGAGAATGATTTCGAAATCAAGTCATTATCGCAAAAAGACAATCCAGTCGAAACTTTACGATTACGCTAACTTTTTTGACTATTTCAAAATTGACAATAACGTCATTCCATTCTCAATCAATATCATCGAAATCACACTCAAATGGCTTCAATAAGCTAAAGTTTCAAAACACAACAAATAAATAACAAACTTTTGCGACTTCGAGAATTTGATCACGAACTATCTTCTTTAATGTTTCGCGCGACTATTTTCATTTCAATTCGAACTTAACGTCAATGCAACTTACTATTTCACTCAAATCATGGAAAACGAAGATTCAAACACTTTGACACACATAAATGAAAATCATGGCAGCATACTACACATTAATTCAATTCCCGTTTTGACTCCGAAAATCTATAATTTAATATATTCGTGCGTAACGAAAACTATCCAATTAACTTTAACATATTCCAATCCATCCTAATGTCAATATTTATCACTTAAATGAGCTTAATTACACATTATGGCAGCTTATTAACATCATATACATTTTCGCATTCAACAATGAAATTCACAAACTAAATACATTCGTATTTGCGAAAAACTTATTCGAATCACTTAGAAACGATTTTTCGAAAATCGAACGACTATTCGATACTTTAAAATACACTATTATGCATCATTTTTCACGTCGAGGAACTAGAAAATAAAAGCACAACATAACAGCTCTTAAATCATATCATAACAGCCCCTACAACAAAATTTTCACGAAATTTCAACATTGAAAATAATCCGTCAACACAATGAAATAATATTGAACAAACCTTTGCACTAACGAGGTTCTAAATCCTAAAACCCAATTATATAATCATCAAATTTCATCCATAACTCATCCTAAATATTTCCCATCAAACGAAGTCCATAAAAATAAACTTTACATACCTTTCGAAAATCAATTCGAAAACTTCGAAACACTCACGCGAAAGCACTGCCTCTATCTCTTTTCTTTTTTGAGAGCTTCTTCAATCAAACATGACATGCATGAGCTAAAAATGCCCAAAATCATCACTAAAATTCGACTAAGATAGCAGCTTATCTTTATATGCAATTTAATGGCTCAGAGTCTCATCAAACTCACCTTGAAACCTTTAGAAAGGCTATTGTCCCTAGTGCCGTGAGTCTCCTCTTCCCAAGTGGGCTTGCATGCATGAAAATCTTCACAAATGGCTTCTAACTCACCCTAAAACAGTTTGGTTTCACTCCCATAGGCTGCTGCACGAGTTAATCTCCCTTAAAACTGCATTTAACTCCTTCACAAGCTCCTGCATGTTGATTTTACTCTTGGGTCTACACTTTAAGCTTCACTGTTCTACTCTCCTTCTTCAAACCGAGCAGCTCTCTCACACTCTCACACGGTCTCGGCTCTTGATTGACCGAATGAAGCAAAATAAAAATAAAAACAGCTCTCCCTCTCACTCACTTAACTCACGGTTTAGAGGTGCTGCTCATGTCTCTTTGATTTGAAGCTTTCGGTTTGATGTATGGAGGACTGAAAGGTGATTTGCTTGGGCTTGAATCTCTCAGCTTTGCTTTAGATCTAATCTTCTCCTTCGGTCACTCTCCCTGTCTCTCAAAAAGGGGTATCTCGGTTTGAAGGAAATGGTGACTAAGCTCCTTCCTCAATCCTCTCTAAATGGTATTCGGGTTTTGCTTCTTGCTCTAGACCGAACGGTCTTTAAACTCTCTTGCGTAGCTCTCTAGCTGTCATGGTTTGCTTGAGCTGCTCATGCTCCTTTTTTTCTCACTTAGCTCATGTCTCATTTCTCTCTCTTGTTTTGCTCTCAAATGTCTCTTTCTTTGCTTTTGAAAAAAATGATGACCGTGAGTATTATATGGACTTTTGCTTCATTCATTTCTTTTTCTTTTTGTCCTCTTTCTTAATTGCCTTCTATCTATCTCGGTCTTTGAGGATTGACCGAATTCCTCTTTTCATTAATCTATCAATTTTATAAATATTTGCTCTCTAAGTCCATGACACTTGTCAATGACCTTGTCTCTTATTTCATGCCACTTGTCATCCATGCATTGACTCTTTCTTTCTTTTCATGCCAAGCGTCCCACTTCATAAATCCATTCACACTTTTTTATTTTCGCCCTTTCAAATTCGAATTCGCTTATGTCTGTCCAGGAATCCACTTATAACTCAATTTCACTTTGGAATTATTTTTAAAATTTTGAATTCATCCCCACGTATTCGAAATTATTTTATTTTTCTAAAAATATTCCATATGATTCGTAATCAAAAATATTTTTCCACTCAAAAATTTTCGAATCGCTCGGAATCTATCCAAATGGATTCGTTTTCGATCCGTTTTACTTTTATTCGAGTCAAAATTAATTTTTGAAACTTTCTAATCACTTATTTCATTTTTCGAAAAATTTTGATTCCCGCAGATTCTTCCTATTCGAAAACGCGATCAATCAAAAAATAGTTCGTTTTCCCATAAACAAGGTTTTGGATTTTATAATTCACTCATCCTTATAAAAATTTCGTCCTCGAAATTAGCTTACTGCCTCTACTTAAAGTAACTCTCATTCTAAAGTCAAGGTCTATCACACTAATGCTGAACATACTCCTAAAATCTTACTCAACTTATTTCAAAATTTTAGATCTATCATTCGATACTCAAATAGAAATTTCGAATATATAAAATTTGTTAACTTGAATATTTAAACATACTGATAAAATCAATGCTGAAAAATGACATCATACTTGCCATTATATTTGGCGAAACCTTAGCCTTCTGCTGAGTCACTGTAACACTCTAGCTTGTACGAGGTCTCCTTGGGTGGAATACCTCTACCAAAACCTCTGCTCGACTGAATTGAAGTTCCAAGTCCTCTCTTGTCCTGAATCTGACTCTCGTTGGGTTGTCCTTGAGTCGCTAATCTTGACCCACTAACCGTAGTTGCTCTTTGCCGACAATCTTTCATATAATGTCCCTCTTGATCACAGTGATAGTAACCTGTGATACCTACATGACACTCTCCTTGGTGGACTCTACCGCATTTCTTACTTATCCCTATTCTTCTCTAGCTACCACCTTTGTTCTGGGATTTCGAGAGTGGTCTTGCAGAACTCTAACTCGACCTTACTTTGTGACTCTGCTAGTTATTATCCGACCATCTGGATTTATTTCCAGATTTAAGGGACTTATTGGAACCTCCTGTATACCAACCTGAACATTGATTGCGCTTCAATTTCTGTACCTATTCTCTGTCATCCAGCACAGTCCTCTTTATTCTCAAAGCTGTCTTAATCAGTCGCCCATACTCTTTGTACTCAACGGCTACCACATAAGCCTTGATCTTTGGATCCAGGCCCTGAACGAACTTGTGGCATCTATTCACCTCATCACTCATTATAAATGGTGCCACTCGAGATAACTCGTTGAACTTTTTCTCATATTCCTCAACTGTCACAACACTTTACACCAGACTGTAAAATTTTTCTACTTTAGCGTCCTTGTACGCCCTTGGATAAAACCTCTCATTAAAATCTTCCTTAAACTTTTCCCATATAATCGGACCAGTCGTTCTTTTCCTTACAGAGTCCTATCAATCTCTGGTTGACACTCGTAGCAAAAATGAAGCAATAGACACCTTCTGGGGATCGGTGCACTCCATCTGTCCAATGCCCTCTCAATATTGTCTAACCATTCTGTTGCAATCTTTGGGCAACCCGTTTCATCAAAGTCCTCGGCACCTAGTTTTCATGCCCTCTCTATGATGGCACTCGGTACGCACGACCTTAGCCCTTGAATAATTTGGGTTAGTCACTCGATTGGGTCTAGCTCGGGCTCTACTGCCAGTGGCTTAACTGGAACCCCTGGTCACGAATCGTTTACAGATTCACTTACTTGCTCCTCTACCTCCAGGGTGGTAGATGGAGCATCATCTGTAGCTCTCCATTTACATGGATGATCGACGCGACGCATGACTTATTGCACTCGGAATCGGATAATTAGTTATAAAATGCATGATGTTTCAAAAATCTCATGAAATTGCTCGAAAATCAAGTACTACATTTAAAATCTCGGCTCTGATACTAAACTTGACAGGACCCTTTCTAACTACACTAACTAAGCGATCTGTCAAGCACCCTATAGTGACTTTCTAGTCGGGATCTGCATCTGTTGGAAAGTTCCCGTGAAGCTAAGTCTTTCTCTGTTGAAAAACTATCGAATCTTTTTAGAAACTCTTTTAGTTATGAAAATGCGTGCAAATTTTGTTCGTTGGAAACAACTTTATGAAGATTGGTTATCAGAAATTTGGCAACACGACGGTTGTTTTTCGAATATTTCTACCCTGTAGTGTTATATAAAACCTGTATAATTCAAATCAATAATGTTTCTCAATCCTGAGGCCTTATTTCAAATACCACAAACAAACAAAAACATGCTCTCAAACTTAATCATGCGAAAATTAAACTTACATATAAATCTTAAAACATCGTTACTGAAAATATGATAAACATCATTTTCCAAAATAATATTTATAGCATGAGATGAATTTGAAAATAAAGTAAATGCAATACATGATCACTAGACTGTAAACTAGTGCAACAGTGTTATGTCTCTAGTTTGTTTGTTCGTCCAATGGAGATGCTTCCGCTACTTTGCTCAAACCTGCACCTGGGGAGGATTTTAAAAAACATGAAAAATAGTGGTGAGAATAACTCAGTGAGTGGGTAATTTAGTTTAAACTGTAAAACTCATTTAAAATGTAGAAAAGACTTTATTAAACTTTTCATAATTTACTTTTCTTATTTTTCTAAACTTACGTCTATTGACATATTTCATTTGTTTAACTAGCCTATATGACAACTTAGGGAAACTTACTCTCCAAAACTATATGTCTACCTAACCCGATATTAATATTAGGAAATTTCTATTTACATGTTCTCAAATGCGGAAATTTAGGATTACGATTCCCCTCAACATTAGAAAGTGCGGAAATTTGGGATTACGATTCCCCCAATATCGAGCAATACTGGAACTTGGGATTACGATTCCCTCCGAATGTTAAGCCATACGGGAACTTAGGATTATGAGTCCCCCCGAATATTAAGCTGTACGAGAACTTGGGATTACGATTTCCCCCGTCTATTAAGCGTACGAGAACTTGAGATTACGATTCTCCCCGAATATTAAACTGTATGAGAACTTGGGATTACGATTCCCCCCATCTATTAGACATACGAGAACTTGAGATTACAATTCCCCCCGTCTCTTGCCATATATGTATAGAGTACCTCGACCGAGTTATACTAGAGGTGAAGATAAACTAGAGGCATCTAAAAATCTCTTCAAAACAATTATAACTTGTATTTCTATGCATGCATTTCTTTATCCTTCACTTTACTTGAAAATAATACATGATAGTAAATGCTGAATAAATTTATACATGCATTCTACTACACAATAACACATTAAATCTCAATAAATAATCATAATATTCGAAAATAATTTTTGAAGCTTAATAAGTATTCCTAATTTTCAAATATATAGAAAAATTTCATGATAACTTATAAAAGCTTGTAAATATCCACACTCACTACTTGCTTCCACTAACTTATCCACCACTTCGCTACGGTTCTTGCCCGCTCGTCGGTTCACTGATAATTGTTTACAATCGAGTTTTCATTAGTATCTACATTCACATTAACACTAAAAATTAACCACACGAGGATTTCGAATTAATAATTTTCAAAGCATAATAGCTTCAATTACTCTCACACAATATCAATATGAAAATACTAATATTCACACGTGAGAATTATTTCAAAATCAAGTCATTATCGCAAAAACACAATCTAGTCGAAACCTTATGATTACGCTAACTTTTTTGACTATTTCAAAACTGACAATAACGTCATCCCATTCTTAATCAATATCATCGAAATCACACTTAAATGGCTTCAATAAACTAAAGTTTCAAAACACAACGAATAAATAACAAACTTTTGCGATTTCGAGAATTTTATCGCGAACTATCATTTTTAATGTTTCGCGTGACTATTTTCATTTCAATTCGAACTTAACGTCAATGCAACTTACTATTTCACTCAAATCATGGAAAAGGAATATTCAAATACTTTGACACATATAAATGAAAATCATGGCAGCATACAACACATTAATTCAATTCCCGTTTTGACTCCGAAAATCAACAATTTAATATATTCGCGTGTAACGAAAACTATCCAATTAACTTTAACATATTCCAATCCATCCTAACGTCAATATTTATCACTTAAATGAGCTTAATTACACATCATGGAAGCTTGTTAACATCATATACATTTTCACATTCAACAACAAAAATCACAAACTAAACACATTTGCATTCGCGAAAAACTTATCCGAATCACTCGGAAATGATTTTTCGATAATCGAACAACTATTTGATACTTTAAAATACACTATGATGCATCATTTTTTATGTCGACGAACTGGAAAATAAAAGTACAACATAACAGCCCTTAAATCACATCATAACAGCCCCTACAACAAAATTTTCATGAAATTTCAACATCGAAAATCATCCGTCAACACAACGAAACAATATCGAACAAACTTCCACACTAACGAGGTTCTAAATCCTAAAATCCAATCATATAAGCATTAAATTTCATCCATAACTCATTCTAAATTTTTCCCATCAAACAAAGTCCATAAAAAAAAACTCCATATACCTTTCGAAAATCAATTCGAAAGTTTCAAAACACTCATGTGAAAGTACTGCCTATATCTCTTTTCTTTTTCAAGAGCTTCCTTCAATCCAAACATGACATGCATGAGCTAAAAATACCCACAGTCATCACTAAAATTCGACTAAGACAGCAGCTTATCTTTATATGCAATTTAATGGCTTGGAGTCTCATCAAACTCACCTTGAAACCTTTAGAAAGGCTGCTGTCCCTATTGCCGTGAGTCTCCTCTTCCCAAGTGGACTTGCATGCATGAAAATCTTCACAAATGGCTTCTAACTCACCCCAAAACAGTTTGGTTTCACTCACATAGGCAGCTGCATGAGTTGATCTCCCTCAAAACTGCATTTAACTCTTTTACAAGATGCTGCATGTTGATTTTATTCTTGGGTCTACACTTTAAGCTTCACGGTTCTGCTCTTTTTCTTCAAACCGAGCAGCTCTCTCACACTCTCACGCGGTCTCGGTTCTTGATTGACCGAATGAAGCTAACTAAAAATAAGAACAGCTCTCCCTCTCACTCACTTAACTCACGGTTTAGAGGTGCTGCTCATGTCTCTTTGATTTGAAGCTTTCGGTTTGATGTATGGAGGACCGAAAGGCGATTTGCTTGGGCTTGAATTTCTCGGCTTTGCTTCAGTTCTGATCTTCTCCTTCGGTTACTCTCCCTCTCTCTCAAAAAGGGGTCTCTCGGTTTGAAGGAAATGGTGACCGAGCTCCTCTCTCAATTCTCTCTAAATGGCATTCAGGTTTTGCTTCTTGATCTAGACCGAATCGGCGGTCTTTAAACTCTCTTCCTTTGCTCTTAGGCTGTCACAGTTTGCTTGAGCTGCTCGTGCTCTTCTTTTTCTCGCTTAGCTCACGTCTCAATTGTCTCTCTTTTTGCTTTTGAAAAAAATGATGACCGTGAGTGTTATATGGACTTTTGCTTCATTCATTTCTTTTTTTCTGTCTTCTTTTTCAATTGCCTTCTATCTGTCTCGGTCTTAGAGGATTGACCGAATTCCTCTTTTCATTAATCTATCAATTTTATAAATATTTGCTCTCTAAGTCCATGACACTTGTCAATGATTTACCATGCATGTATACCACTTGTCTTCTTGCTCTTATCAATTGGTAACACTTGTCAAGCATGTTTCACCTTGTCTCTTATTTCACGCCACTTGTCATCCATGCATTGACTCTTTCTTTCTTTTCATGCCAAATGTCCCGCTTCATAAATCCATTCACACATTTCGATTTTCGCCCTTTCGAATTCAAATTCACTTTCGTCCGTTCATGAATCCACTTATAACTCAATTTCGCCTCTGAAATTATTTTTAAAATTTCAAATTCATCTCGACGTATTCAGAATTATTTTATTTTTCCAAAAATATTCCTTATGATCTGGAATTGAAAATATTTTTCCGCTCGAAAATTTTCGAGTCACTCGGAATATATCCGAATGGATTCGTTTTTTATCCGTTTCATTTTTATTCAACTCGAAATTAATTTTTGAAACTTTTCTTATCACTTATTTCACTTTTTAAAAAATTTTGATTGCCGATGATTCTTTCCGTTCGGAAATGCGATCCATCGGAAAATATTTCATTTTCCCACGAATGAGGTTTTGAATTTTATATCTCCTCCTCTTCTTCTTCTCCTTTTCTTCTTCATCTTTGATATCTTCTTCTTCTATGGTTCTTCTTCTTGTTCTTATTCTTCTTCTATTCTTCTTCTTCGTCTTCTTCATGTTGTCATTCTTTTGTCAATGCAAGGGATGACCGGACTATCGTCCGACCGTCGAACGACAGTCTGGTCATGACACTTTTTTTTTCTTATTTTTTTACTTATTTTCATTTTTTGTAGCTTATTCGCTCATCTAGTGCTCTTCTGGGAACATTTTCTTCGTCGATTCTGTGACATCCCGGCTCCCAAGATCGCCACTTCCTGTGACATCCCGGCTCCCAAGATCGTCACTCAATCGGTACTGTTCCCTCCCCTGGGGATTTTTCTCGCCTCCCCCACCTCTCGAACCTGGCACCTGGGGCTTAATACCAAATTCTTAGAGAAGTGGGTACCAATTGAGCTAGTAGCTCAATTGGTACCCACTTCTCTAAGAATTTGGTATTAAGCCCCAGGTGCCAGGTTCGAGAGGTGGGGGAGGCGAGAAAAATCCCCAGGGGAGGGAACAGTACCGATTGAGTGACGATCTTGGGAGCCGGGATGTCACAGGAAGTGGCGATCTTGGGAGCCGGGATGTCACAGATTCTCCTTCCACTGTTTCAATTTATCTATAAAAAAAGTAAGAACTTTATTACGGTAGATTTTATCAAATTTATTGGTTAAATTAATTTTTTTGGTGAAATTTTATTTTTATATTAGTGACGAATTTGATATAGATCTAAACTTATAGTACTGTTAGTACATTGATTTGAATTATTGAAAAGTCGTTGCTTTATATTTATTGTGAATGAGATTTTATTGGTTTGGTGATATGCATTTGAGTAAAAAAAAATGTTGTAATTCCATGTAAATTTTGATTAAAAAATTTTAGTTCATTATAGAGAATTTGAAATTTGGATTGTTTTCAATAAGGATTGTTTTCGATATACTGAATTTGGAATTGTTACTTATAGATATTTATGATTTAGAATTTTGGATGATGATATGACCTATATATGATGTCTTTGAAAATTTATGACTTTGAGTTTTTAGATTATTAAAATTCTGGAGTATTGAATAGTGCATTAGTGACTCTTGCGATATCAACCGAGGTAAAATATATGCACGAAAGTTATATTATTTTTTGTTTCAATTTAATTTCAACTATATATAGATATAATTATTAAAATTTCTTGATAGAGTAAATATTTAAATTCTTGTGCACGTAGTCTATATCTTAGGGCTGCTTAAACCAAGCTGGTGGATCGAACAACAACAATCATAGTTGAGTGTTAGAACACTAGAGGATTGATTTTTGAAGTTGTCGAAAATCCGGAGCGAAAAGTGATTTTCGTTAGTAAGCGAATCCGGTTGATTTTTATTCCGAGTTTCCGTCGATAAAATTGAGTATACTGAGGTATTCCTAAGAAAGAATAAGTAAGTTCATGTAGAGAAAATGGATTTCGAAAACCCTGGTTGAATAGAAATTAAAATTCGAAAGTTTAGGTATTAACGGATATATATAGAGATAATTAGATTTTTATTGATTTCGAATGTTAATTGAATGAGTTAAGTGACCCTAAATGCATATTTGATATTTTAGGGTAAAACGGAGACTTCCGGAGGCATACGGAGGAGGCTCGAATTTTATCCGAGGATGTGTTGTGAGTGGAACTACAAGTTTTTATTTATATCATCTTAAAGTTTATTTTAAAGTTAAAAGAATTTATTAATTGCATTTATATTTTAATTGAATTTATATTTTAATTCTAGCATAAAGATTTTAGTTTATTATTTATGTATATGAGAATATACTAAAATTAAATATTTTAGGCTTATTGCCTTAAGATTTAGAATATTTTAGTGTATTAAGAAAAATAAATTTTAATAGCCTATGGTTTACCCTAGCCCAAGTTTAGTACCCGACCGAATGTCCTATGCGTGATATGGTAGGTGAGAGGAAGTCAGTCAGTGAGATTTGAGTCTAGTCGACTCATGTGTGAGCGCGGTATGAGTGATCCGTATGCACGTATAGGGTAGTGTAGTTGGTCCGCAGCGTGGGCCCGCTTTCGGTGACTACACATGGTAGATCCCCACTCCTAGTGGTTAGATTTTATATGCTACCACGCCAGGAGTAGATATTCCTTGGGTTACCATTTAGGCGAGCATCATAAAAGATTTTAAGAAAAGATTTCAGAAAGTTTTAGAAAGAAATTTAGAACAAGATTCAAAAACAGTTTTAAATGAGATTTAGAAAGTATTGTTCTAAAGTACTTTCGTTTTATTAAACTGTTTTGGGAGAAGTTTTAAGTGTAGAAATGAGTTTTAGTTTAAAACGTTACTATCACTCACTAAGTATAAACTCATGTTTTTCTTTAAATGCTTTTCTTAAAAAATTCTCCCACAGGTAGGAACTAGTTGTCCAGCCGACGAGGTTCAGTCAGGCGTGCAGACGGATATATAGGACGACACTTACTACATGTATATATTTTGTTACTTTGATCATGTATATGTGTTGATGTATATAGTTGTAAATATTTTGAAGAAATAGTGGATGCATTAGTTAAAATGTTTTATTAACGTTTTATGAAATCCAGTGTTCAAATTTTATTGATTTGTTTGTGGTTGCTTGTGAGAAATGAGCCGGAGGCTCTAGAAGTTGAGAAATAGATTTCATAGAAGTGTTTTTATAAACTGTATTTGAAATTTGTAGGGTGGCATAGTTTAGAAAATAGACGGCATGCTATCGAAATTTTTATTAAAAAGCGAAAAATTTTTATCACCGTCACCTTGGAAAGGAAGTTAAAATATCTAGCTAAATGATTTTCGGTGCCTTGACGGGGTTCCTTCGGACTGAGTATAGGGTTCGTGGGAATTCTTTCGAGGTGCTACGAGATCTTTCTCGGGTCCAGAGGAGGGATTCGTGAGGGGTCCCGTCAAATAAAGACTTTTCAATAGAGCTAGCTAGTAGTTTTGGGTAAAAAAGACGGTTTTCTCGTACATGTCTCCAAAATTGAATTAATAGTGGCTTAGAGTTAGTTAATAGTGATGGTTCTGTCGTTATTTAAGGTTGAACAAATAATTGATTGTTCAATTTTTTAGTTCGATATCAGATAAAAATGAATGGATTGGATGAAGACATTGGCATTGATTTAACCAAGTTGATGAATGGCAAGATGACACCTAGCATTTGATAATATCCCTAGATATATATCGCCCCACCTCCTATCTATAAATAATGACATAATGGCATATGAATTTATACAATCCATACAAACCCAATCAGTCTCTTGTCTATTCTAGTGCCATATCAATAATATGAGTACCGAAGCAACAGTCTCACAGGTGGTTTCTACCCCAAATGATCATACCAAGGAAGCAAGACGTCAAACAGCAGAGTTTCCCAAAAGCATTTGAGGAGATCGCTTCCTCAACTACAATTACAAAGAAGAAGAGGTACTTAATTATGTTCATTAGATGACAATAAACATGATGTATATTAGATTATGAATTATCAAATAGGGATCATCCGAATTTTGAAAAATTCGAACCTAGCTCGTTCTATGAAGAATAAGTGGAACAATACAAAACACTTTTTGTCATCTATAATAGGTCAAATGGTTAATAATTTTGAAGTCTTGATTATCGTCAACATTCAAACATATGTCGGAGATAAAGAATTTATATTAGATGTCTCAATATCTTTTTCTCAGTTTTATTAGTTTTCCATATCATATCATAATTATAATGTAATATTAATATTTTTAATATGGTAACTACGTAGATCAATCGTGCCCATCAATTACAAGAGATTCAACGACTCAAGGAAGAAATAAGAAGGGAGCTATTGGCTTTGACTGACCAATCTTTATCACAACAGCTTAACCTTATTGATGTAATCCAACGCTTAGGAGTGGGATATCACTTTGAAAGAGAGATGCAACAAGTATTCCAACAGATCTATGATAGTTACTGTCATAATGATGAAGATGTTGATCAACTTGATCTTCACACTATTGCTCTTTTTTTTCGACTCCTAAGAGAACATGGACATCATGTTTCGTGTGGTGAGTGTTTTATATATATTGATTTCGAACTCATTTTATATTTTGTGAAGCGATCTTCATGATATCATATGGGAACATCATCATATATTTTTTATAATATAAGTAATCCTTTTAACTTGATGATATTAGATATCTTCGACAAGTTCAAAGATAACAAAGGCAATTTCAAGGAGGGTTTGACAAGTGATGTGTCAGGAATGTTGAGCTTATATGAAGCAGCATATCTTGGGGTGCATCGAGAGGACATACTGGATAAGGCTATTACTTTCACTACCACTCATCTTCAGTCCATGGTGACCCATTTAAGCGATCCTCTTGCGTCACAAATAATTCATGCTCTACATAATTCACGACGCCAGCGTGCTCTAAGGGTTGAGTCGAGGCGTGACATCTCTATCTATCAGGATGTTGCTTCACATAACCAAGCATTACTAAAGCTTGCAAAATTGGATTTCAATTACCTTCAATCACTGCACAAGCAAGAGCTTAGTGAAATTTGTAGGTGGGGTTTCGGAATCCAAAACCTTTTTTGAATTTCACAATTTCCTTTTCTTTTTTCCTATACATCTCACACTATATTAACTAATGGATTTCAGATGGTGGAAGGATTTGGATTTGGCTACGAAGTTACCTTTTGCAAGAGATAGAGTGGTTGAGTGTTATTTTTGGATATTTGCTTCTCTTTCACGAGCCCCAACACTCACTTGCTAGAAGAATAATAGCCAAAGGATTGCCCTTGATATCCACTGTAGATGATTCTTATGACTCATATGGCACACCTGAAGAGCTAAATCTCTTTACGAAAGCAATAGATAGGTTTGATAGCGATAAACTTTTTCTTCGAAACTTAACAACATGCAACATAATTTATTCTCAATTAGGTACTTTCAATTAACTTTCAGGTGGGATGTGAGTAGCATGGACCAACTTCCAAACTACATGCAAGCCATTTCATGCAAGCCATTTATAAGGCATTATGTGATTTTTTTGCTGAAGTTGAGGAACTAGCAGCGAGCAGAGGATGGTCATATCGAGTTCACTATGCGAAAGAAATAGTATGACACAGTGTTAATTAATCACCTTGACACAATGTTAATTAATCTCCTTTTGCTTTACTAATTCTTATAGAATTTCAATGTTGTTTATCTTATATATATATATATTAATGCATATTCATGGCAGACGAAAAAGTTAATCCATGACTATTTTGACGAGTCCAAATGGCTCCAAGACAATCGAATTCCAACCATGGACGAGTATATGCAGGTGTCACTAGTAACATCTGTTTACAACAACATGTTAATCATACCTCTTGTCGGCATGGATTGCAGCATTACAGAAAAACCTTAGATTGGATGTTGAACAGACCTACAATTATAAGAGTTGTAGAATTACTTGGAAGAGTCATGAGTGACACCAGATCACATAAGGTATATATCAAACTATACATTTTAATTTGTTAGATTACTTATGTTATGTGTTACAGAGAGAATATTTTAATTTCTTTTTGGGGTTAATTAATAGAGTAATGTTAAGTTTATTAAACATCTAGTCCAAATTAATGTCTAAATGATGTAACGTATGAGTTATCAATATTATATAAATCACCCGTTATTGTTATAATTAATAAAATATTGATAATTCATATATCACATAATCTAATTAATATACCCTACTTACATGTATGTGTGTGTGTGTATTCATGCAGTTCGAGCAAAACAGAAGGCACATAGCTTCAAGTGTTGAATGTTATATGAAGCAATATGGAGTATCAAAGCAAGAGGCATACGAACAGTTGCATAAGCTAGTTCGTAATGCATGGAAGGATGTGAACAAAGAATGCCTCAAACTTGCTGATCGTCTGCCTGCGCCTATACTTAAGAGTATTCTCAATATTGCAAAATCGTCACATGTTTTCTATGATGGGGGTGATAGCTATATATGTGTTGGGGAACAGATGAAAACTTATATCGAATCTGTGCTTATAGATCCCATTCCTCTGTGAGGAAATTAATCAAATGGACATTGTATATGTCTTGCTTAATAGTTATTATCATATTAGGTGTTCTCGTCTCTTGCTTAAGTTTTATTATTGTGTTTATCGAGTGTCACGTTGTATTTCATGGTTTCAACTTATAATAAAGTGTTCCTATGTGTGTTTTTCATCTTAATGATTTGTTTTTGAATTATATACGTGACAAGATGACGTGAATTTTATTTGTCTCATAGGCATGAGATATCCCACATTTAACCCACCAATATTGACTTTAAACCAAGGAAATTGAAGCGTCCATGCAAGATAACTATTGAAAACGAGAAAATTTTGCAATAATTATTTCGTTGACATGTAATACTAATGTTGAAGTGATATTTCAATAATAACACGACATAAAACATTTATCTTTCACGAAAAACTAACGCTAATTAGTGTGATATTTCAATAATAACATGACATGTGATATAGTTTTTTAAATAAAAACTTTCTTATAAATGAGAAAAGACATCAATATTAATCTTTTGTGAAAAAAATTATTATGTGTCATGTTATTTTTAAATGATCACATTAATATCAATATAATATATCAATTAAATATCCTACCAAAGATTTACTTGTCAAAAATTTGCTTACGTGAATTAGTGATGAGTTGGAGACAAACAAATTGACAAAGCTACCTAAATAATTTGGGGTCAGGTGTCTACTTTTGCATGCTTGTCATTAAAGGGTGGGTCTATTGCCACTCAAATTTCTTCTCCCTACCCTCATAATTTTACCAAATACATTTATTATAAAAATATATTAAATTAATTATAAAATAATATAAATAAATCACGTATATTTTTATACTCAACCTAATTGATATATTTGGTGTGTGGTATGATTGGATTTGTTGTATTCCAATCATATGTTTGGTGTATGATAGGATTGGATAAAAATTATTTTAAACCATTTTTAAATAATATAAAATTATTTTGAATTATAAATTAGTAAAATATATAATAATTTATCCCTAAAATTAAACGTTAGATGCGCGGGATTAATAAAGAGCAATCTTGCTCCCTTATGTCTACGTTTTATAGATCACTAACTTTTTTCATCTTTAATTTATTATTGGGGCCTTGAAACCATAAGTGCACCTCTCTTTCTATATATGTTCCATTAAAGGTTTTAGAATAGTATAACTTGTAAATGCAACTATTTATTACCAAAAAAATACATATATCATTTGTTATATATTTGAATTAAAGATTGTGACTTATAAATTAAAATGTAATTAAATGGAAAACTCCTAAGAGGTGCTGGTCTTCCCACTGTACCTCTTTACCTTTTTTATCATATTGAACTATAATTTGAACTTATTTATTTAATTAAATTCGACGGTCTTCTCATTCAAACATTTTTAAAAAAATTTAATTTAAAATTTTCAATAATAAATATTAATTATTTACCTTTTAAAAATAGTTTATATTTCAATAATTTAAATTATTAAATATTGTGTTAATATGATATACGGAATGTATTTTCAATTATTATAATTTTATATTTATTGGAAAGTAAATGACTTTTGGGCTCTTGGGTGGGACGCATGCGAAAGAAAACCTATCGTATCTATTTAGTGGGTTTAATCCGTTCAATAAACTAATGACTGTAACCCAAAACTTGTCTATAAGTTTTGGGCTCTCAGGTGGGAAAAATAGAACCACATAATGAAATATGCAAATACAGCATGTATGACATTTGTAAATCTTATAGAAACAATTTCACATTAATATAAGTATATTGTATTTCTTAAAAAGCATATCGCCTCCACATATTTATATTTAGTTTGATAAGTTGCATCTTATACATAATAAATTGTAACTTAGAATCCTATTGTGGTTGTGAAAATTTTAACCCATGATAGAAATAAATAATATCTATACTTACCGATATACAAGAGACAACAAAAGCCAATATAGTGGAATAAAAATCTTTCCATATGTTAGGATGAAAATCTGCCAATGGATCAAATATTTCTCGTTCCAATTTAGTTTTGCTAAACATGTAATATGTTTGAGATTTGAAGCAAATACGGATGCTAATGAGTCAAATGTGTATGAAGACTGATATTCTACCTATACTCAAACCCATTTGCCATAATTTTACCCATACCCACCCAAACAAACCCCTATGCAGGGGAATTGGTTATGGAAGTATTTGGGGATGGTTACCCCCATACCCACACTTGTTACCTGATTTTCTCCATTTGACCATGTTTGACCATATTTGACCAAAAAATTTAAAAAAATAATAAAATCCATAAATTTAAACACATATAAATAAAAACATAATTCACTAAATAATTCTATCAACTCATTAAATCCACAAAAAAACTTGAAAATAATATCATCATTCATTAAAATCCAATTTTACATGAGTTATTGCTCATGATCAAAAATAATAATAATAAATAAATACACAATTTAAAACTCGTGACTTTAAAAAAATAAAAAAATACATACACAAGTTGCAATTCATGATTAAATGTACATATGTATACATATCCATATACATACACACGAGTTATAACTCATGATTTAAAAAAAAAAAAAAAGCAATCGTAGACATATAGAAAGAGAAGAGAGGTGAGAAAAATTAAAAAGGTTAAGAATTCAAGTTCCATGATCGAAAAATTAGAGGATATGAAATACTAGAGTATTATTAGCTTGTTTACTAGCTTTTCATGTTGTTGAGCTTTTAATATTCTTAATCTTATATAGTTACAACTTGTGATTTTTTGTGGAAGTAACTGGGGATGGTTTTCCCGATACCCACACCTATTATCTAAAATTCCTCCATTTGACCTCATACGACCATATTTGACCAAAAAATTTAAAAAATAATAAAGTGCAAAAATTTAAATACAACTAAATAAAAACATAATTCACTAAATAATTCTATCAACTCACTAAATCTACAAAAAAATTGAAAATAATCTCATCATTCATTACAATCCAAATTTTACATGAGTTATAGCTCATGATTAAAAAAAAAAAAAAATACATACACAGGTTACAACCCTTCATTTAAAAAAAAAAAAAATGCGTACACAAGGTACAACTCATGATTAAAAAAGGAAAAAAAAAACATAAGTTACAACTCATGATTAAATACACACACGAGTTACAACTAATTACTAAAAAAAGAGACTACAGACATATACAAAAAGAAGGGAAGTGAGACAAATTGAAAAAGGCGGAGAATTCAAACTCCATGATAAGAAAATTAAAGGATATGAGGTGGTAGAGTATTATTGGCTTGTTTACTAACTTTTCATATTGTAGAGCTTTTAATATTCTTAATATTACATATAGTTACAACTCATGATTTTATGTAGAAGTATCTAAGGATGGTTTTCCCCATACCCGCACCTTTTACCTAATTTCCTCCATTTGTCCTCATCTGACCATATTTGACCAAATAATTTAAAAATAATTAAATTCATAAATTCAAAAACACATAAATAAAAACGTAATTTACTAAATAATTTTTTTGACTCACTAAATCCTCAAAAGAGTTGAAAAGGAAAATATTCTCATCATTCATTACAATCCAAATTTACATGACTTACAACTGATAATTAAAATAATAATAATAATAAAAGTACATACACGAGTTACAACTCATGATTTTTTTTGAAAAAAAAAATACATACACCAGTTACAACTCATTATTAAAAAAGAAGAAAAAAACACGAGTTACAACTCATGAATAAAAAAAAAACACAGACACATATATATTTGGGGAAAATGATTAAATGGATAAAAATTGAAATATATTTATATATAAAATAATATCTATTTTATTATTTTGCTCTCTCAAATCTTAATTTTTCATTTATATCATAAGACTTGTATGAGTATTTATTAGCCAATTTTTAATTAAGTTAGGGTTGCATAAGTGATTGGAGACTTGCATGAATGATTAAAGTTAGGTTTAATGATGAACCCTTTTAATTTTTATGATTAAAGTCATAAAACCTTTTTACTTTCTCAAATCTTAATTTTTTATTTAATCTCTTGAATCCGTGGAAAGCCCTTCCGGCACTCTAACGGACTCCGAAAACCTTTTCTTTAAACAATTAAATTAGAAATCCGTGGAACAAACCCGATTCAAACATTTATTCTTTTCGTCAACTACCGGAAAAATATGGTGGAAATTTTTTTTTTCTTTTTCTATAAAAACCAGTAAACCATTTATTCAATTAAAAATTTTACGAAAAAACGGACAGAGTTTCCTCTGTTTTTCGAACATCCCAATTTTTACAAATCCTGCAAATAAAATCATAAACACTTCCAAAATTCATCCATTTTCTCCACTACCATTTTCAGGACGTTAGGTCCACCACAATTTAATCACAAGAACATTTAAAAACTTTCAATGAAATCATTTTCATCAATAAAAAAACATATGCATTATGTACAATTCAAAATTATTTTCTGAAATATTTTGGGCTTGAGTTTGGGTGCTCTCAAACGCCTACGTACCTCGATTATCTACAGATGATCAAAACCCTCGTAGTTCAGAGTTTAAATATTCATATACGTATATACAATACAAAAGAATGATGTAATTTTCAAAACCATAAAACATGACATATTTATAGCCTAAAAATTTTATACATATTTTCAAGTCGTCGTCGTCTACAAAGAGGCTACCTATGTAAAACCCAAAACCGCGTTCGTCGGAGGGCGAAATATTTTTCCGATGGATCGCATCCGATCGGAAAAATATAAATATCTAGTCCGAAAATAATTGGAATAATTATTTTCGCTTTAGAGAAATAAATTCGAGTTCACGAAGACGGGTTCGGAATTTATTTATTATTCCAAAGGCGAAAGCGATTAAAGAGCGAATTCCAGGACGGACGGACGGAAACGGAATCCGAGCTTGGAAATTAAAAAGCAAGAATGCATGGAATCCAATAAAAGGAATGCATGTTGGTGACACGTGTCACACATGCATTGGATGAAAAAAAAAAAAAAAAAAAAAAACAAAGAAAGCAAATTATGGCATAAACGGTCACCTATGCATTCAAAGACACAATCAAACCAAAGTTATCATTCGGTCACCATTTTTCTTTATTTTATTCATTTTCAAGACAGAATCCAAGCCATCTGTCAACTTCTTCTTCATTTCAAAACACAAACTGAAGACAAGAAAGGTGCTGCCCGAGAGAAGAAGAGAGCTGCTGCTGTGGAAGAAAGAGCGAGAGAAGAACGGGCTGCTGTCTTCAGGCCAAGGTGAAGCCAAGTGAAGGAGAACTCAGATCTGGACGCATGCAAGATCAGATCTGACACCTTCAAGAGTGCATGCAAGCTAGGAGAAGCTGGAGCAAGCTGATATGGCATGCAAGCAAGGCGAACTGAAGAACTGAGCTGAGCTTGCTGCCATGGCTGTTGTCTGAGCGTAAACTGCTGCCAGCAAAAGGGAAGATGTTGGTGATGCTGCCATCTATGTCTTGTACAAGCTGAAGCTGTCAACGTGGATGTAGTTGCTGCCTTGTTCACTGCCGTGAGCTTGCTGTCATCACCGTGAGCAAGGACGACAGTTGCTGGCGTGAGGAGGACGTGCATCAGCTGCTGTCACCGTCTCCAAGTGCTGCTACCAGTGTCGCCGGCGGAGGGAACTGCTGGCGTGAGGTAGCGCTGCTGCCGTCGCTGCCTTGTGCTGGCGTGAAGCTGTCAAAGTCAGCTGCCGTGCTGCCAAGTGCTGTCGCCAGGTGCTGTCGAGCTACTGCTGTTGGGCGTGAAGGTTGCTGCTGTTGAGCATGAGCTGAAACTGTCTTGCTGCCGTTGCTGTCTAGTGCTGCGTGAGCTGAAGTAGGTGCTGTCACCGTTGAGGAAGCTGCTGCTGTCGCGAAGTTGCTGCTGTCGCGAAGCTGCTGGTGACTGTTGCGCTGTTTTGCTGTGTGCTGTTGTGCTGTGTGCTGTTTTGCTGTGTGCTGTTGTGCTGTGTGCTGCCGTGCTGTTGTCATCACTATCATCGCTGTCTTGCTGCTGGCGTGAGCTGCTGGTGGCTGTAATCATCGACGCTGCTGCGAGCTGTCAAGCTGAAGCTGTGCCGCTGTTGCGTCGTGTGCTGTCATCGAAAATAAAAAAAAAAAAAATAAGTTGCTGTCACGAGAGTTTCATCGTCGTTCGGAAGCCGTTTCGAAGCGGTGGACAGCTCGCTTCGTGGGTGAATCGGGAATTGAACGAGAGCCGTAACGAGAAGCGGTGATAAGTATTTTGGAAGCAAGTAGTGAGTGTGGATTTTTAAAAAGTTTTCATACATTCTGTTATTGAATGCAATCAGTTTTAGCAAGTAAAAGGTTTTGAGATTCTAGTAAAAGTTTATAGTTTTCAGTTTATTATCCATAAATGCATGTATAGCTTTAAAGTTTATGTTATGAATATGTTATATTCTTCAGTAAAGTAATTGAGCAAGTTGAAATTATATACATGCATAGAGATAGTATTTGTGAAAGTTATTTTGCGATATTATAGCATATTGCCGAGATTTCATTTTATATATGCCTATGGTTTACCCTAGCCCCTAAGATTACACCCGGCCGAAAGTATTCCATACGTGTACGGTAGTTGGGGGGAGTTACTAACTTTGGGGGGATCGAGTCTGTCAGTCACCCTCTGCACGTATGGGATAGTGTAGATCTGCCTGATGTTGGAGGGATTCGCGATCCCAGAGTTGTATCCACATCTGCGACTACACATGGTGAGAGTTCCCCTATCCTAGTGGCGTGTCTTCGCACCGTCACGAAGGACAAGATTTCCCTGGGTTGCCAGATAAGGCTAGTAAGAAAATAAGAAAAGTTTTAAGAAAAGTTTGATAAATAACTTTCGCAGCTTTTAAACGAGTTTACAGTTTTCAGGAAAAGAAAGTAAGTAAGTAATAGTTTTCCAATCTATTTTTGGGAGGAATAGTATTTTTAAGCAAAAGTACAGTTTATGTAAACTTACCCACTCACTGAGTTATTCTCACCACTGTTTTCCTGTTTTCTTAAAAACCTCCCTCAGGTGCAGGTGCGAGTAGCGCGGTTGACGTATCTCCTTCGGACGGACAGACCACGAACAGGCCAGCTAGACACGCGTGACCAGATTGCACTATTTTCTAGCATAACATCATGTATTGTATTTACTATCATTTTCCAGATTCTCTAGTTTCAAATATTATTTTGCGTTAAGGCATGTCGTTTTTAAGATTCATTCAAGTTACTTCCGCTTAATTGCATGATTATGAGTTTGAAAATGGCCGGAGGCCTATTGATTATAGAAATTGTTTGTGAATACAATTATACAGGTTTTATGAGATATTTTACAGGGTGGAATTTTAGAAAAACAGCCGTTGTGCTGCTAGTTTTCTGTGAAAATCCTATTTTCATAAAGTTATTTTCAACGAACAAAATTCCCACTCTTTTTCAGAATCAAAAGGATTTCAAGTATTTTAACAAAGAAAAGAGGCTTAGCTTCACGGGAACTTTCCAGTCAGAGCAGATCTCGACTGGGGAGCCACCGTGGGGTTGCCGGGCAGGTCGCCTAGCTAGTAGTTTGAAAGGGGCCTGTCAACGTTGGTATCAGAGCAAAGATTTTAAATGCATTACATGATTTATAAACATTTACATAGTAAATTTTTCAAACCTCATACATTTTATGACTAAGTATCTGGTTCAAGTGCAGTGAGTCATGCGTCGCGTCGGTCGTCCGCGTAAAAGGAGAGCCGCTGAAAATGCTCCACCTCCTGCTCCAGAAATAAGGGAGCAAGTAAATGAGTCTGTCAATGACCCTCAGCCAGGGGTTCCAGTTGAGCCACCGGTAGTAGAGCCTGAGCAGGATCCGATCGAGAGATTAGCCCAGGTTATCCAAGGGCTAAGGCCTCGTGCACCAAGCGCCACCGTTGAGAGGGCAAGGAAACTTGGTGCCGATGCTTTTGACGGAACAGGTGGTCCAGAAATTGCAACAGAGTGGTTGGATAATACTGAAAGAGTGTTGGAACAGATGGAATGTACCGATCTCCAAAAGGTGTCAATTGCTTCATTCTTACTTCGAGCGTCAGCTAGAGATTGGTGGGATTCCGTCAAGCGAAGAGCAATCGAACAAGTCACATGGGAAAAGTTCAAAGAAGAGTTTAATGAGAAATTCTACCCCAGGGCATACAAAGACGCAAAGATTGAGGAGTTTTACAGTCTTGTACAGGGTAACATGACAATGGAAGAGTATGAGAGGAAGTTTACTGAATTGTCTCGAGTGGCACCATTTATAGTTAATGATGAGTTAAACAAGTGCCATAAGTTTGTTCAGGGCTTGAATCCGAAAATCAAGGCATATGTGGTAGCTACAGAGCATAGAGAGTATGGGCGGTTAGTTGAAGCAGCTTTGAGGGTAGAAAGGACAACAATAGGTGACAAAGAGCAAACGCAGAAATTGAAGCGCAGTCAGGGGTCAGGTTGGTATTCAGGAGGCTTCAACAAGGCACCGAAAACTGGAGACAAGTCTAGATGGTTAGGTAGCAAACAGCGAAGTCAGGGAGCCGCGTCTAGTCAGAGTTCAGTCAAACCTCCATCAGGACCCCAAAGCAGAGGTAATACTCAAAGCATAGAGCCGTGTAGGAAATGCAACAGGACACACCGAGGAGAGTGTCATATGGGTATCACTGGATGTTATCGTTGTGGTAAAGAGGGACATTTTATGTCTGAGTGTCCGCAGAGAACAAGAGGAGCCAGTGGGTCGAGACCGTATACTCAAGGGCAGTCTAGTGGGGGTCAGTTACAGGATCAGAGAGGTCTACAGATGAGAGGACCAGGGACTACCGTTCAATCCGAAAGAGGTGCTGGGAGAGGTTTGCCACCCAGAGGACAAGCAGGGAGACCCCGTACTCAAGCCAGGGTGTTCGCGGTAACGCGACAAGATGCTGAAGCTACACCAGAGGTGGTGACAGGTACTGTAACGATTTTTAATTCTGATGCTCATGTTTTAATAGACCCTGGTGCTACGCATTCTTTTGTTTCTAAAAGTTTTGCAAGGCATGTTAATATGAAGTTAAAACCCTTAGAGTGCGATATGATAGTAGCTACTCCTACCGGAGATTCCTTAGTAGCAGAGAGTGTTTGTAGAGATTGTGATATTGTACTTGGGGGTAGATCCTTTCCAGTTAGTTTGATGTTGTTGGATCTATGTGATTTCGACATTATACTGGGTATGGACTGGTTAGCTATGCATCATGCCGTAGTGGATTGTTTTCAGAAAGAAGTCAAGTTTAGTTCAGTTGGAGAGTCAGATGTAATATTCCGAGGAGAGCGTAAAATGCTTCCATCCCGTATCATATCAGCCATGACCGCCAGAAGAATGTTAAAGAAGCAATGTGCAGGTTATTTGACTTATGTGATAGATTCGTCCGAGAGGGAGACTCAGCTAGAAGATATTCCTGTGGTTGCAGAGTTTTCTGATGTGTTCCCAGAAGATCTTCCAGGTTTACCTCCGGATAGAGATATTGAATTTGAGATTAATCTGATGCTGGGAACAGCACCAATTTCTAGAGCACCGTACAGGATGGCACCTCCAGAGTTGAAGGAATTAAAGGTTCAGTTGGAAGAATTGGTAGACAAGGGTTTTATTAGATCCAGTGTATCTCCTTGGGGAGCACCAGTGCTCTTTGTTAAAAAGAAAGATGGAAGTATGAGATTGTGCATTGATTACCGAGAATTG
Organism: Dimocarpus longan; assembly: GCA_022984855.1. NCBI lineage: Eukaryota > Viridiplantae > Streptophyta > Magnoliopsida > Sapindales > Sapindaceae > Dimocarpus > Dimocarpus longan. Next base: position 23,236,061 of record CM041014.1, read on the forward strand.
AATAAGGTGACTATTCGGAATCAATATCCTTTACCGAGGATCGACGATCTGTTCGATCAGTTGCAAGGTGCAAGGTTGTTTTCTAAGATAGATCTGAGATCAGGGTACCATCAGTTGAAGATCAAGGGAGATGATATTCCTTAGACTACCTTCAGGACGCGTTATGGACATTATGAATTCTTGGTTATGCCTTTCGGGCTAACCAATGCCCCAGCGGCATTCATGGCATTGATGAATCGGGTGTTCCATGAATTTTTGGATAAGTTCGTCATAGTGTTCATTGACGATATATTGGTGTATTCAGGCAGTAGGGAAGAACATGCTGAACATCTGAGATTAGTTTTACAAACGTTAAGAGAGCAGCAATTGTATGCAAAGTTCAGCAAGTGTCAGTTCTGGTTGAATGAAGTTTCATTTTTAGGCCATGTGGTTTCAGCTGATGGGATTAGTGTTGATCCTCAAAAGATTGAAGCGATTGTGAACTGGAAATCGCCTACAACTGTAACTGAGGTTCGGAGTTTCTTAGGTTTGGCAGGTTATTATAGGAAATTTGTCGAAGGATTTTCTAAGATTGCCATTCCTTTGACGAAGCTCACCAGAAAGGAAGCAAAGTTTGAGTGGTCAGAAGCCTGTCAGAAGAATTTCGACGAATTGAAGACAAAATTGACCACAGCTCCAGTGCTTACTCTTCCTTCAGGAAATGAAGGCTTTGTGGTGTACAGTGATGCTTCGAGGCAAGGTTTGGGTTGTGTTCTGATGCAAAATGGAAAAGTGATAGCTTATGCTTCCAGGCAGTTAAAGAAGCACGAGCAGAATTACCCAACCCATGATCTAGAGTTGGCCGCAGTAATTTTTGCACTCAGGATTTGGAGGCATTACTTGTATGGAGTTCGATGTCAGATATTTACAGATCACAAGAGCCTTCAGTATTTGTTCTCTCAGAAAGAGTTGAATATGAGACAGAGAAGATGGTTAGAGCTGCTCAAGGATTATGATTGCACCATAGAGTACCATCCCGGAAAAGCAAATGTAGTAGCCGATGCATTGAGTAGGAGACCCTCCAGCTCAGTAGCTCATTTAAGAACTGGGTATCTTCCATTGTTAGTAGAGATGAGATCTTTGGGAGTTAATTTGGAAGTAGGAAATTCTGGTGCATTGTTAGCTACTTTCCAAGTTCGACCGGTACTCGTGGATAGAATCCGAGAGTTGCAGATTCAGGATCCTCAGTTAGTCAAGATCAGACAAGAAGTAGAGTCAGGCCAACAGGGAGACTTCTCAGTCAGGGATGATGGTACGTTGAGGATGAGACAGAGACTATGTGTTCCAAATGTGACGGAACTCAAGAAAGAAATTTTAGATGAAGCTCACTCCTCAGCATACGCTATGCATCCGGGAAGTACGAAAATGTATCATACCTTGAAAGAGCATTACTGGTGGAAAGGTATGAAGAGAGAGATAGCTGAATTTGTGGCAAGATGTTTGATTTGTCAGCAGGTGAAAGCCGAGCACCAGAGGCCATCAGGACTTCTTCAGCCACTTCCCATTCCGGAGTGGAAATGGGAGCGTATTACTATGGATTTTGTGGTAGGATTTCCTCGGAGTCGAAATGGTTATGACAGTATTTGGGTAATAGTAGATCGACTCACGAAGTCAGCTCATTTCCTACCTATCAGAAGTACTTATTCCCTGGACAGATTGGCTAAGTTGTATGTTGATGAGATCGTGAGATTACATGGGGCTCCAGTGTCGATCGTATCAGATAGAGATCCGAGATTTACATCCCGATTTTGGCCTAGCCTCCAGAAAGCATTAGGTACTCGATTACATTTCAGTACAGCATTTCATCCGCAGACAGATGGTCAGTCTGAGCGTACCATTCAAACTTTAGAGGATATGCTCAGATCTTGTGTGATAGAGTTTGGAGGAAGTTGGGATTCTCATCTGTCGTTAATCGAGTTTGCCTATAATAACAGCTATCAGGCTAGTATCGGTATGGCACCGTATGAAGCACTTTATGGAAGACGGTGTAGGACACCGATATGTTGGGATGAGATGGGCGAGAGAAAGTTGATTGGGCCCGAGCTTGTTCAGATGACTACAGATAAGATCAAGGTTATTCGGGACAATTTGAAGATAGCCCAGAATCGTCAGAAAAGTTACGCAGATAAGCGTAGGAAGGATTTGGAGTTCCAGGTTGGGGATAAGGTATTCCTACGGATATCTCCATGGAAAGGAATAATTCGTTTTGGGAAGCGAGGTAAGTTAAGCCCTCGGTATATTGGTCCCTACGAAGTGATTGGCAGAGTAGGTGAGGTAGCGTATCGACTTGAGCTACCAGCAGAACTCTCCAGGATCCATAATGTATTCCATATCTCGATGCTCCGTAAGTACATAGCAGATCCTTCGCACGTAATTTCAGAAAAACCAATGGAACTCAAGGAGAACCTATCCTATGAGGAGACCCCAGTTCAGATTCTTGATAGGAGAGATCAGGTTCTTCGTAGTAAAGTTATTCCGTTGGTTAAAGTGTTGTGGAGGAATCATGCAGTGGAAGAGGCCACGTGGGAGCACGAGGAGCAGATGCGTAGTCAGTATCCGCATCTTTTCGATACAAGTAAGTATCCTCAGTTATTCGAGTTGTGAATTTTTATAATTCAAGAAAGTATTGAGTATGTTTGATAAATTCTAGTGCTGAAATGCATTGCATGAAAGTTGTGTAAATTTCGAGGACGAAATTTTTATAAGGAGGGGTGAATTGTAAAACCCAAAACCGCGTTCGTCGGAGGGCGAAATATTTTTCCGATGGATCGCATCCGATCGGAAAAATATAAATATCTAGTCCGAAAATAATTGGAATAATTATTTTCGCTTTAGAGAAATAAATTCGAGTTCACGAAGACGGGTTCGGAATTTATTTATTATTCCAAAGGCGAAAGCGATTAAAGAGCGAATTCCAGGACGGACGGACGGAAACGGAATCCGAGCTTGGAAATTAAAAAGCAAGAATGCATGGAATCCAATAAAAGGAATGCATGTTGGTGACACGTGTCACACATGCATTGGATGAAAAAAAAAAAAAAAAAAAAAAAAAAAAAAAACAAAGAAAGCAAATTATGGCATAAACGGTCACCTATGCATTCAAAGACACAATCAAACCAAAGTTATCATTCGGTCACCATTTTTCTGTATTTTATTCATTTTCAAGACAGAATCCAAGCCATCTGTCAACTTCTTCTTCATTTCAAAACCAACCGAAACAACAAAACAAACGAACCTCCGCATTAACGAGGTTCCCAATCCTAGTCCCAAGTATAATATCACAATCTCTACAAACACTCTCTGCTACTAAGGAATCTCCGGTAGGAGTAGCTACTATCATATCGCACTCTAAGGGTTTTAACTTCATATTAACATGCCTTGCAAAACTTTTAGAAACAAAAGAATGCGTAGCACCAGGGTCTATTAAAACATGAGCATCAGAATTAAAAATCGTTACAGTACCTGTCACCACCTCTGGTGTAGCTTCAGCATCTTGTCGCGTTACCGCGAACACCCTGGCTTGAGTACGGGGTCTCCCTGCTTGTCCTCTGGGTGGCAAACCTCTCCCAGCACCTCTTTCGGATTGAACGGTAGTCCCTGGTCCTCTCATCTGTGGACCTCTCTGATCCTGTAACTGACCCCCACTAGACTGCCCTTGAGTATACGGTCTCGACCCACTGGCTCCTCTTGTTCTCTGCGGACACTCAGACATAAAATGTCCCTCTTTACCACAACGATAACATCCAGTGATACCCATATGACACTCTCCTCGGTGTGTCCTGTTGCATTTCCTACACGGCTCTATGCTTTGAGTATTACCTCTGCTTTGGGGTCCTGATGGAGGTTTGACTGAACTCTGACTAGACGCGGCTCCCTGACTTCGCTGTTTGCTACCTAACCATCTAGACTTGTCTCCAGTTTTCGGTGCCTTGTTGAAGCCTCCTGAATACCAACCTGACCCCTGACTGCGCTTCAATTTCTGCGTTTGCTCTTTGTCACCTATTGTTGTCCTTTCTACCCTCAAAGCTGCTTCAACTAACCGCCCATACTCTCTATGCTCTGCAGCTACCACATATGCCTTGATTTTCGGATTCAAGCCCTGAACAAACTTATGGCACTTGTTTAACTCATCATTAACTATAAATGGTGCCACTCGAGACAATTCAGTAAACTTCCTCTCATACTCTTCCACTGTCATGTTACCCTGTACAAGACTGTAAAACTCCTCAATCTTTGCGTCTTTGTATGCCCTGGGGTAGAATTTCTCATTAAACTCTTCTTTGAACTTTTCCCATGTGACTTGTTCGATTGCTCTTCGCTTGACGGAATCCCACCAATCTCTAGCTGACGCTCGAAGTAAGAATGAAGCAATTGACACCTTTTGGAGATCGGTACATTCCATCTGTTCCAACACTCTTTCAGTATTATCCAACCACTCTGTTGCAATTTCTGGACCACCTGTTCCGTCAAAAGCATCGGCACCAAGTTTCCTTGCCCTCTCAACGGTGGCGCTTGGTGCACGAGGCCTTAGCCCTTGGATAACCTGGGCTAATCTCTCGATCGGATCCTGCTCAGGCTCTACGTTTTTAAGAAAACAGGAAAACAGTGGTGAGAATAACTCAGTGAGTGGGTAAGTTTACATAAACTGTACTTTTGCTTAAAAATACTATTCCTCCCAAAAATAGATTGGAAAACTATTACTTACTTACTTTCTTTTCCTGAAAACTGTAAACTCGTTTAAAAGCTGCGAAAGTTATTTATCAAACTTTTCTTAAAACTTTTCTTATTTTCTTACTAGCCTTATCTGGCAACCCAGGGAAATCTTGTCCTTCGTGACGGTGCGAAGACACGCCACTAGGATAGGGGAACTCTCACCATGTGTAGTCGCAGATGTGGATACAACTCTGGGATCGCGAATCCCTCCAACATCAGGCAGATCTACACTATCCCATACGTGCAGAGGGTGACTGACAAACTCGATCCCCCCAAAGTTAGTAACTCCCCCCAACTACCGTACACGTATGGAATACTTTCGGCCGGGTGTAATCTTAGGGGCTAGGGTAAACCATAGGCATATATAAAATGAAATCTCGGCAATATGCTATAATATCGCAAAATAACTTTCACAAATACTATCTCTATGCATGTATATAATTTCAACTTGCTCAATTACTTTACTGAAGAATATAACATATTCATAACATAAACTTTAAAGCTATACATGCATTTATGGATAATAAACTGAAAACTATAAACTTTTACTAGAATCTCAAAACCTTTTACTTGCTAAAACTGATTGCATTCAATAACAGAATGTATGAAAACTTTTTAAAAATCCACACTCACTACTTGCTTCCAAAATACTTATCACCGCTTCTCGTTACGGCTCTCGTTCAATTCCCGATTCACCCACGAAGCGAGCTGTCCACCGCTTCGAAACGGCTTCCGAACGACGATGAAACTCTCGTGACAGCAACTTATTTTTTTTTTTTTTATTTTCGATGACAGCACACGACGCAACAGCGGCACAGCTTCAGCTTGACAGCTCGCAGCAGCGTCGATGATTACAGCCACCAGCAGCTCACGCCAGCAGCAAGACAGCGATGATAGTGATGACAACAGCACGGCAGCACACAGCACAACAGCACACAGCAAAACAGCACACAGCACAACAGCACACAGCAAAACAGCGCAACAGTCACCAGCAGCTTCGCGACAGCAGCAACTTCGCGATAGCAGCAGCTTCCTCAACGGTGACAGCACCTACTTCAGCTCACGCAGCACTAGACAGCAACGGCAGCAAGATAGTTTCAGCTCATGCTCAACAGCAGCAACCTTCACGCCCAACAGCAGTAGCTCGACAGCACCTGGCGACAGCACTTGGCAGCACGGCAGCTGACTTTGACAGCTTCACGCCAGCACAAGGCAGCGACGGCAGCAGCGCTACCTCACGCCAGCAGTTCCCTCCGCCGGCGACACTGGTAGCAGCACTTGGAGACGGTGACAGCAGCTGATGCACGTCCTCCTCACGCCAGCAACTGTCGTCCTTGCTCACGGTGATGACAGCAAGCTCACGGCAGTGAACAAGGCAGCAACTACATCCACGTTGACAGCTTCAGCTTGTACAAGACATAGATGGCAGCATCACCAACATCTTCCCTTTTGCTGGCAGCAGTTTACGCTCAGACAACAGCCATGGCAGCAAGCTCAGCTCAGTTCTTCAGTTCGCCTTGCTTGCATGCCATATCAGCTTGCTCCAGCTTCTCCTAGCTTGCATGCACTCTTGAAGGTGTCAGATCTGATCTTGCATGCGTCCAGATCTGAGTTCTCCTTCACTTGGCTTCACCTTGGCCTGAAGACAGCAGCCCGTTCTTCTCTCGCTCTTTCTTCCACAGCAGCAGCTCTCTTCTTCTCTCGGGCAGCACCTTTCTTGTCTTCAGTTTGTGTTTTGAAATGAAGAAGAAGTTGACAGATGGCTTGGATTCTGTCTTGAAAATGAATAAAATAAAGAAAAATGGTGACCGAATGATAACTTTGGTTTGATTGTGTCTTTGAATGCATAGGTGACCGTTTATGCCATAATTTGCTTTCTTCGTTTTTTTTTTTTTTTTTTTTTTTTTTTTTTTTCATCCAATGCATGTGTGACACGTGTCACCAACATGCATTCCTTTTATTGAATTCCATGCATTCTTGCTTTTTAATTTCCAAGCTCGGATTCCGTTTCCGTCCGTCCGTCCTGGAATTCGCTCTTTAATCGCTTTCGCCTTTGGAATAATAAATAAATTCCGAACCCGTCTTCGTGAACTCGAATTTATTTCTCTAAAGCGAAAATAATTATTCCAATTATTTTCGGACTAGATATTTATATTTTTCCGATCGGATGCGATCCATCGGAAAAATATTTCGCCCTCCGACGAACGCGGTTTTGGGTTTTACAATTCACCCCTCCTTATAAAAATTTCGTCCTCGAAATTTACACAACTTTCATGCAATGCATTTCAGCACTAGACTTTATCAAACATACTCAATACTTTCTTGAATTATAAAAATTCACAACTCGAATAACTGAGGATACTTACTTGTATCGAAAAGATGCGGATACTGACTGCGCATCTGCTCCTCGTGCTCCCACGTGGCCTCTTCCACTGCATGATTCCTCCACAACACTTTAACCAACGGAATAACTTTACTACGAAGAACCTGATCTCTCCTATCAAGAATCTGCACTGGGGTCTCCTCATAGGATAGGTTCTCCTTGAGTTCCATTGGTTTTTCTGAAATTACGTGCGAAGGATCTGCTATGTACTTACGGAGCATCGAGATATGGAATACATTATGGATCCTGGAGAGTTCTGCTGGTAGCTCAAGTCGATACGCTACCTCACCTACTCTGCCAATCACTTCGTAGGGACCAATATACCGAGGGCTTAACTTACCTCGCTTCCCAAAACGAATTATTCCTTTCCATGGAGATATCCGTAGGAATACCTTATCCCCAACCTGGAACTCCAAATCCTTCCTACGCTTATCTGCGTAACTTTTCTGATGATTCTGGGCTATCTTCAAATTGTCCCGAATAACCTTGATCTTATCTGTAGTCATCTGAACAAGCTCGGGCCCAATCAACTTTCTCTCGCCCATCTTATCCCAACATATCGGTGTCCTACACCGTCTTCCATAAAGTGCTTCATACGGTGCCATACCGATACTAGCCTGCTAGCTGTTATTATAGGCAAACTCGCTTAACGACAGATGAGAATCCCAACTTCCTCCAAACTCTATCACACAAGATCTGAGCATATCCTCTAAAGTTTGAATGGTACGCTCAGACTGACCATCTGTCTGCGGATGAAATGCTGTACTGAAATGTAATCGAGTACCTAATGCTTTCTGGAGGCTAGGCCAAAATCGGGATGTAAATCTCGGATCTCTATCTGATACGATCGACACTGGAGCCCCATGTAATCTCACGATCTCATCAACATACAACTTAGCCAATCTGTCCAGGGAATAAGTACTTCTGATAGGCCCTCAGGTGCAGGTGCGAGTAGCGCGGTTGACGTATCTCCTTCGGACGGACAGACCACGAACAGGCCAGCTAGACACGCGTGACCAGATTGCACTATTTTCTAGCATAACATCATGTATTGTATTTACTATCATTTTCTAGATTCTCTAGTTTCAAATATTATTTTGCGTTAAGGCATGTCGTTTTTAAGATTCATTCAAGTTACTTCCGCTTAATTGCATGATTATGAGTTTGAAAATGGCCGGAGGCCTATTGATTATAGAAATTGTTTGTGAATACAATTATACAGGTTTTATGAGATATTTTACAGGGTGGAATTTTAGAAAAACAGCCGTTGTGTTGCTAGTTTTCTGTGAAAATCCTATTTTCATAAAGTTATTTTCAACGAACAAAATTCCCACTCTTTTTCAGAATCAAAAGGATTTCAAGTATTTTAGCAAAGAAAAGAGGCTTAGCTTCACGGGAACTTTCCAGTCAGAGCAGATCTCGACTGGGGAGCCACCGTGGGGTTGCCGGGCAGGTCGCCTAGCTAGTAGTTTGAAAGGGGCCTGTCAACCTACGACTGCCTAAGAGGATGCTCAGACTGCTCCCTAGTCTCAGTTCCTGAAAATTTTATTAAAACATTTGGAAGAGTGAGCTAAAATTAGCTCAATGAGTGTGCAGTTTAATAACAAAGTACCTTTCAACATCTTTCAGTAAAATCATAATATTTACATAAATAATAAAACATTTCATTTCATTTATCAATTACATAAATCATAAATATACATTTGTGAAACAATTTTTAACCTTTCAATCACAACCAATGGAACCCAGGGAAATAATTCACCAACCGACCTAAAAGCGACGGTGGTGGGACGGTCCATTTCCAGTCATAAAACCACCACGCTGCGGATAAAATCACGCCTTGTGCAGGGTAACAGTCATAATACTTTATAATGTGTAAAGGCCATCCTATAATTCCTATCCCTTTCCTTAGTTAGTAACCTATTTATTTACCTGTAAACCTTTACACATTTAAAGTATCTCGGTCGATATCCAGTCATTTCAGTCATAATAGGGTCTAGGGTAACCATGGGCTAAAAATCCTTTATAAACCACATTTCATTTAAAAACTAAAACTATTTCTTTTATACTTTTCATAAACATTTGTTTGTTGTCAAAATTTTTCTTAAGGTCGAAACCTTAACTCTTGAGTCTTTTTCCTTAAACCTGATATCGAAACTTAAATCATTTATATAATCGAAACAATTATATTCAAATCATAAAAATATATAAAATATACATATACAAATATATATTTAAAAGAAACATATATATATACAAATATATATTTAAAAGAAACATATATATATATATATAGTTTTACACTCACGATTTCGCTTCCGTTCGCAAACTTCCAATTCGTGGAACCCTCTTCACCTCTTACACGTCTCAGTTTCCGTTTGAAAAACTTCCAATTCACCTAAAGTTTTAAATCACCAACTTATTCACAACTCCATTTAAAAAAATAAACTCTAATGGCATTTTTAAAACTAATCAAGCAACATTCTCTCCATCACAAGCCCTTATTTTATACCATTCATTTCCGTGAAGTTTTTCATGTCCAAACGCATTTAAATATACACTTGAAACCATCAAATTAAAAGAAAATACAAAGGAGGACAGCTTGCACATTATATAGTAATATGACTACCTTTGAGCGTTACATGCATTCCATGCAATGTGATTTGTTATCTATGGCTTAATCACACTCAAATATACATTCAAGTACATACTTAGGACCTTAAAATCAACTTAAAATCACACAAATTCCACTTCCACGCAACTGCCCTTTACTTTTGTCGAAAATCACACGAACACTCTATTCTTGATTTTCTTTCAATTCCAACACGTATTCACATTCCATCATGCATTTATATACTTAATAATAAATTAATTCTCATTTATCTAAACAAAACACAACCCACACACACACAAACACATACTGCCGAACACACATAACACATACCCATTTTTTTTTTCCACTCATCTCACGGCACACGCACATCACATAAAACTCTACACTATCATCTCCTCCCATTTCAGCTTTTTATGAGACAAAATCAATTAAACCCAACATAACTTACTTGAGTTTGATATCAGTAGCTGTCAGAGATTCTCACGGCAACCATATCCTCCCATTTCAGCTTGTCCAACTTGAACTACAACAACATTAACACTAATCTTGAAATTGACAACAAACAACTCAAGAAAAACAACGCACAAATTCAAGTTATTCCTCTTACCTACTGTTCATCATCATCTTCATGCCTACCCCTGCCATTTTCCACCATCTCTTAGCTTTATTTGGCTGCTTCCATCTCAGATCTTTCTTGTCTCAACTCACCCGAAATTGTCTTTCTTCACTCGCGGTTTGCAGCTTCGTCAACGCCTGTCGCGACTTCAGCTTCTTCCCGTTTCTAGTCTTTCTTCCTCACTTCCAGATCTGATTTTCTGGCCTAAAATCAGATGCTCATCTAGCTCCTTTAAGCCTCCATCTGACCATGATAACACCCCTTAAATGATCGATCTTCTTGCTTTTTCACTTGGCTGCCGAGAGATGTTGAGATTGTCGAGTGAGGGAGATTAATTTCGGGTCTGATTTTTGGGTCTGCTGGTGAGTGTCTGGTAGTCCAGATCTAAGCTGAGAGATCACCCAATTAATTGCTTAACAAATTGCCTAAACGCCCCTCAACGTTTCTCAATTATGCCAGCTTAACTTTCAACCAAGGTTTTACATGTTTACCCCTCTTTTACTAACATTTTTATTACTCTCACTTATTCTTTTCCAATCATATCCCTACTCATTTTTAACTTATACTTAACACTCCCTAATAATCTCTTTTAATCCTTATAAACTTATATTACTCATAAAAAATTTTATCCCATAAAAATAAATACGTTAAATCCATCAATTTCCAAAACAATTATAATATCGATAATATTAACCATTATTTCTCTCAATAGTATTTCTAAAATATTCAACACTTACCAATTCATCAAATTAACCTCATATACTCTCAATTAGACTCATAATTATTCACTTGCATCACATAAAAAAATATCTCACATCGGTAGAATATTTTAAAAATACAATCGCATTTAACGTATTTCTCTCTCTCTCTTTCTCTCTATATATATATATATACACACAGTGTTCCAAAACTCACTACTCGCCACTCGACCAACAAGGTAGCAAGCAACAAGTACTCAGAAACTCGGTGAGGGGTAAAATTGGTAAAAACTATAAAAAGTATAAAAAACTATAAATATCATAAAGAAATGGGTTAATTGAAAAAAATAAAAATGATTATATTGTTAAAGATGATGGTTTTTTTTGAAATAATGAGTAATAATTAAGGGTAATTTTGTCCAAAAACTTAAAAGCTGAGGGATATTTTCGGATAACTAAAATGATTATACTGTTTTGTTCCACATCTCCTTCACTTCTCTCTGTCTCTACTCTACTCTTTGATTTCTTCTTCTTCTTTCGATCTTCATGTCTTCTTCTTCTTCTTCCGATTTTTATGTCTTCTTCTTCTTCTTCTTCACTTCACATAGGGAGATGGCGACTGCGATGAAAGGAGCTACGGAGGACGATGAAAAGATAGCGGCAGCAGAAGTCAACCGGCGATAGCAGAACCAAACTCAGCAGGATCAGCAGAAGCAGCACGACGGCAGGCAGAAGTGCAGAACAAAACGCGACAGAAGCAGCAAGACAGTAGGCAGAAGTGCAGAACAGAACGCAGTAAAAGTTTAGAACAGAACGCAGCAGAAGTGTTGAATAGAACTAAAGACTGACTGCGTGCTTAGAAACTGAGTAGGCTGATTCCGAGTCGGGTCGAGTTGACCCGAGTTAGGTCGATTTTGGATAGTAACCGAGTTGAAACCCCCGATCTGGGGGTTCTCGGTTGGGAAGCCGACCGAGTGGTGAGTTCTCGATGAGAACTCGGCCAACTCGATCGAGTTTTTAAACACTGTATATATATATTCCTAAGCATGAAAGACTTGGTCTTAACAATTTGACTAGCTCAATTAGTACACATCTTGCTTCCCATTTGACTATATGGCCTTGGTCATGGGTTCGAGAGGTGTGGGAGGCGTATGAAAACCCTAAAGGCTAAAGGACAGTACCTGGACCGAAGGATGGGTAAGCCCATGCACCTAGGAAGGTCCCTGCAGAATCATGGGGAGAGGATGGGTCGTTATAAAATAGGCATACCGTATTTCATATTGCTGCCGTAGGAATAGAGACCTTTCAATAGAAACCTTAAGAATATAATATTTTGAAACAATCATAAAGCCATCGTAGGAATAAGGACTTTTCAATAGAGCTAGCTAGTAGTTTTGGGTAAAAAAGACGGTTTTCTCGTACATATGTCTCTAAAATTGAATTAGTAGTGGCTTAGAGTTAGTTAATAGTGATGGTTCTATCGTTATTTAAGGTTGAACAAATAATTGATTGTTCAATTTTTTAGTTCGATATCAGATAAAAATGAATGGATTGGATGAAGACATTGGCATTGATTTAACCAAGTTGATGAATGGCAAGATGACACCTAGCATTTGATAATATCCCTAGATATATATCGCTCCACCTCATATCTATAAATAACGACATAATGGCATATGAATTTATACAATCCATACAAACCCAATCAGTCTCTTGTCTATTCTAGTGCCATATCAATAATATGAGTACCAAAGCAGCAGTCTCACAGGTGGTTTCTACCCCAAATGATCATACCAAGGGAGCAAGGCGTCAAACAGCAAAGTTTCTCAAAAGTATTTGGAGAGATCGCTTCCTCAACTACAATTACAAAGAAGAAGAGGTACTTAATTATGTTCATTAGATGACAATAAACATGATGCATATTAGATTATGAATTATCAAATAGGGATCATCTGAATTTTGAAAAATTCGAACCTAGCTCGTTCTATGAAGAATAAGTGGAACAATACAAAACACTTTTTGTTGTCTATAATAGGTCAAATGGTTAATAATTTTGAAGTCTTGCTTATCGTCAACATTCGAACATATGTCGGAGATAAAGAATTTATATTAGATGTCTCAATATCTTTTTCTCAATTTTATAAGTTTTCCATATCATATCATAATTATAATGCAATATTAATATTTTTAACATGGTTACTACGTAGATCAATCGTGCCCATCAATTACAAGAGATTCAACGACTCAAGGAAGAAATAAGAAGGGAGCTATTGGCTTTAACTGACCAATCTTTATCACAACAGCTTAACCTTATTGATGTAATCCAACGCTTAGGAGTGGGATATCACTTTGAAAGAGAGATCCAACAAGTATTCCAACAGATCTATGATAGTTACTGTCATAGTGATGAAGATGTTGATTAACCTGATCTTCACACTATTGCTCTTTTTTTCCGACTCCTAAGAGAACATGGACATCATGTTTCGTGTGGTGAGTGTTTTATATATATTGATTTCGAACTCATGTTATATTTTGTGAAGCGATCCTCGTGATATCATATTTGAACATCATCATATATTTTTTTATAATATAAGTAATCCTTTTAACTTGATGATATTAGATATCTTCAACAAGTTCAAAGACAACAAAGGCAATTTCAAGGAGGGTTTGACAAGTGATGTGTCAGGAATGTTGAGCTTATATGAAGCAGCACATCTTTGGGTGCATGGAGAGGACATACTGGATGAGGCTATTACTTTCACTACCACTCATCTTCAGTCCATGGTGACCCATTTAAGCGATCCTCTAGCATCACAAATTATTCATGCTCTACATAATTCACGACGCCAGCGTGCTCTAAGGGTTGAGTCTAGGCGTGACATCTCTATCTATCAGGATGATGCGTCACATAACCAAGCATTACTAAAGCTTGCAAAATTGGATTTCAATTACCTTCAATCACTGCACAAGTAAGAGCTTAGTGAAATTTGTAGGTGGGGTTTCGGAATCCAAAACCTTTTTTCAATTTCACAATTTCCTTTTCTTTTTTCCTATACATCTCACACTATATTAACTAATGGATTTCAGATGGTGGAAGGATTTGGATTTGGCTACGAAGTTACCTTTTGCTAGAGATAGAGTGGTTGAGTGTTATTTTTGGATATTGCTTCTGTTTCACGAGCCCCAACACTCACTTGCTAGAAGCATAATAGCGAAAGGATTGCCCTTGATATCCACTGTAGATGATTCTTATGACTCATATGGCACACCTGAAGAGCTAAATCTCTTTACGAAAGCAATAGATAGGTTTGATAACGATAAACTTTTTCTTCGAAACTTAACAACATGCAACATAATTTTATTCTCAATTAGGTACTTTCAATTAACTTTCAGGTGGGATGTGAGTAACATGGACCAACTTCCAGACTACATGCAAGCCATTTATAAGGCATTATGTGATTTTTTTGCTGAAGTTGAGGAACTAGCAGCGAGCAGAGGATGGTCATATCGAGTTCGCTATGCCAAAGAAATAGTATGACACAGTGTTAATTAATCACCTTGACACAATGTTAATTAATCTCCTTTTGCTTTACTAATTCTTATAGAATTTCAATGTTGTTTATCTTTTATATATTTATATATATTAATGCATATTCATGGCAGATGAAAAAGTTAATCCATGGCTATTTTGACGAGTCCAAATGGCTCCAAGACAATCGAATTCCAACCATGGACGAGTATATGCAGGTGTCACTAGTAACATCTGTTTACAACAACATGTTAATCATACCTCTTGTCGGCATGGACTGCAGCGTTACAGAAGAAACCTTAGATTGGATGTTGAACAGACCTACAATTATAAGAGCTGTAGAATTACTTGGAAGAGTCATGAATGACACCAGATCACATAAGGTATATATCAAACTATACATTTTAATCTGTTAGATTACTTACGCAATGTGTTACAGAGAGAATTTTTTAATTTCTTTTTGGGGTTAATTAATAGAGTAATGTTAAGTTTATTAAACATCTAGTCCAAATTAACGTCTAAATGATGTAACGTATGAGTTATCAATATTATATAAATCACCCGTTATTATTATAATTAATAAGATATTGATAATTCATATGTCACATGATTTAAACATATAATTTTTATAAAATATTTGGGAAAACTTAACGCTAATCTAACTAATATACCCTACTCACATGTATGTGTGTGTGTGTATTCATGCAGTTCGAGCAAAACAGAAGGCACATAGCTTTTGAGTGTTGAATGTTATATGAAGCAATATGGAGTATCAAAGCAAGAGGCATACGAACAGTTTCATAAGCTAGTTTGTAATGCATGGAAGGATGTGAACAGAGAATGCCTCAAATTTGCTGATCATCTGCCCTACGCCTATACTTAAGAGTATTCTCAATATTGGAAAATCGTCACATGTTTTCTATGACGGCGGTGATAGCTATACATGTGTTGGGGAACAGATGAAAACTTATATCGAATATGTGCTTATAGATCCCATTCCTTTGTGAGGAAATTAATCAAATGGACATTGTATATGTCTTGCTTAATAGTTATTATCATATCAGGTGTTCTCTTGTCTGTTGCTTAAGTTTTATTATTGTGTTTATCGAGTGTCACGTTGTATTTCATGGTTTCAACTTATAATAAAGTGCTCCTATGTGTGTTTTTCATCTCAATGGTTTCTTTTTGAATTATATACGTGACAAGATGACGTGAATTTTATTTGTCTCATAGGCATGAGATATCCCACATTTAACCCACCAATATTGACTTTAAACCAAGGAAGTTGAAGTGTCCATGCGAGATAACTATTGAAAACTAGAAAATTTTGCAATAATTATTTCGTTGACATGTCATACTAATGTTGAAGTGATATTTCAATAATAACACGACATAAAACATTTATCTTCCATGAAAAACTAACGCTAATTAGTGTGACATTTCAATAATAACGTGATATGTGATATAGTTTTTTAAATAAAATTTTTCTTATAAATGAGAAAAGACATCAATATTAATCTTTTGTGAAAAAAAATTATTATGTGTCATGTTATTTTTAAATGATCACATTAATATCAATATAATATATCAATTAAATATCCTACCAAAGATTTACTTGTCAAAAATTCGCTTACGTGAATTAGTGATGAGTTGGAGACAAACAAATTGACAAAGCTACCTAAATAATTTGGGGTCATGTGTTTACTTTTGCATGCTTGTCATTAAAGGGTGGGTCTATTGCCACTCAAATTTCTTCTCCCTACCCTCATAATTTTACCAAATACATTTATTATAAAAATATATTAAATAAATTATAAAATAATATAAATAAATCACGTATATTTTTATACTGAACCTAATTGATATATTTGGTGTGTGGTATGATTGGATTTGTTGTATTCCAATCATATGTTTGGTGTATGATAGGATTGGATAAAAATTATTTTAAACCATTTTTAAATAATATAAAATTATTTTGAATTATAAATTAGTAAAATATATAATAATTTATCCCTAAAATTAAACGTTAGATGCACGGGATTAATAAAGAGCAATCTTGCTCCCATATGTCTACGTTTTATAGATCACTAACTTTTTTCATCTTTAATTTATTATTGGGGTCCTTGAAACCATAAGTGCACCTCTCTTTCTATGTATGTTCCATTAAAGGTTTTAGAATAGTATAACTTGTAAATACAACTATTTATTACCAAAAAAAAAAAAAAATTATCATTTGTTATATATTTGAATTAAAGATTGTGAACTTATAAATTAAAATGTAATTAAATGGATGGAAAACTCCTAAGAGGTGCTGGTCTTCCCACTGCACCTCTTTACCTTTTTTATCATATTGAACTATAATTTGAACTTATTTATTTAATTAAATTCGATGGTCTTCTCATTCAAACATTTTTAAAAAATTTTAATTTAAAATTTTCAATAATAAATATTAATTATTTACCTTTTAAAAATAGTTTATATTTCAATAATTTAAATTATTAAATATTGTGTTAATATGATATACGGAATGTATTTTCAATTATTATAATTTTATATTTATTGGAAAGTAAATGACTTTTGGGCTCTTGGGTGGGACGCATGCGAAAGAAAACCTATCGTATCTATTTAGTGGGCTTAATCCGTTGAATAAACTAATGACTCTAACCCAAAACTTGTCTATAAGTTTTGGGCTCTCAGGTGGGAAAAATAGAACCACATAATGAAATATGCAAATACAGCATGTATGATATTTGTAAATCTTATAGAAACAATTTCACATTAATATAAGTATATTGTATTTCTTAAAAAGCATATCGCCTCCACATATTTATATTTAGTTTGATAAGTTGCATCTTATACATAATAAATTCTAACTTAGAATCCTATTGTGGTTGTGAAAATTTTAACCCAGGATAGAAATAAATAATATCTATACTTACCGACATACGAGAGACAACAAAAGCGAATATAGTGGAATAAAAATCTTTCCATATGTTAGGATGAAAATCTGCCAATGGATGAAATATTTCTCGTTCCAATTTAGTTTTGCTAAACATGTAATATGTTTGAGATTTGAAGCGAATTCGGATGCTAATGAGTCAAATGTGTATGAAGACTGATATTCTACCTATACTCAAACCCATTTTCCATAATTTTACCCATACCCACCCAAACAAACCCCCATTCAGGGGAATTGGTTATGGAAGTATTTGGGGATGGTTACACCCATACCCACACTTGTTACTTGATTTTCTCCATTTGACCATGTTTGACCATATTTGACCAAAAAATTTTAAAAAAATGATAAACTCCATAAATTTAAACACACATAAATAAAAACATAATTCACAAAATAATTCTATCAACTCACTAAATCCACAAAAAAACTTGAAAATAATCTCATCATTCATTAAAATCCAATTTTACATGAGTTACTACTCATGATCAAAAATAATAATAATAAATAAATACACAATTCAAAACTCGTGACTTTAAAAAAATAAAAAAAAATACATACACGAGTTATAACTCATGATTAAAAAAGAAAAAAAAAACACGAGTTGCAATTCATGATTAAATGTACATATTTATACATATCCATATACATACACACGAGTCATAACTCACGATAAAAAAAAAAAAAAAAAAAAAAAAAGGCAATTGTAGACATATAGAAAGAGAAGAGAGGTGAGAAAAATTAAAAAGGTTAAGAATTCAAGCTCCATGATCGGAAAATTAGAGGATATGAAATACTAGAGTATTATTAGCTTGTTTACTAGCTTTTCATGTTGTTGAGCTTTTAATATTCTTAATCTTATATAGTTACAACTCGTGATTTTCTGTGGAAGTATCTGGGGATGGTTTTCCTGATACCCACACCTATTATCTAAAATTCCTCCATTTGACCTCATTCGACCATATTTGACCAAAAAATTTTAAAAATAATAAAATTCAAAAATTTAAATACAACTAAATAAAAACATAATTCACTAAATAATTCTATCAACTCACTAAATCTACAAAAAACTTGAAAATAATCTCATCATTCATTACAATCCAAATTTTACATGAGTTATAACTCATGATTAAAAAAAAAAAAAAAATTACATACATAGGTTACAACCCTACATTTAAAAAAAAAAAAAAAATGCATACACAAGGTACAACTCATGATTAAAAAAGGAAAAAAAAAAAAACACAAGTTACGAGTCATGATTAAATACGCACACGAGTTACAATTAATTACTAAAAAAAGTGACCTCGACATATACAAAAAGAAGGGAAGTAAATTGAAAAAGGCGGAGAATTCATACTCCATGATAAGAAAATTAAGGGATATGAGGTGGTAGAGTATTATTGGCTTGTTTACTAGCTTTTCATATTGTAGAGCTTTTAATATTCTTAATATTATATAGTTACAACTCGTGATTTTATGTAGAAGTATCTAGGCATGGTTTTCCCCATACCCGCACCTATTACCTAATTTCCTCCATTTGACCTCATCTGACCATATTTGACCAAATAATTTAAAAATAATTAAATTCATAAATTCAAAAACACATAAATAAAAACGTAATTTACTAAATAATTTTTTCGACTCACTAAATCCTCAAAAAAGTTGAAAAGGAAAATAATCTCATCTTTCATTACAATCCAAATTTACATGACTTGCAACTCATAATTAAAATAATAATAATAATAAAAGTACATACACGAGTTACAACTCATGATTTTTTTTGAAAAAAAAAAATACATACACGAGTTACGACTCATTATTAAAAAAGAAGAAAAAAACACATGAGTTACAACTCATGATTAAATAAATATATATGTGCACGCACGAGTTACAACTCATGAATAAAAACAAAAAAAAAAAACACAACCACATATATATTTAGGAAAATGGTTAAAATTTGAAATAGATTTATATATAAAATAATATCTATTTTATTATTTTGCTCTCTCAAACCTTAATTTTTCATTTATATCATAAGACTTGTATGAGTATTTATTAGCCAATTTTTAATTAAGTTAGGGTTGCATAAGTGATTGGAGACTTGCATGAATGATTAAAGTTAGGTTTGATGATGAACCCTTTTAATTTTTATGATTAAAGTCATAAAACCTTTTTACTTTCTCAAACCTTAATTTTTTATTTATATCATAAAATTTGCATAAATGATTATCAACTAATTTTATAGAACCCCAAGTAACATTTTTCTTTTTCTTTTTTTTTTTTATAATGAATTGTGACTATCCATTAAAATATGTAGTTTTTGGATGATTGAAGTACACTCATTTGCTTGTTTACTGATATGATGAAGAAATTGAAAGAAAGAAGTGATATTTTTGTTTGGTTTGTGATAAAATCTATTAAAAGACTAATGTGATGACTGAATGTTTGATAGTATCTTTTAGGATTAAATAATGATTATATAAATGATTGGAGATTTTTTAATTTTTGATAGAGAAAAATTAGGATTTGAATGAGTAACAAAAAGAAAAATTAGGAATTGAAATAGTAAAAAAGTTTTAGAATATCGATGATATTTTAATTAATAATTGGTGAGTGTGCTTACAAAATATTTACTCTTTTGGTAATTTTACTCAAAGGTAATATTGTATACTTAAAAAAATGCTAATTTAGGGTGTACATATGATTTTTGAGGGGTGGAAATATTGCAACATAGTGACTTTACCCAAAAGAAAGAAAACCTATCGTATCTATTTAGTGGGTTTAATCCATTAAACAAACTAACGACTTATACAAGTTTTGGGCTCTTTGGTAGCAAAGGAGCATATAAAATAGAACCACATAACGACAGATGAAAGTGCACCATGTATGATATTTGTAAATCTAGCTCATAGCAACAATATCACATTAAATAGGCATACCGTATTTCTTATTGCAGCCGTAGGAATAGAGACCTTTCGATAGAGACCTTAAGAATATAATATCTTGAAACCATCATGAAGCCATCGTAGGAATAAAGACTTTTCAATAGAGCTAGCTAGTAGTTTTGGGTAAAAAAAGACGGTTTTCTCGTACATATGTCTCCAAAATTGAATTAGTAGTGGCTTAGAGTTAGTTAATAGTGATGGTTCCGTCGTTATTTAAGGCTAAACAAATAATTGATTGTTCAATTTTTTAGTTCGATATCAGATAAAAATGAATGGATTGGATGAAGACATTGGCATTGATTTAACCAAGTTGATGAATGGCAAGATGACACCTAGCATTTGATAATATCCCTAGATATATATCGCTCCACCTCCTAGTCTATAAATAGTGACATAATGGCATATGAATTTATACAATCCATACAAACCCAATCAGTCTCTTGTCCATTCTAGTGCCATATCAATAATATGAGTACCGAAGCAGCAATCTCACAGGTGGTTTCCACCCCAAATGAGCATACCAAGGGAGCAAGGCGTCAAACAGCAGAGTTTCCCAAAAGTATTTGGGGAGATCGCTTCCTCAACTACAATTACAAAGAAGAAGAGGTACTTAATTATGTTCATTAGATGACAATAAACATGATGTATATTAGATTATGAATTATCAAATAGGGATCATCTGAATTTTGAAAAATTCGAACCTAGCTCGTTCTATGAAGAATAAGTGGAACAATACAAAACACTTTTTGTTGTCTATAATAGGTCAAATGGTTAATAATTTTGAAGTCTTGATTATCGTCAACATTCGAACATATGTCGGAGATAAAGAATTTATATTAGATGTCTCAATATCTTTTTCTCAATTTTATTAGTTTTCCATATCATATCATAATTATAATGCAATATTAATATTTTTAACATGGTAACTACGTAGATCAATCGTGCCCATCAATTACAAGAGATTCAACGACTCAAGGAAGAAATAAGAAGGGAGCTATTGGCTTTGACTGACCAATCTTTATCGCAACAGCTTAACCTTATTGATGTAATCCAACGCTTAGGAGTGGGATATCACTTTGAAAGAGAGATCCAACAAGTATTCCAACAGATCTATGATAGTTACTGTCATAATGATGAAGATGTTGATCAACTTGATCTTCACACTGTTGCTCTTTTTTTTCGACTCCTAAGAGAACATGGACATCATGTTTCGTGTGGTGAGTGTTTTATATATATTGATTTCGAACTCATTTTATATTTTGTGAAGCGATCCTCATGATATCATATGGGAACATCGTCATATATGTTTTTATAATATAAGTAATCCTTTTAACTTGATGATATTAGATATCTTCAACAAGTTCAAAGACAACAAAGGCAATTTCAAGGAGGGTTTGACAAGTGATGTGTCAGGAATGTTGAGCTTATATGAAGCAGCACATCTTGGGGTGCATGGAGAGGACATACTGGACGAGGCTATTACTTTCACTACCACTCATCTTCAGTCCATGGTGACCCATTTAAGCGATCCTCTAGCATCACAAATAATTCATGCTCTACATAATTCACGACGCCAGCGTGCTCTAAGGGTTGAGTCTAGGCGTGACATCTCTATCTATCAGGATGATGCGTCACATAACAAGGCATTACTAAAGCTTGCAAAATTGGATTTCAATTACCTTCAATCACTGCACAAGCAAGAGCTTAGTGAAATTTATCGGTGGGGTTTCGGAATCCAAAACCTTTTTTGAATTTCACAATTTCCTTTTCTTTTTTCCTATACATCTCACACTATATTAACTAATGGATTTCAGATGGTGGAAGGATTTGGATTTGGCTACGAAGTTACCTTTTGCTAGAGATAGAGTGGTTGAGTGTTATTTTTGGATATTGCTTCTGTTTCACGAGCCCCAACACTCACTTGCTAGAAGCATAATAGCCAAAGGATTGCCCTTGATATCCACTGTAGATGATTCTTATGACTCATATGGCACACCTGAAGAGCTAAATCTCTTTACGAAAGCAATAGATAGGTTTGATAACGATAAACTTTTTCTTCGAAACTTAACAACATGCAACATAATTTTATTCTCAATTAGGTACTTTCAATTAACTTTCAGGTGGGATGTGAGTAACATGGACCAACTTCCAGACTACATGCAAGCCATTTATAAGGCATTATGTGATTTTTTTGCTGAAGTTGAGGAACTAGCAGCGAGCAGAGGATGGTCATATCGAGTTCGCTATGCCAAAGAAATAGTATGACACAGTGTTAATTAATCACCTTGACACAATGTTAATTAATCTCCTTTTGCTTTACTAATTCTTATAGAATTTCAATGTTGTTTATCTTTTATATATTTATATATATTAATGCATATTCATGGCAGATGAAAAAGTTAATCCATGGCTATTTTGACGAGTCCAAATGGCTCCAAGACAATCGAATTCCAACCATGGACGAGTATATGCAGGTGTCACTAGTAACATCTGTTTACAACAACATGTTAATCATACCTCTTGTCGGCATGGACTGCAGCGTTACAGAAGAAACCTTAGATTGGATGTTGAACAGACCTACAATTATAAGAGCTGTAGAATTACTTGGAAGAGTCATGAATGACACCAGATCACATAAGGTATATATCAAACTATACATTTTAATCTGTTAGATTACTTACGCTATGTGTTACAGAGAGAATTTTTTAATTTCTTTTTGGGGTTAATTAATAGAGTAATGTTAAGTTTATTAAACATCTAGTCCAAATTAACGTCTAAAAGATGTAACGTATGAGTTATCAATATTATATAAATCACCCGTTATTATTATAATTAATAAGATATTGATAATTCATATGTCACATGATTTAAACATATAATTTTTATAAAATATTTGGGAAAACTTAACGCTAATCTAACTAATATACCCTACTCACATGTATGTGTGTGTGTGTGTGTATTCATGCAGTTCGAGCAAAACAGAGGGCACATAGCTTCGAGTGTTGAATGTTATATGAAGCAATATGGAGTATCAAAGCAAGAGGCATACGAACAGTTGCATAAGCTAGTTTGTAATGCATGGAAGGATGTGAACAGAGAATGCCTCAAACTTGCTGATCATCTGCCTGCGCCTATACTTAAGAGTATTCTCAATATTGGAAAATCGTCACATGTTTTCTATGACGGGGGTGATAGCTATACATGTGTTGGGGAACAGATGAAAACTTATATCGAATCTGTGCTTATAGATCCCATTCCTGTGTGAGGAAATTAATCAAATGGACATTGCATATGTCTTGCTTAATAGTTATTATCATATCAGGTGTTCTCTTGTCTGTTGCTTAAGTTTTATTATTGTGTTTATCGAGTGTCACGTTGTATTTCATGGTTTCAACTTATAATAAAGTGCTCCTATGTGTGTTTTTCATCTCAATGATTTCTTTTTGAATTATATACGTGACAAGATGACGTGAATTTTATTTGTCTCATAGGCATGAGATATCCCACATTTAACCCACCAATATTGACTTTAAACCAAGGAAATTGAAGTGTCCATGCGAGATAACTATTGAAAACTAGAAAATTTTGCAAATAATTATTTCGTTGACATGTCATACTAATGTTGAAGTGATATTTCAATAATAACACGACATAAAACATTTATCTTTCACGAAAAACTAACGCTAATTAGTGTGACATTTCAATAATAACGTGATATGTGATATAGTTTTTTAAATAAAAATTTTCTTATAAATGAGAAAAGACATCAATATTAATCTTTTGTGAAAAAAAATTATTATGTGTCATGTTATTTTTAAATGATCACATTAATATCAATATAATATATCAATTAAATATCCTACCAAAGATTTACTTGTCGAAAATTCGCTTACGTGAATTAGTGATGTATTGGAGACAAACAAATTGACAAAGCTACCTAAATAATTTGGGGTCATGTGTCTACTTTTGCATGCTTGTCATTAAAGGGTGGGTCTATTGCCACTCAAATTTCTTCTCCCTACCCTCATAATTTTACCAAATACATTTATGATAAAAATATATTAAATAAATTATAAAATAATATAAATAAATCACGTATATTTTTATACTCAACCTAATTGATATATTTGGTGTGTGGTATGATTGGATTTGTTGTATTCCAATCATATGTTTGGTGTATGATAGGATTGGATAAAAATGATTTTAAACCATTTTTAAATAATATAAAATTATCTTGAATTATAAATTAGTAAAATATATAATAATTTATCCCTAAAATTAAACGTTAGATGCGCGGGATTAATAAAGAGCAATCTTGCTCCCATAAGTCTACGTTTTATAGATCACTAACTTTTTTCATCTTTAATTTATTATTGGGGTCCTTGAAACCATAAGTGCACCTCTCTTTCTATATATGTTCCATTAAAGGTTTTAGAATAGTATAACTTGTAAATACAACTATTTATTACCAAAAAAAAAAAAAAATTATCATTTGTTATATATTTGAATTAAAGATTGTGAACTTATAAATTAAAATGTAATTAAATGGAAAACTCCTAAGAGGTGCTGGTCTTCCCACTGCACCTCTTTACCTTTTTTATCATATTGAACTATAATTTGAACTTATTTATTTAATTAAATTCGACGGTCTTCTCATTCAAACATTTTAAAAAAAACTTTAATTTAAAATTTTCAATAATAAATATTAATTATTTGCCTTTTAAAAATAGTTTATATTTCAATAATTTAAATTATTAAATATTGTGTTAATATGATATACGGAATGTATTTTCAATTATTATAATTTTATATTTATTGGAAAGTAAATGACTTTTGGGCTCTTGGGTGGGACGCATGCAAAAGAAAACCTATCGTATCTATTTAGTGGGCTTAATCCGTTGAATAAACTAATGACTCTAACCCAAAACTTGTCTATAAGTTTTGGGCTCTCAGGTGGGAAAAATAGAACCACATAATGAAATATGCAAATACAGCATGTATGATATTTGTAAATCTTATAGAAACAATTTCACATTAATATAAGTATATTGTATTTCTTGAAAAGCATATCGCCTCCACATATTTATATTTAGTTTGATAAGTTGCATCTTATACATAATAAATTCTAACTTAGAATCCTATTATGGTTGTGAAAATTTTAACCCAGGATAGAAATAAATAATATCTATACTTACCGATATACGAGAGACAACAAAAGCGGATATAGTGGAATAAAAATCTTTCCATATGTTAGTATGAAAATCTGCCAATGGATGAAATATTTCTCTTTCCAATTTAGGTTTGCTAAACATGTAATATGTTTGAGATTTGAAGCGAATACGGTTGCTAATGAGACAAATGTGTATGAAGACTGATATTCTACCTATACTCAAACCCATTTTCCATAATTTTACCCATACCCACCCAAACAAACCCCCATTCAGGGGAATTGGTTATGGAAGTATTTGGGGATGGTTACACCCATACCCACACTTGTTACTTGATTTTCTCCATTTGACCATGTTTGACCATATTTGACCAAAAAATTTTAAAAAAAAATGATAAAATCCATAAATTTAAACACATATAAATAAAAACATAATTCACTAAATAATTCTATCAACTCACTAAATCCACAAAAAAACTTGAAAATAATCTCATCATTCATTAAAATCCAATTTTACATGAGTTACTACTCATGATCAAAAATAATAATAATAAATAAATACACAATTCAAAACTCGTGACTTTAAAAAAATAAAAAAAAATACATACACGAGTTATAACTCATGATTAAAAAAGAAAAAAAAAACACGAGTTGCAATTCATGATTAAATGTACATATTTATACATATCCATATACATACACACGAGTCATAGCTCACGATAAAAAAAAAAAAAAAAAAAAAAAGCAATTGTAGACATATAGAAAGAGAAGAGAGGTGAGAAAAATTAAAAAGGTTAAGAATTCAAGCTCCATGATCGGAAAATTAGAGGATATGAAATACTAGAGTATTATTAGCTTGTTTACTAGCTTTTCATGTTGTTGAGCTTTTAATATTCTTAATCTTATATAGTTACAACTCGTGATTTTCTGTGGAAGTATCTGGGGATGGTTTTCCTGATACCCACACCTATTATCTAAAATTCCTCCATTTGACCACATTCGACCATATTTGACCAAAAAATTTTAAAAATAATAAAGTTCAAAAATTTAAATACAACTAAATAAAAACATAATTCACTAAATAATTCTATCAACTCACTAAATCTACAAAAAACTTGAAAATAATCTCATCATTCATTACAATCCAAATTTTACATGAGTTATAACTCATGATTAAAAAAAAAAAAAAAAAATTACATACATAGGTTACAACCCTACATTTAAAAAAAAAAAAAAATGCATACACAAGGTACAACTCATGATTAAAAAAGGAAAAAAAAAAAACACAAGTTACGAGTCATGATTAAATACGCACACGAGTTACAATTAATTACTAAAAAAAGTGACCTCGACATATACAAAAAGAAGGGAAGTAAATTGAAAAAGGCGGAGAATTCATACTCCATGATAAGAAAATTAAGGGATATGAGGTGGTAGAGTATTATTGGCTTGTTTACTAGCTTTTCATATTGTAGAGCTTTTAATATTCTTAATATTATATAGTTACAACTCGTGATTTTATGTAGAAGTATCTAGGCATGGTTTTCCCCATACCCGCACCTATTACCTAATTTCCTCCATTTGACCTCATCTGACCATATTTGACCAAATAATTTAAAAATAATTAAATTCATAAATTCAAAAACACATAAATAAAAACGTAATTTACTAAATAATTTTTTCGACTCACTAAATCCTCAAAAAAGTTGAAAAGGAAAATAATCTCATCTTTCATTACAATCCAAATTTACATGACTTGCAACTCATAATTAAAATAATAATAATAATAAAAGTACATACACGAGTTACAACTCATGATTTTTTTTGAAAAAAAAAAAAATACATACACGAGTTACGACTCATTATTAAAAAAGAAGAAAAAAACACATGAGTTACAACTCATGAGTTACAACTCATGAATAAAAAAAAAAAAAAAAAACACAACCACATATATATTTAGGAAAATGGTTAAAATTTGAAATAGATTTATATATAAAATAATATCTATTTTATTATTTTGCTCTCTCAAACCTTAATTTTTCATTTATATCATAAGACTTGTATGAGTATTTATTAGCCAATTTTTAATTAAGTTAGGGTTGCATAAGTGATTGGAGACTTGCATGAATGATTAAAGTTAGGTTTGATGATGAACCCTTTTAATTTTTATGATTAAAGTCATAAAACCTTTTTACTTTCTCAAACCTTAATTTTTTATTTATATCATAAAATTTGCATAAATGATTATCAACTAATTTTATAGAACCCCAAGTAACATTTTTCTTTTTCTTTTTTTTATAATGAATTGTGACTATCCATTAAAATATGTAGTTTTTGGATGATTGAAGTACACTCATTTGCTTGTTTACTGATATGATGAAGAAATTGAAAGAAAGAAGTGATATTTTTGTTTGGTTTGTGATAAAATCTATTAAAAGACTAATGTGATGACTGAATGTTTGATAGTATCTTTTAGGATTAAATAATGATTATATAAATGATTGGAGATTTTTTAATTTTTGATAGAGAAAAATTAGGATTTGAATGAGTAACAAAAAGAAAAATTAGGAATTGAAATAGTAAAAAAGGTTTAGAATATCGATGATATTTTAATTAATAATTGGTGAGTGTGCTTACAAAATATTTACTCTTTTGGTAATTTTACTCAAAGGTAATATTGTATACTTAAAAAAATGCTAATTTAGGGTGTACATATGATTTTTGAGGGGTGGAAATATTGCAACATAGTGACTTTACCCAAAAGAAAGAAAACCTATCGTATCTATTTAGTGGGTTTAATCCATTAAACAAACTAACGACTTATACAAGTTTTGGGCTCTTTGGCAGCAAAGGAGCATATAAAATAGAACCACATAACGACAGATGAAAGTGCACCATGTATGATATTTGTAAATCTAGCTCATAGCAACAATATCACATTAAATAGGCATACCGTATTTCTTATTGCAGCCGTAGGAATAGAGACCTTTCGATAGAGACCTTAAGAATATAATATCTTGAAACCATCATGAAGCCATCGTAGGAATAAAGACTTTTCAATAGAGCTAGCTAGTAGTTTTGGGTAAAAAAAGACGGTTTTCTCGTACATATGTCTCCAAAATTGAATTAGTAGTGGCTTAGAGTTAGTTAATAGTGATGGTTCCGTCGTTATTTAAGGCTAAACAAATAATTGATTGTTCAATTTTTTAGTTCGATATCAGATAAAAATGAATGGATTGGATGAAGACATTGGCATTGATTTAACCAAGTTGATGAATGGCAAGATGACACCTAGCATTTGATAATATCCCTAGATATATATCGCTCCACCTCCTAGTCTATAAATAGTGACATAATGGCATATGAATTTATACAATCCATACAAACCCAATCAGTCTCTTGTCCATTCTAGTGCCATATCAATAATATGAGTACCGAAGCAGCAATCTCACAGGTGGTTTCCACCCCAAATGAGCATACCAAGGGAGCAAGGCGTCAAACAGCAGAGTTTCCCAAAAGTATTTGGGGAGATCGCTTCCTCAACTACAATTACAAAGAAGAAGAGGTACTTAATTATGTTCATTAGATGACAATAAACATGATGTATATTAGATTATGAATTATCAAATAGGGATCATCTGAATTTTGAAAAATTCGAACCTAGCTCGTTCTATGAAGAATAAGTGGAACAATACAAAACACTTTTTGTTGTCTATAATAGGTCAAATGGTTAATAATTTTGAAGTCTTGATTATCGTCAACATTCGAACATATGTCGGAGATAAAGAATTTATATTAGATGTCTCAATATCTTTTTCTCAATTTTATTAGTTTTCCATATCATATCATAATTATAATGCAATATTAATATTTTTAACATGGTAACTACGTAGATCAATCGTGCCCATCAATTACAAGAGATTCAACGACTCAAGGAAGAAATAAGAAGGGAGCTATTGGCTTTGACTGACCAATCTTTATCGCAACAGCTTAACCTTATTGATGTAATCCAACGCTTAGGAGTGGGATATCACTTTGAAAGAGAGATCCAACAAGTATTCCAACAGATCTATGATAGTTACTGTCATAATGATGAAGATGTTGATCAACTTGATCTTCACACTGTTGCTCTTTTTTTTCGACTCCTAAGAGAACATGGACATCATGTTTCGTGTGGTGAGTGTTTTATATATATTGATTTCGAACTCATTTTATATTTTGTGAAGCGATCCTCATGATATCATATGGGAACATCGTCATATATGTTTTTATAATATAAGTAATCCTTTTAACTTGATGATATTAGATATCTTCAACAAGTTCAAAGACAACAAAGGCAATTTCAAGGAGGGTTTGACAAGTGATGTGTCAGGAATGTTGAGCTTATATGAAGCAGCACATCTTGGGGTGCATGGAGAGGACATACTGGACGAGGCTATTACTTTCACTACCACTCATCTTCAGTCCATGGTGACCCATTTAAGCGATCCTCTAGCATCACAAATAATTCATGCTCTACATAATTCACGACGCCAGCGTGCTCTAAGGGTTGAGTCTAGGCGTGACATCTCTATCTATCAGGATGATGCGTCACATAACAAGGCATTACTAAAGCTTGCAAAATTGGATTTCAATTACCTTCAATCACTGCACAAGCAAGAGCTTAGTGAAATTTGTCGGTGGGGTTTCGGAATCCAAAACCTTTTTTGAATTTCACAATTTCCTTTTCTTTTTTCCTATACATCTCACACTATATTAACTAATGGATTTCAGATGGTGGAAGGATTTGGATTTGGCTACGAAGTTACCTTTTGCTAGAGATAGAGTGGTTGAGTGTTATTTTTGGATATTGCTTCTGTTTCACGAGCCCCAACACTCACTTGCTAGAAGCATAATAGCCAAAGGATTGCCCTTGATATCCACTGTAGATGATTCTTATGACTCATATGGCACACCTGAAGAGCTAAATCTCTTTACGAAAGCAATAGATAGGTTTGATAACGATAAACTTTTTCTTCGAAACTTAACAACATGCAACATAATTTTATTCTCAATTAGGTACTTTCAATTAACTTTCAGGTGGGATGTGAGTAACATGGACCAACTTCCAGACTACATGCAAGCCATTTATAAGGCATTATGTGATTTTTTTGCTGAAGTTGAGGAACTAGCAGCGAGCAGAGGATGGTCATATCGAGTTCGCTATGCCAAAGAAATAGTATGACACAGTGTTAATTAATCACCTTGACACAATGTTAATTAATCTCCTTTTGCTTTACTAATTCTTATAGAATTTCAATGTTGTTTATCTTTTATATATTTATATATATTAATGCATATTCATGGCAGATGAAAAAGTTAATCCATGGCTATTTTGACGAGTCCAAATGGCTCCAAGACAATCGAATTCCAACCATGGACGAGTATATGCAGGTGTCACTAGTAACATCTGTTTACAACAACATGTTAATCATACCTCTTGTCGGCATGGACTGCAGCGTTACAGAAGAAACCTTAGATTGGATGTTGAACAGACCTACAATTATAAGAGCTGTAGAATTACTTGGAAGAGTCATGAATGACACCAGATCACATAAGGTATATATCAAACTATACATTTTAATCTGTTAGATTACTTACGCTATGTGTTACAGAGAGAATTTTTTAATTTCTTTTTGGGGTTAATTAATAGAGTAATGTTAAGTTTATTAAACATCTAGTCCAAATTAACGTCTAAAAGATGTAACGTATGAGTTATCAATATTATATAAATCACCCGTTATTATTATAATTAATAAGATATTGATAATTCATATGTCACATGATTTAAACATATAATTTTTATAAAATATTTGGGAAAACTTAACGCTAATCTAACTAATATACCCTACTCACATGTATGTGTGTGTGTGTGTGTATTCATGCAGTTCGAGCAAAACAGAGGGCACATAGCTTCGAGTGTTGAATGTTATATGAAGCAATATGGAGTATCAAAGCAAGAGGCATACGAACAGTTGCATAAGCTAGTTTGTAATGCATGGAAGGATGTGAACAGAGAATGCCTCAAACTTGCTGATCATCTGCCTGCGCCTATACTTAAGAGTATTCTCAATATTGGAAAATCGTCACATGTTTTCTATGACGGGGGTGATAGCTATACATGTGTTGGGGAACAGATGAAAACTTATATCGAATCTGTGCTTATAGATCCCATTCCTGTGTGAGGAAATTAATCAAATGGACATTGCATATGTCTTGCTTAATAGTTATTATCATATCAGGTGTTCTCTTGTCTGTTGCTTAAGTTTTATTATTGTGTTTATCGAGTGTCACGTTGTATTTCATGGTTTCAACTTATAATAAAGTGCTCCTATGTGTGTTTTTCATCTCAATGATTTCTTTTTGAATTATATACGTGACAAGATGACGTGAATTTTATTTGTCTCATAGGCATGAGATATCCCACATTTAACCCACCAATATTGACTTTAAACCAAGGAAATTGAAGTGTCCATGCGAGATAACTATTGAAAACTAGAAAATTTTGCAAATAATTATTTCGTTGACATGTCATACTAATGTTGAAGTGATATTTCAATAATAACACGACATAAAACATTTATCTTTCACGAAAAACTAACGCTAATTAGTGTGACATTTCAATAATAACGTGATATGTGATATAGTTTTTTAAATAAAAATTTTCTTATAAATGAGAAAAGACATCAATATTAATCTTTTGTGAAAAAAAATTATTATGTGTCATGTTATTTTTAAATGATCACATTAATATCAATATAATATATCAATTAAATATCCTACCAAAGATTTACTTGTCGAAAATTCGCTTACGTGAATTAGTGATGTATTGGAGACAAACAAATTGACAAAGCTACCTAAATAATTTGGGGTCATGTGTCTACTTTTGCATGCTTGTCGTTAAAGGGTGGGTCTATTGCCACTCAAATTTCTTCTCCCTACCCTCATAATTTTACCAAATACATTTATGATAAAAATATATTAAATAAATTATAAAATAATATAAATAAATCACGTATATTTTTATACTCAACCTAATTGATATATTTGGTGTGTGGTATGATTGGATTTGTTGTATTCCAATCATATGTTTGGTGTATGATAGGATTGGATAAAAATGATTTTAAACCATTTTTAAATAATATAAAATTATCTTGAATTATAAATTAGTAAAATATATAATAATTTATCCCTAAAATTAAACGTTAGATGCGCGGGATTAATAAAGAGCAATCTTGCTCCCATAAGTCTACGTTTTATAGATCACTAACTTTTTTCATCTTTAATTTATTATTGGGGTCCTTGAAACCATAAGTGCACCTCTCTTTCTATATATGTTCCATTAAAGGTTTTAGAATAGTATAACTTGTAAATACAACTATTTATTACCAAAAAAAAAAAAAAAATTATCATTTGTTATATATTTGAATTAAAGATTGTGAACTTATAAATTAAAATGTAATTAAATGGAAAACTCCTAAGAGGTGCTGGTCTTCCCACTGCACCTCTTTACCTTTTTTATCATATTGAACTATAATTTGAACTTATTTATTTAATTAAATTCGACGGTCTTCTCATTCAAACATTTTAAAAAAACTTTAATTTAAAATTTTCAATAATAAATATTAATTATTTGCCTTTTAAAAATAGTTTATATTTCAATAATTTAAATTATTAAATATTGTGTTAATATGATATACGGAATGTATTTTCAATTATTATAATTTTATATTTATTGGAAAGTAAATGACTTTTGGGCTCTTGGGTGGGACGCATGCAAAAGAAAACCTATCGTATCTATTTAGTGGGCTTAATCCGTTGAATAAACTAATGACTCTAACCCAAAACTTGTCTATAAGTTTTGGGCTCTCAGGTGGGAAAAATAGAACCACATAATGAAATATGCAAATACAGCATGTATGATATTTGTAAATCTTATAGAAACAATTTCACATTAATATAAGTATATTGTATTTCTTGAAAAGCATATCGCCTCCACATATTTATATTTAGTTTGATAAGTTGCATCTTATACATAATAAATTCTAACTTAGAATCCTATTATGGTTGTGAAAATTTTAACCCAGGATAGAAATAAATAATATCTATACTTACCGATATACGAGAGACAACAAAAGCGGATATAGTGGAATAAAAATCTTTCCATATGTTAGTATGAAAATCTGCCAATGGATGAAATATTTCTCTTTCCAATTTAGGTTTGCTAAACATGTAATATGTTTGAGATTTGAAGCGAATACGGTTGCTAATGAGACAAATGTGTATGAAGACTGATATTCTACCTATACTCAAACCCATTTTCCATAATTTTACCCTTACCCACCCAAACAAACCCCCATTCAGGGAAATTGGTTATGGAAGTATTTGGGGATGGTTACACCCATACCCACACTTGTTACTTGATTTTCTCCATTTGACCATGTTTGACCATATTTGACCAAAAAATTTAAAAAAAAAATGATAAAATCCATAAATTTAAACACATATAAATAAAAACATAATTCACTAAATAATTCTATCAACTCACTAAATCCACAAAAAAACTTGAAAATAATCTCATCATTCATTAAAATCCAATTTTACATGAGTTACTACTCATGATCAAAAATAATAATAATAAATAAATACACAATTCAAAACTCGTGACTTTAAAAAAATAAAAAAAAATACATACACGAGTTATAACTCATGATTAAAAAAAGAAAAAAAAAACACGAGTTGCAATTCATGATTAAATGTACATATTTATACATATCCATATACATACACACGAGTCATAGCTCACGATAAAAAAAAAAAAAAAAAAAAAAAAAGCAATTGTAGACATATAGAAAGAGAAGAGAGGTGAGAAAAATTAAAAAGGTTAAGAATTCAAGCTCCATGATCGGAAAATTAGAGGATATGAAATACTAGAGTATTATTAGCTTGTTTACTAGCTTTTCATGTTGTTGAGCTTTTAATATTCTTAATCTTATATAGTTACAACTCGTGATTTTCTGTGGAAGTATCTGGGGATGGTTTTCCTGATACCCACACCTATTATCTAAAATTCCTCCATTTGACCACATTCGACCATATTTGACCAAAAAATTTTAAAAATAATAAAGTTCAAAAATTTAAATACAACTAAATAAAAACATAATTCACTAAATAATTCTATCAACTCACTAAATCTACAAAAAACTTGAAAATAATCTCATCATTCATTACAATCCAAATTTTACATGAGTTATAACTCATGATTAAAAAAAAAAAAAAAAAAATTACATACATAGGTTACAACCCTACATTTAAAAAAAAAAAAAATGCATACACAAGGTACAACTCATGATTAAAAAAGGAAAAAAAAAAAACACAAGTTACGAGTCATGATTAAATACGCACACGAGTTACAATTAATTACTAAAAAAAGTGACCTCGACATATACAAAAAGAAGGGAAGTAAATTGAAAAAGGCGGAGAATTCATACTCCATGATAAGAAAATTAAGGGATATGAGGTGGTAGAGTATTATTGGCTTGTTTACTAGCTTTTCATATTGTAGAGCTTTTAATATTCTTAATATTATATAGTTACAACTCGTGATTTTATGTAGAAGTATCTAGGCATGGTTTTCCCCATACCCGCACCTATTACCTAATTTCCTCCATTTGACCTCATCTGACCATATTTGACCAAATAATTTAAAAATAATTAAATTCATAAATTCAAAAACACATAAATAAAAACGTAATTTACTAAATAATTTTTTCGACTCACTAAATCCTCAAAAAAGTTGAAAAGGAAAATAATCTCATCTTTCATTACAATCAAAATTTACATGACTTGCAACTCATAATTAAAATAATAATAATAAAAGTACATACACGAGTTACAACTCATGATTTTTTTTGAAAAAAAAAAAAATACATACACGAGTTACGACTCATTATTAAAAAAGAAGAAAAAAACACATGAGTTACAACTCATGATTAAATAAATATATATGTGCACGCACGAGTTACAACTCATGAATAAAAAAAAAAAAAAAACACAACCACATATATATTTAGGAAAATGGTTAAAATTTGAAATAGATTTATATATAAAATAATATCTATTTTATTATTTTGCTCTCTCAAACCTTAATTTTTCATTTATATCATAAGACTTGTATGAGTATTTATTAGCCAATTTTTAATTAAGTTAGGGTTGCATAAGTGATTGGAGACTTGCATGAATGATTAAAGTTAGGTTTGATGATGAACCCTTTTAATTTTTATGATTAAAGTCATAAAACCTTTTTACTTTCTCAAACCTTAATTTTTTATTTATATCATAAAATTTGCATAAATGATTATCAACTAATTTTATAGAACCCCAAGTAACATTTTTTTTTTTTTTTTTTATAATGAATTGTGACTATCCATTAAAATATGTAGTTTTTGGATGATTGAAGTACACTCATTTGCTTGTTTACTGATATGATGAAGAAATTGAAAGAAAGAAGTGATATTTTTGTTTGGTTTGTGATAAAATCTATTAAAAGACTAATGTGATGACTGAATGTTTGATAGTATCTTTTAGGATTAAATAATGATTATATAAATGATTGGAGATTTTTTAATTTTTGATAGAGAAAAATTAGGATTTGAATGAGTAACAAAAAGAAAAATTAGGAATTGAAATAGTAAAAAAGGTTTAGAATATCGATGATATTTTAATTAATAATTGGTGAGTGTGCTTACAAAATATTTACTCTTTTGGTAATTTTACTCAAAGGTAATATTGTATACTTAAAAAAATGCTAATTTAGGGTGTACATATGATTTTTGAGGGGTGGAAATATTGCAACATAGTGACTTTACCCAAAAGAAAGAAAACCTATCGTATCTATTTAGTGGGTTTAATCCATTAAACAAACTAACGACTTATACAAGTTTTGGGCTCTTTGGCAGCAAAGGAGCATATAAAATAGAACCACATAACGACAGATGAAAGTGCACCATGTATGATATTTGTAAATCTAGCTCATAGCAACAATATCACATTAAATAGGCATACCGTATTTCTTATTGCAGCCGTAGGAATAGAGACCTTTCGATAGAGACCTTAAGAATATAATATCTTGAAACCATCATGAAGCCATCGTAGGAATAAAGACTTTTCAATAGAGCTAGCTAGTAGTTTTGGGTAAAAAAAGACGGTTTTCTCGTACATATGTCTCCAAAATTGAATTAGTAGTGGCTTAGAGTTAGTTAATAGTGATGGTTCCGTCGTTATTTAAGGCTAAACAAATAATTGATTGTTCAATTTTTTAGTTCGATATCAGATAAAAATGAATGGATTGGATGAAGACATTGGCATTGATTTAACCAAGTTGATGAATGGCAAGATGACACCTAGCATTTGATAATATCCCTAGATATATATCGCTCCACCTCCTAGTCTATAAATAGTGACATAATGGCATATGAATTTATACAATCCATACAAACCCAATCAGTCTCTTGTCCATTCTAGTGCCATATCAATAATATGAGTACCGAAGCAGCAATCTCACAGGTGGTTTCCACCCCAAATGAGCATACCAAGGGAGCAAGGCGTCAAACAGCAGAGTTTCCCAAAAGTATTTGGGGAGATCGCTTCCTCAACTACAATTACAAAGAAGAAGAGGTACTTAATTATGTTCATTAGATGACAATAAACATGATGTATATTAGATTATGAATTATCAAATAGGGATCATCTGAATTTTGAAAAATTCGAACCTAGCTCGTTCTATGAAGAATAAGTGGAACAATACAAAACACTTTTTGTTGTCTATAATAGGTCAAATGGTTAATAATTTTGAAGTCTTGATTATCGTCAACATTCGAACATATGTCGGAGATAAAGAATTTATATTAGATGTCTCAATATCTTTTTCTCAATTTTATTAGTTTTCCATATCATATCATAATTATAATGCAATATTAATATTTTTAACATGGTAACTACGTAGATCAATCGTGCCCATCAATTACAAGAGATTCAACGACTCAAGGAAGAAATAAGAAGGGAGCTATTGGCTTTGACTGACCAATCTTTATCGCAACAGCTTAACCTTATTGATGTAATCCAACGCTTAGGAGTGGGATATCACTTTGAAAGAGAGATCCAACAAGTATTCCAACAGATCTATGATAGTTACTGTCATAATGATGAAGATGTTGATCAACTTGATCTTCACACTGTTGCTCTTTTTTTTCGACTCCTAAGAGAACATGGACATCATGTTTCGTGTGGTGAGTGTTTTATATATATTGATTTCGAACTCATTTTATATTTTGTGAAGCGATCCTCATGATATCATATGGGAACATCGTCATATATTTTTTTATAATATAAGTAATCCTTTTAACTTGATGATATTAGATATCTTCAACAAGTTCAAAGACAACAAAGGCAATTTCAAGGAGGGTTTGACAAGTGATGTGTCAGGAATGTTGAGCTTATATGAAGCAGCACATCTTGGGGTGCATGGAGAGGACATACTGGACGAGGCTATTACTTTCACTACCACTCATCTTCAGTCCATGGTGACCCATTTAAGCGATCCTCTAGCATCACAAATAATTCATGCTCTACATAATTCACGACGCCAGCGTGCTCTAAGGGTTGAGTCTAGGCGTGACATCTCTATCTATCAGGATGATGCGTCACATAACAAGGCATTACTAAAGCTTGCAAAATTGGATTTCAATTACCTTCAATCACTGCACAAGCAAGAGCTTAGTGAAATTTGTCGGTGGGGTTTCGGAATCCAAAACCTTTCTTGAATTTCACAATTTCCTTTTCTTTTTTCCTATACATCTCACACTATATTAACTAATGGATTTCAGATGGTGGAAGGATTTGGATTTGGCTACGAAGTTACCTTTTGCTAGAGATAGAGTGGTTGAGTGTTATTTTTGGATATTGCTTCTGTTTCACGAGCCCCAACACTCACTTGCTAGAAGCATAATAGCCAAAGGATTGCCCTTGATATCCACTGTAGATGATTCTTATGACTCATATGGCACACCTGAAGAGCTAAATCTCTTTACGAAAGCAATAGATAGGTTTGATAACGATAAACTTTTTCTTCGAAACTTAACAACATGCAACATAATTTTATTCTCAATTAGGTACTTTCAATTAACTTTCAGGTGGGATGTGAGTAACATGGACCAACTTCCAGACTACATGCAAGCCATTTATAAGGCATTATGTGATTTTTTTGCTGAAGTTGAGGAACTAGCAGCGAGCAGAGGATGGTCATATCGAGTTCGCTATGCCAAAGAAATAGTATGACACAGTGTTAATTAATCACCTTGACACAATGTTAATTAATCTCCTTTTGCTTTACTAATTCTTATAGAATTTCAATGTTGTTTATCTTTTATATATTTATATATATTAATGCATATTCATGGCAGATGAAAAAGTTAATCCATGGCTATTTTGACGAGTCCAAATGGCTCCAAGACAATCGAATTCCAACCATGGACGAGTATATGCAGGTGTCACTAGTAACATCTGTTTACAACAACATGTTAATCATACCTCTTGTCGGCATGGACTGCAGCGTTACAGAAGAAACCTTAGATTGGATGTTGAACAGACCTACAATTATAAGAGCTGTAGAATTACTTGGAAGAGTCATGAATGACACCAGATCACATAAGGTATATATCAAACTATACATTTTAATCTGTTAGATTACTTACGCTATGTGTTACAGAGAGAATTTTTTAATTTCTTTTTGGGGTTAATTAATAGAGTAATGTTAAGTTTATTAAACATCTAGTCCAAATTAACGTCTAAAAGATGTAACGTATGAGTTATCAATATTATATAAATCACCCGTTATTATTATAATTAATAAGATATTGATAATTCATATGTCACATGATTTAAACATATAATTTTTATAAAATATTTGGGAAAACTTAACGCTAATCTAACTAATATACCCTACTCACATGTATGTGTGTGTGTGTGTGTATTCATGCAGTTCGAGCAAAACAGAGGGCACATAGCTTCGAGTGTTGAATGTTATATGAAGCAATATGGAGTATCAAAGCAAGAGGCATACGAACAGTTGCATAAGCTAGTTTGTAATGCATGGAAGGATGTGAACAGAGAATGCCTCAAACTTGCTGATCATCTGCCTGCGCCTATACTTAAGAGTATTCTCAATATTGGAAAATCGTCACATGTTTTCTATGACGGGGGTGATAGCTATACATGTGTTGGGGAACAGATGAAAACTTATATCGAATCTGTGCTTATAGATCCCATTCCTGTGTGAGGAAATTAATCAAATGGACATTGCATATGTCTTGCTTAATAGTTATTATCATATCAGGTGTTCTCTTGTCTGTTGCTTAAGTTTTATTATTGTGTTTATCGAGTGTCACGTTGTATTTCATGGTTTCAACTTATAATAAAGTGCTCCTATGTGTGTTTTTCATCTCAATGATTTCTTTTTGAATTATATACGTGACAAGATGACGTGAATTTTATTTGTCTCATAGGCATGAGATATCCCACATTTAACCCACCAATATTGACTTTAAACCAAGGAAATTGAAGTGTCCATGCGAGATAACTATTGAAAACTAGAAAATTTTGCAAATAATTATTTCGTTGACATGTCATACTAATGTTGAAGTGATATTTCAATAATAACACGACATAAAACATTTATCTTTCACGAAAAACTAACGCTAATTAGTGTGACATTTCAATAATAACGTGATATGTGATATAGTTTTTTAAATAAAAATTTTCTTATAAATGAGAAAAGACATCAATATTAATCTTTTGTGAAAAAAAATTATTATGTGTCATGTTATTTTTAAATGATCACATTAATATCAATATAATATATCAATTAAATATCCTACCAAAGATTTACTTGTCGAAAATTCGCTTACGTGAATTAGTGATGTATTGGAGACAAACAAATTGACAAAGCTACCTAAATAATTTGGGGTCATGTGTCTACTTTTGCATGCTTGTCGTTAAAGGGTGGGTCTATTGCCACTCAAATTTCTTCTCCCTACCCTCATAATTTTACCAAATACATTTATGATAAAAATATATTAAATAAATTATAAAATAATATAAATAAATCACGTATATTTTTATACTCAACCTAATTGATATATTTGGTGTGTGGTATGATTGGATTTGTTGTATTCCAATCATATGTTTGGTGTATGATAGGATTGGATAAAAATGATTTTAAACCATTTTTAAATAATATAAAATTATCTTGAATTATAAATTAGTAAAATATATAATAATTTATCCCTAAAATTAAACGTTAGATGCGCGGGATTAATAAAGAGCAATCTTGCTCCCATAAGTCTACGTTTTATAGATCACTAACTTTTTTCATCTTTAATTTATTATTGGGGTCCTTGAAACCATAAGTGCACCTCTCTTTCTATATATGTTCCATTAAAGGTTTTAGAATAGTATAACTTGTAAATACAACTATTTATTACCAAAAAAAAAAAAAAAATTATCATTTGTTATATATTTGAATTAAAGATTG
Organism: Dimocarpus longan; assembly: GCA_022984855.1. Lineage (NCBI taxonomy): Eukaryota > Viridiplantae > Streptophyta > Magnoliopsida > Sapindales > Sapindaceae > Dimocarpus > Dimocarpus longan. The sequence goes on from CM041014.1 coordinate 23,277,349, forward strand.
TGAACTTATAAATTAAAATGTAATTAAATGGAAAACTCCTAAGAGGTGCTGGTCTTCCCACTGCACCTCTTTACCTTTTTTATCATATTGAACTATAATTTGAACTTATTTATTTAATTAAATTCGACGGTCTTCTCATTCAAACATTTTAAAAAAACTTTAATTTAAAATTTTCAATAATAAATATTAATTATTTGCCTTTTAAAAATAGTTTATATTTCAATAATTTAAATTATTAAATATTGTGTTAATATGATATACGGAATGTATTTTCAATTATTATAATTTTATATTTATTGGAAAGTAAATGACTTTTGGGCTCTTGGGTGGGACGCATGCAAAAGAAAACCTATCGTATCTATTTAGTGGGCTTAATCCGTTGAATAAACTAATGACTCTAACCCAAAACTTGTCTATAAGTTTTGGGCTCTCAGGTGGGAAAAATAGAACCACATAATGAAATATGCAAATACAGCATGTATGATATTTGTAAATCTTATAGAAACAATTTCACATTAATATAAGTATATTGTATTTCTTGAAAAGCATATCGCCTCCACATATTTATATTTAGTTTGATAAGTTGCATCTTATACATAATAAATTCTAACTTAGAATCCTATTATGGTTGTGAAAATTTTAACCCAGGATAGAAATAAATAATATCTATACTTACCGATATACGAGAGACAACAAAAGCGGATATAGTGGAATAAAAATCTTTCCATATGTTAGTATGAAAATCTGCCAATGGATGAAATATTTCTCGTTCCAATTTAGGTTTGCTAAACATGTAATATGTTTGAGATTTGAAGCGAATACGGTTGCTAATGAGACAAATGTGTATGAAGACTGATATTCTACCTATACTCAAACCCATTTTCCATAATTTTACCCATACCCACCCAAACAAACCCCCATTCAGGGGAATTGGTTATGGAAGTATTTGGGGATGGTTACACCCATACCCACACTTGTTACTTGATTTTCTCCATTTGACCATGTTTGACCATATTTGACCAAAAAATTTAAAAAAAAATGATAAAATCCATAAATTTAAACACATATAAATAAAAACATAATTCACTAAATAATTCTATCAACTCACTAAATCCACAAAAAAACTTGAAAATAATCTCATCATTCATTAAAATCCAATTTTACATGAGTTACTACTCATGATCAAAAATAATAATAATAAATAAATACACAATTCAAAACTCGTGACTTTAAAAAAATAAAAAAAAATACATACACGAGTTATAACTCATGATTAAAAAAGAAAAAAAAAAACACGAGTTGCAATTCATGATTAAATGTACATATTTATACATATCCATATACATACACACGAGTCATAGCTCACGATAAAAAAAAAAAAAAAAAAAAAAAAGCAATTGTAGACATATAGAAAGAGAAGAGAGGTGAGAAAAATTAAAAAGGTTAAGAATTCAAGCTCCATGATCGGAAAATTAGAGGATATGAAATACTAGAGTATTATTAGCTTGTTTACTAGCTTTTCATGTTGTTGAGCTTTTAATATTCTTAATCTTATATAGTTACAACTCGTGATTTTCTGTGGAAGTATCTGGGGATGGTTTTCCTGATACCCACACCTATTATCTAAAATTCCTCCATTTGACCACATTCGACCATATTTGACCAAAAAATTTTAAAAATAATAAAGTTCAAAAATTTAAATACAACTAAATAAAAACATAATTCACTAAATAATTCTATCAACTCACTAAATCTACAAAAAACTTGAAAATAATCTCATCATTCATTACAATCCAAATTTTACATGAGTTATAACTCATGATTAAAAAAAAAAAAAAAAAAATTACATACATAGGTTACAACCCTACATTTAAAAAAAAAAAAAATGCGTACACAAGGTACAACTCATGATTAAAAAAGGAAAAAAAAAAAACACAAGTTACAAGTCATGATTAAATACACACACGAGTTACAATTAATTACTAAAAAAAGTGACCTCGACATATACAAAAAGAAGGGAAGTAAATTGAAAAAGGCGGAGAATTCATACTCCATGATAAGAAAATTAAGGGATATGAGGTGGTAGAGTATTATTGGCTTGTTTACTAGCTTTTCATATTGTAGAGCTTTTAATATTCTTAATATTATATAGTTACAACTCGTGATTTTATGTAGAAGTATCTAGGATGGTTTTCCCCATACCCGCACCTATTACCTAATTTCCTCCATTTGACCTCATCTGACCATATTTGACCAAATAATTTAAAAATAATTAAATTCATAAATTCAAAAACACATAAATAAAAACGTAATTTACTAAATAATTTTTTCGACTCACTAAATCCTCAAAAAAGTTGAAAAGGAAAATAATCTCATCTTTCATTACAATCCAAATTTACATGACTTGCAACTCATAATTAAAATAATAATAATAATAAAAGTACATACACGAGTTACAACTCATGATTTTTTTTGAAAAAAAAAAAAATACATACACGAGTTACGACTCATTATTAAAAAAGAAGAAAAAAACACATGAGTTACAACTCATGATTAAATAAATATATATGTGCACGCACGAGTTACAACTCATGAATAAAAAAAAAAAAAAAAACACAACCACATATATATTTAGGAAAATGGTTAAAATTTGAAATAGATTTATATATAAAATAATATCTATTTTATTATTTTGCTCTCTCAAACCTTAATTTTTCATTTATATCATAAGACTTGTATGAGTATTTATTAGCCAATTTTTAATTAAGTTAGGGTTGCATAAGTGATTGGAGACTTGCATGAATGATTAAAGTTAGGTTTGATGATGAACCCTTTTAATTTTTATGATTAAAGTCATAAAACCTTTTTACTTTCTCAAACCTTAATTTTTTATTTATATCATAAAATTTGCATAAATGATTATCAACTAATTTTATAGAACCCCAAGTAACATTTTTTTTTTTTTTTATAATGAATTGTGACTATCATTAAAATATGTAGTTTTTGGATGATTGAAGTACACTCATTTGCTTGTTTACTGATATGATGAAGAAATTGAAAGAAAGAAGTGATATTTTTGTTTGGTTTGTGATAAAATCTATTAAAAGACTAATGTGATGACTGAATGTTTGATAGTATCTTTTAGGATTAAATAATGATTATATAAATGATTGGAGATTTTTTAATTTTTGATAGAGAAAAATTAGGATTTGAATGAGTAACAAAAAGAAAAATTAGGAATTGAAATAGTAAAAAAGGTTTAGAATATCGATGATATTTTAATTAATAATTGGTGAGTGTGCTTACAAAATATTTACTCTTTTGGTAATTTTACTCAAAGGTAATATTGTATACTTAAAAAAATGCTAATTTAGGGTGTACATATGATTTTTGAGGGGTGGAAATATTGCAACATAGTGACTTTACCCAAAAGAAAGAAAACCTATCGTATCTATTTAGTGGGTTTAATCCATTAAACAAACTAACGACTTATACAAGTTTTGGGCTCTTTGGCAGCAAAGGAGCATATAAAATAGAACCACATAACGACAGATGAAAGTGCACCATGTATGATATTTGTAAATCTAGCTCATAGCAACAATATCACATTAAATAGGCATACCGTATTTCTTATTGCAGCCGTAGGAATAGAGACCTTTCGATAGAGACCTTAAGAATATAATATCTTGAAACCATCATGAAGCCATCGTAGGAATAAAGACTTTTCAATAGAGCTAGCTAGTAGTTTTGGGTAAAAAAAGACGGTTTTCTCGTACATATGTCTCCAAAATTGAATTAGTAGTGGCTTAGAGTTAGTTAATAGTGATGGTTCCGTCGTTATTTAAGGCTAAACAAATAATTGATTGTTCAATTTTTTAGTTCGATATCAGATAAAAATGAATGGATTGGATGAAGACATTGGCATTGATTTAACCAAGTTGATGAATGGCAAGATGACACCTAGCATTTGATAATATCCCTAGATATATATCGCTCCACCTCCTAGTCTATAAATAGTGACATAATGGCATATGAATTTATACAATCCATACAAACCCAATCAGTCTCTTGTCCATTCTAGTGCCATATCAATAATATGAGTACCGAAGCAGCAATCTCACAGGTGGTTTCCACCCCAAATGAGCATACCAAGGGAGCAAGGCGTCAAACAGCAGAGTTTCCCAAAAGTATTTGGGGAGATCGCTTCCTCAACTACAATTACAAAGAAGAAGAGGTACTTAATTATGTTCATTAGATGACAATAAACATGATGTATATTAGATTATGAATTATCAAATAGGGATCATCTGAATTTTGAAAAATTCGAACCTAGCTCGTTCTATGAAGAATAAGTGGAACAATACAAAACACTTTTTGTTGTCTATAATAGGTCAAATGGTTAATAATTTTGAAGTCTTGATTATCGTCAACATTCGAACATATGTCGGAGATAAAGAATTTATATTAGATGTCTCAATATCTTTTTCTCAATTTTATTAGTTTTCCATATCATATCATAATTATAATGCAATATTAATATTTTTAACATGGTAACTACGTAGATCAATCGTGCCCATCAATTACAAGAGATTCAACGACTCAAGGAAGAAATAAGAAGGGAGCTATTGGCTTTGACTGACCAATCTTTATCGCAACAGCTTAACCTTATTGATGTAATCCAACGCTTAGGAGTGGGATATCACTTTGAAAGAGAGATCCAACAAGTATTCCAACAGATCTATGATAGTTACTGTCATAATGATGAAGATGTTGATCAACTTGATCTTCACACTGTTGCTCTTTTTTTTCGACTCCTAAGAGAACATGGACATCATGTTTCGTGTGGTGAGTGTTTTATATATATTGATTTCGAACTCATTTTATATTTTGTGAAGCGATCCTCATGATATCATATGGGAACATCGTCATATATTTTTTTATAATATAAGTAATCCTTTTAACTTGATGATATTAGATATCTTCAACAAGTTCAAAGACAACAAAGGCAATTTCAAGGAGGGTTTGACAAGTGATGTGTCAGGAATGTTGAGCTTATATGAAGCAGCACATCTTGGGGTGCATGGAGAGGACATACTGGACGAGGCTATTACTTTCACTACCACTCATCTTCAGTCCATGGTGACCCATTTAAGCGATCCTCTAGCATCACAAATAATTCATGCTCTACATAATTCACGACGCCAGCGTGCTCTAAGGGTTGAGTCTAGGCGTGACATCTCTATCTATCAGGATGATGCGTCACATAACAAGGCATTACTAAAGCTTGCAAAATTGGATTTCAATTACCTTCAATCACTGCACAAGCAAGAGCTTAGTGAAATTTGTCGGTGGGGTTTCGGAATCCAAAACCTTTCTTGAATTTCACAATTTCCTTTTCTTTTTTCCTATACATCTCACACTATATTAACTAATGGATTTCAGATGGTGGAAGGATTTGGATTTGGCTACGAAGTTACCTTTTGCTAGAGATAGAGTGGTTGAGTGTTATTTTTGGATATTGCTTCTGTTTCACGAGCCCCAACACTCACTTGCTAGAAGCATAATAGCCAAAGGATTGCCCTTGATATCCACTGTAGATGATTCTTATGACTCATATGGCACACCTGAAGAGCTAAATCTCTTTACGAAAGCAATAGATAGGTTTGATAACGATAAACTTTTTCTTCGAAACTTAACAACATGCAACATAATTTTATTCTCAATTAGGTACTTTCAATTAACTTTCAGGTGGGATGTGAGTAACATGGACCAACTTCCAGACTACATGCAAGCCATTTATAAGGCATTATGTGATTTTTTTGCTGAAGTTGAGGAACTAGCAGCGAGCAGAGGATGGTCATATCGAGTTCGCTATGCCAAAGAAATAGTATGACACAGTGTTAATTAATCACCTTGACACAATGTTAATTAATCTCCTTTTGCTTTACTAATTCTTATAGAATTTCAATGTTGTTTATCTTTTATATATTTATATATATTAATGCATATTCATGGCAGATGAAAAAGTTAATCCATGGCTATTTTGACGAGTCCAAATGGCTCCAAGACAATCGAATTCCAACCATGGACGAGTATATGCAGGTGTCACTAGTAACATCTGTTTACAACAACATGTTAATCATACCTCTTGTCGGCATGGACTGCAGCGTTACAGAAGAAACCTTAGATTGGATGTTGAACAGACCTACAATTATAAGAGCTGTAGAATTACTTGGAAGAGTCATGAATGACACCAGATCACATAAGGTATATATCAAACTATACATTTTAATCTGTTAGATTACTTACGCTATGTGTTACAGAGAGAATTTTTTAATTTCTTTTTGGGGTTAATTAATAGAGTAATGTTAAGTTTATTAAACATCTAGTCCAAATTAACGTCTAAAAGATGTAACGTATGAGTTATCAATATTATATAAATCACCCGTTATTATTATAATTAATAAGATATTGATAATTCATATGTCACATGATTTAAACATATAATTTTTATAAAATATTTGGGAAAACTTAACGCTAATCTAACTAATATACCCTACTCACATGTATGTGTGTGTGTGTGTGTATTCATGCAGTTCGAGCAAAACAGAGGGCACATAGCTTCGAGTGTTGAATGTTATATGAAGCAATATGGAGTATCAAAGCAAGAGGCATACGAACAGTTGCATAAGCTAGTTTGTAATGCATGGAAGGATGTGAACAGAGAATGCCTCAAACTTGCTGATCATCTGCCTGCGCCTATACTTAAGAGTATTCTCAATATTGGAAAATCGTCACATGTTTTCTATGACGGGGGTGATAGCTATACATGTGTTGGGGAACAGATGAAAACTTATATCGAATCTGTGCTTATAGATCCCATTCCTGTGTGAGGAAATTAATCAAATGGACATTGCATATGTCTTGCTTAATAGTTATTATCATATCAGGTGTTCTCTTGTCTGTTGCTTAAGTTTTATTATTGTGTTTATCGAGTGTCACGTTGTATTTCATGGTTTCAACTTATAATAAAGTGCTCCTATGTGTGTTTTTCATCTCAATGATTTCTTTTTGAATTATATACGTGACAAGATGACGTGAATTTTATTTGTCTCATAGGCATGAGATATCCCACATTTAACCCACCAATATTGACTTTAAACCAAGGAAATTGAAGTGTCCATGCGAGATAACTATTGAAAACTAGAAAATTTTGCAAATAATTATTTCGTTGACATGTCATACTAATGTTGAAGTGATATTTCAATAATAACACGACATAAAACATTTATCTTTCACAAAAAACTAACGCTAATTAGTGTGACATTTCAATAATAACGTGATATGTGATATAGTTTTTTAAATAAAAATTTTCTTATAAATGAGAAAAGACATCAATATTAATCTTTTGTGAAAAAAAATTATTATGTGTCATGTTATTTTTAAATGATCACATTAATATCAATATAATATATCAATTAAATATCCTACCAAAGATTTACTTGTCGAAAATTCGCTTACGTGAATTAGTGATGTATTGGAGACAAACAAATTGACAAAGCTACCTAAATAATTTGGGGTCATGTGTCTACTTTTGCATGCTTGTCGTTAAAGGGTGGGTCTATTGCCACTCAAATTTCTTCTCCCTACCCTCATAATTTTACCAAATACATTTATGATAAAAATATATTAAATAAATTATAAAATAATATAAATAAATCACGTATATTTTTATACTCAACCTAATTGATATATTTGGTGTGTGGTATGATTGGATTTGTTGTATTCCAATCATATGTTTGGTGTATGATAGGATTGGATAAAAATGATTTTAAACCATTTTTAAATAATATAAAATTATCTTGAATTATAAATTAGTAAAATATATAATAATTTATCCCTAAAATTAAACGTTAGATGCGCGGGATTAATAAAGAGCAATCTTGCTCCCATAAGTCTACGTTTTATAGATCACTAACTTTTTTCATCTTTAATTTATTATTGGGGTCCTTGAAACCATAAGTGCACCTCTCTTTCTATATATGTTCCATTAAAGGTTTTAGAATAGTATAACTTGTAAATACAACTATTTATTACCAAAAAAAAAAAAAAAATTATCATTTGTTATATATTTGAATTAAAGATTGTGAACTTATAAATTAAAATGTAATTAAATGGAAAACTCCTAAGAGGTGCTGGTCTTCCCACTGCACCTCTTTACCTTTTTTATCATATTGAACTATAATTTGAACTTATTTATTTAATTAAATTCGACGGTCTTCTCATTCAAACATTTTTAAAAAACTTTAATTTAAAATTTTCAATAATAAATATTAATTATTTGCCTTTTAAAAATAGTTTATATTTCAATAATTTAAATTATTAAATATTGTGTTAATATGATATACGGAATGTATTTTCAATTATTATAATTTTATATTTATTGGAAAGTAAATGACTTTTGGGCTCTTGGGTGGGACGCATGCGAAAGAAAACCTATCGTATCTATTTAGTGGGCTTAATCCGTTGAATAAACTAATGACTCTAACCCAAAACTTGTCTATAAGTTTTGGGCTCTCAGGTGGGAAAAATAGAACCACATAATGAAATATGCAAATACAGCATGTATGATATTTGTAAATCTTATAGAAACAATTTCACATTAATATAAGTATATTGTATTTCTTGAAAAGCATATCGCCTCCACATATTTATATTTAGTTTGATAAGTTGCATCTTATACATAATAAATTCTAACTTAGAATCCTATTATGGTTGTGAAAATTTTAACCCAGGATAGAAATAAATAATATCTATACTTACCGATATACGAGAGACAACAAAAGCGGATATAGTGGAATAAAAATCTTTCCATATGTTAGTATGAAAATCTGCCAATGGATGAAATATTTCTCGTTCCAATTTAGGTTTGCTAAACATGTAATATGTTTGAGATTTGAAGCGAATACGGTTGCTAATGAGACAAATGTGTATGAAGACTGATATTCTACCTATACTCAAACCCATTTTCCATAATTTTACCCATACCCACCCAAACAAACCCCCATTCAGGGGAATTGGTTATGGAAGTATTTGGGGATGGTTACACCCATACCCACACTTGTTACTTGATTTTCTCCATTTGACCATGTTTGACCATATTTGACCAAAAAATTTTAAAAAAAATTGATAAAATCCATAAATTTAAACACATATAAATAAAAACATAATTCACTAAATAATTCTATCAACTCACTAAATCCACAAAAAAACTTGAAAATAATCTCATCATTCATTAAAATCCAATTTTACATGAGTTACTACTCATGATCAAAAATAATAATAATAAATAAATACACAATTCAAAACTCGTGACTTTAAAAAAATAAAAAAAAAATACATACACGAGTTATAACTCATGATTAAAAAAGAAGAAAAAAAACACGAGTTGCAATTCATGATTAAATGTACATATTTATACATATCCATATACATACACACGAGTCATAGCTCACGATAAAAAAAAAAAAAAAAAAAAAAAAAAGCAATTGTAGACATATAGAAAGAGAAGAGAGGTGACAAAAATTAAAAAGGTTAAGAATTCAAGCTCCATGATCGGAAAATTAGAGGATATGAAATACTAGAGTATTATTAGCTTGTTTACTAGCTTTTCATGTTGTTGAGCTTTTAATATTCTTAATCTTATATAGTTACAACTCGTGATTTTCTATGGAAGTATCTGGGGATGGTTTTCCTGATACCCACACCTATTATCTAAAATTCCTCCATTTGACCACATTCGACCATATTTGACCAAAAAATTTTAAAAATAATAAAGTTCAAAAATTTAAATACAACTAAATAAAAACATAATTCACTAAATAATTCTATCAACTCACTAAATCTACAAAAAACTTGAAAATAATCTCATCATTCATTACAATCCAAATTTTACATGAGTTATAACTCATGATTAAAAAAAAAAAAAATACATACATAGGTTACAACCCTTCATTTAAAAAAAAAAAAAAATGCGTACACAAGGTACAACTCATGCTTAAAAAAGGAAAAAAAAAAAATCACAAGTTACAACTCATGATTAAATACACACACGAGTTACAACTAATTACTAAAAAAAGCGACCTCGACATATACAAAAAGAAGGGAAGTAAATTGAAAAAGGCGGAGAATTCATACTCCATGATAAGAAAATTAAGGGATATGAGGTGGTAGAGTATTATTGGCTTGTTTACTAGCTTTTCATATTGTAGAGCTTTTAATATTCTTAATATTATATAGTTACAACTCGTGATTTTATGTAGAAGTATCTAGGGATGGTTTTCCCCATACCCGCACCTATTACCTAATTTCCTCCATTTGACCATATTTGACCAAATAATTTAAAAATAATTAAATTCATAAATTCAAAAACACATAAATAAAAATGTAATTTACTAAATAATTTTTTCGACTCACTAAATCCTCAAAAAAGTTGAAAAGGAAAATAATCTCATCATTCATTACAATCCAAATTTACATGACTTGCAACTCATAATTAAAATAATAATAATAATAAAAGTACATACACGAGTTACAACTCATGATTTTTTTTGAAAAAAAAAAAAATACATACACGAGTTACGACTCATTATTAAAAAAGAAGAAAAAAACACATGAGTTACAACTCATGATTAAATAAATATATATGTGCACGCACGAGTTACAACTCATGAATAAAAAAAAAAAAAAACACAACCACATATATATTTAGGAAAATGGTTAAAATTTGAAATAGATTTATATATAAAATAATATCTATTTTATTATTTTGCTCTCTCAAACCTTAATTTTTCATTTATATCATAAGACTTGTATGAGTATTTATTAGCCAATTTTTAATTAAGTTAGGGTTGCATAAGTGATTGGAGACTTGCATGAATGATTAAAGTTAGGTTTGATGATGAACCCTTTTAATTTTTATGATTAAAGTCATAAAACCTTTTTACTTTCTCAAACCTTAATTTTTTATTTATATCATAAAAATTTGCATAAATGATTATCAACTAATTTTATAGAACCCTAAGTAACATTTTTTTTTTTTTTTTATAATGAATTGTGACTATCAATTAAAATCTGTAGTTTTTGGATGATTGAAGTACACTCATTTGCTTGTTTACTGATATGATGAAGAAATTGAAAGAAAGAAGTGATATTTTTGTTGGGTTTGTGATAAAATCTATTAAAAGACTAATGTGATGACTGAATGTTTGATAGTATCTTTTAGGATTAAATAATGATTATATAAATGATTGGAGATTTTTTAATTTTTGATAGAGAAAAATTAGGATTTGAATGAGTAACAAAAAGAAAAATTAGGAATTGAAATAGTAAAAAAGGTTTAGAATATCGATGATATTTTAATTAATAATTGGTGAGTGTGCTTACAAAATATTTACTCTTTTGGTAATTTTACTCAAAGGTAATATTGTATACTTAAAAAAATGCTAATTTAAGGTGTACATATGATTTTTGAGGGGTGGAAATATTGCAACATAGTGACTTTACCCAAAAGAAAGAAAACCTATCGTATCTATTTAGTGGGTTTAATCCATTAAACAAACTAACGACTTATACAAGTTTTGGGCTCTTTGGCAGCAAAGGAGCATATAAAATAGAACCACATAACGACAGATGAAAGTGCACCATGTATGATATTTGTAAATCTAGCTCATAGCAACAATATCACATTAAATAGGCATACCGTATTTCTTATTGCAGCCGTAGGAATAGAGACCTTTCGATAGAGACCTTAACAATATAATATCTTGAAACCATCATGAAGCCATCGTAGGAATAAAGACTTTTCAATAGAGCTAGCTAGTAGTTTTGGGTAAAAAAAGACGGTTTTCTCGTACATATGTCTCCAAAATTGAATTAGTAGTGGCTTAGAGTTAGTTAATAGTGATGGTTCCGTCGTTATTTAAGGCTAAACAAATAATTGATTGTTCAATTTTTTAGTTCGATATCAGATAAAAATGAATGGATTGGATGAAGACATTGGCATTGATTTAACCAAGTTGATGAATGGCAAGATGACACCTAGCATTTGATAATATCCCTAGATATATATCGCTCCACCTCCTAGTCTATAAATAGTGACATAATGGCATATGAATTTATACAATCCATACAAACCCAATCAGTCTCTTGTCCATTCTAGTGCCATATCAATAATATGAGTACCGAAGCAGCAATCTCACAGGTGGTTTCCACCCCAAATGATCATACCAAGGGAGCAAGGCGTCAAACAGCAGAGTTTCCCAAAAGTATTTGGGGAGATCGCTTCCTCAACTACAATTACAAAGAAGAAGAGGTACTTAATTATGTTCATTAGATGACAATAAACATGATGTACATTAGATTATGAATTATCAAATAGGGATCATCTGAATTTTGAAAAATTCGAACCTAGCTCGTTCTATGAAGAATAAGTGGAACAATACAAAACACTTTTTGTTGTCTATAATAGGTCAAATGGTTAATAATTTTGAAGTCTTGATTATCGTCAACATTCGAACATATGTCGGAGATAAAGAATTTATATTAGATGTCTCAATATCTTTTTCTCAATTTTATTAGTTTTCCATATCATATCATAATTATAATGCAATATTAATATTTTTAACATGGTAACTACGTAGATCAATCGTGCCCATCAATTACAAGAGATTCAACGACTCAAGGAAGAAATAAGAAGGGAGCTATTGGCTTTGACTGACCAATCTTTATCGCAACAGCTTAACCTTATTGATGTAATCCAACGCTTAGGAGTGGGATATCACTTTGAAAGAGAGATCCAACAAGTATTCCAACAGATCTATGATAGTTACTGTCATAATGATGAAGATGTTGATCAACTTGATCTTCACACTGTTGCTCTTTTTTTTCGACTCCTAAGAGAACATGGACATCATGTTTCGTGTGGTGAGTGTTTTATATATATTGATTTCGAACTCATTTTATATTTTGTGAAGCGATCCTCATGATATCATATGGGAACATCGTCATATATTTTTTTATAATATAAGTAATCCTTTTAACTTGATGATATTAGATATCTTCAACAAGTTCAAAGACAACAAAGGCAATTTCAAGGAGGGTTTGACAAGTGATGTGTCAGGAATGTTGAGCTTATATGAAGCAGCACATCTTGGGGTGCATGGAGAGGACATACTGGACGAGGCTATTACTTTCACTACCACTCATCTTCAGTCCATGGTGACCCATTTAAGCGATCCTCTAGCATCACAAATAATTCATGCTCTACATAATTCACGACGCCAGCGTGCTCTAAGGGTTGAGTCTAGGCGTGACATCTCTATCTATCAGGATGATGCGTCACATAACAAGGCATTACTAAAGCTTGCAAAATTGGATTTCAATTACCTTCAATCACTGCACAAGCAAGAGCTTAGTGAAATTTATCGGTGGGGTTTCGGAATCCAAAACCTTTTTGAATTTCACAATTTCCTTTTCTTTTTTCCTATACATCTCACACTATATTAACTAATGGATTTCAGATGGTGGAAGGATTTGGATTTGGCTACGAAGTTACCTTTTGCTAGAGATAGAGTGGTTGAGTGTTATTTTTGGATATTGCTTCTGTTTCACGAGCCCCAACACTCACTTGCTAGAAGCATAATAGCCAAAGGATTGCCCTTGATATCCACTGTAGATGATTCTTATGACTCGTATGGCACACCTGAAGAGCTAAATCTCTTTACGAAAGCAATAGATAGGTTTGATAACGATAAACTTTTTCTTCGAAACTTAACAACATGCAACATAATTTTATTCTCAATTAGGTACTTTCAATTAACTTTCAGGTGGGATGTGAGTAACATGGACCAACTTCCAGACTACATGCAAGCCATTTATAAGGCATTATGTGATTTTTTTGCTGAAGTTGAGGAACTAGCAGCGAGCAGAGGATGGTCATATCGAGTTCGCTATGCCAAAGAAATAGTATGACACAGTGTTAATTAATCACCTTGACACAATGTTAATTAATCTCCTTTTGCTTTACTAATTCTTATAGAATTTCAATGTTGTTTATCTTTTATATATATATATATTAATGCATATTCATGGCAGATGAAAAAGTTAATCCATGGCTATTTTGACGAGTCCAAATGGCTCCAAGACAATCGAATTCCAACCATGGACGAGTATATGCAGGTGTCACTAGTAACATCTGTTTACAACAACATGTTAATCATACCTCTTGTCGGCATGGACTGCAGCGTTACAGAAGAAACCTTAGATTGGATGTTGAACAGACCTACAATTATAAGAGCTGTAGAATTACTTGGAAGAGTCATGAATGACACCAGATCACATAAGGTATATATCAAACTATACATTTTAATCTGTTAGATTACTTACGCTATGTGTTACAGAGAGAATTTTTTAATTTCTTTTTGGGGTTAATTAATAGAGTAATGTTAAGTTTATTAAACATCTAGTCCAAATTAACGTCTAAAAGATGTAACGTATGAGTTATCAATATTATATAAATCACCCGTTATTATTATAATTAATAAGATATTGATAATTCATATGTCACATGATTTAAACATATAATTTTTATAAAATATTTGGGAAAAACTTAACGCTAATCTAACTAATATACCCTACTCACATGTATGTGTGTGTGTGTGTATTCATGCAGTTCGAGCAAAACAGAGGCACATAGCTTCGAGTGTTGAATGTTATATGAAGCAATATGGAGTATCAAAGCAAGAGGCATACGAACAGTTGCATAAGCTAGTTTGTAATGCATGGAAGGATGTGAACAGAGAATGCCTCAAACTTGCTGATCATCTGCCTGCGCCTATACTTAAGAGTATTCTCAATATTGGAAAATCGTCACATGTTTTCTATGACGGGGGTGATAGCTATACATGTGTTGGGGAACAGATGAAAACTTATATCGAATCTGTGCTTATAGATCCCATTCCTGTGTGAGGAAATTAATCAAATGGACATTGCATATGTCTTGCTTAATAGTTATTATCATATCAGGTGTTCTCTTGTCTGTTGCTTAAGTTTTATTATTGTGTTTATCGAGTGTCACGTTGTATTTCATGGTTTCAACTTATAATAAAGTGCTCCTATGTGTGTTTTTCATCTCAATGATTTCTTTTTGAATTATATACGTGACAAGATGACGTGAATTTTATTTGTCTCATAGGCATGAGATATCCCACATTTAACCCACCAATATTGACTTTAAACCAAGGAAATTGAAGTGTCCATGCGAGATAACTATTGAAAACTAGAAAATTTTGCAAATAATTATTTCGTTGACATGTCATACTAATGTTGAAGTGATATTTCAATAATAACACGACATAAAACATTTATCTTTCAGAAAAACTAACGCTAATTAGTGTGACATTTCAATAATAACGTGATATGTGATATAGTTTTTTAAATAAAAATTTTTCTTATAAATGAGAAAAGACATCAATATTAATCTTTTGTGAAAAAAAATTATTATGTGTCATGTTATTTTTAAATGATCACATTAATATCAATATAATATATCAATTAAATATCCTACCAAAGATTTACTTGTCAAAAATTCGCTTCGTGAATTAGTGATGAGTTGGAGACAAACAAATTGACAAAGCTACCTAAATAATTTGGGGTCATGTGTCTACTTTTGCATGCTTGTCATTAAAGGGTGGGTCTATTGCCACTCAAATTTCTTCTCCCTACCCTCATAATTTTACCAAATACATTTATGATAAAAATATATTAAATAAATTATAAAATAATATAAATAAATCACGTATATTTTTATACTCAACCTAATTGATATATTTGGTGTGTGGTATGATTGGATTTGTTGTATTCCAATCATATGTTTGGTGTATGATAGGATTGGATAAAAATGATTTTAAACCATTTTTAAATAATATAAAATTATCTTGAATTATAAATTAGTAAAATATATAATAATTTATCCCTAAAATTAAACGTTAGATGCGGGGGATTAAAAAAGAGCAATCTTGCTCCCATAAGTCTACGTTTTATAGATCACTAACTTTTTTCATCTTTAATTTATTATTGGGGTCCTTGAAACCATAAGTGCACCTCTCTTTCTATATATGTTCCATTAAAGGTTTTAGAATAGTATAACTTGTAAATACAACTATTTATTACAAAAAAAAAAAAAATATATTATCATTTGTTATATATTTGAATTAAAGATTGTGAACTTATAAATTAAAATGTAATTAAATGGAAAACTCCTAAGAGGTGCTGGTCTTCCCACTGCACCTCTTTACCTTTTTTATCATATTGAACTATAATTTGAACTTATTTATTTAATTAAATTCGACGGTCTTCTCATTCAAACATTTTTAAAAAACTTTAATTTAAAATTTTCAATAATAAATATTAATTATTTACCTTTTAAAAATAGTTTATATTTCAATAATTTAAATTATTAAATATTGTGTTAATATGATATACGGAATGTATTTTCAATTATTATAATTTTATATTTATTGGAAAGTAAATGACTTTTGGGCTCTTGGGTGGGACGCATGCAAAAGAAAACCTATCGTATCTATTTAGTGGGCTTAATCCGTTGAATAAACTAATGACTCTATGTTAGGACCAAGTCCTACATGCTTAAAAATATATATATAGATATCGATAAAATACGTTAAATGTGATGGTTTTTTAAAATATTCCACCGTTGTGGGAAAATTTTCTTATGTGATGAAAATGAACATTTATAAGTTTAATTGAATGTTTATGAGGTTAATTTAATGAATTGATTAGTGTGAATATTTTAGAAAAATATATTGAGAGGAATAATGATTAATATTATCGATATTACAATCGTTATGGAAATTGACGGCTTTAATGTATTATTTTTATGGATAAATTTTTTTTGTGAAAAATATAAGTGATGAGGATTAAATGAGGTCATTAGAAGTGCTAATTATAGATTAAAAATGAGTATGGGCATGATTGGAAATGGATAAATTAAGTACGTAAAAAATAGTCATAAAAGAGGGGTGTAAGTGACAAAATTGGATTGAAAGTTAAGCTGTTTTAATTGAGGAAAATTGAGGGGTGTTTAGGCAATATGTTAAGTAAATTTCTAGTGTCTTCTTCCAGCTCAAATCTGGTCTCCAGGCAATCATAAAACAGACCCGAAGCAGACCATATCTCTCTCTCGCGCGATCGTCTCTTCGGCCAACAAGTGCAGCCATCAAGACCGATCCTCCAAGGGTTCTTCATGTTCAAAAGGAACCTTGAAGAAGCAAGGTTAGCATCTGATTTCCAGCCCAGAAAAAACCAGATCCGGAAGTGAGGAAGACAGCTCGAAAAAGGGAAGAAGTTGAAGTCGTGCGTGGGTGTTGACGAGCTCGGCAGGCCGAGTGAAGGACAAGCAGTTTCGGGTCAGCTGGAGCAAGCAAAGGACGAGCTGAAAGCAGCTGGAAGAAGCCAAGGAATGGAGGAAAATGGCAGGGGTAGGCGTGAAGGATGATGGTCAAAGTGGGTAAGAGAAATAACTTGAGTTTGTGTGATGTTTTCTTGAGCTGTTGCTGTCCATTTCATGTTATTATTCGTTTTGTTGTTGTAGCTCAAGTTAGATTCGAAAATGGAAGAATTTGGACTGCCATGAAGCCTCTGATTAGCTACTGATATCAAAACAGTAAGTAAGGTTGGGTTTTAGTTGATTTTATCTTATTAAAGCTGAAAATGGAATGGTTGATTGTGTAGAGTTATGCGTGATGTGTGTGCCGTGAATCAAATGAAAATGGTGAGTATGTGTTTGTGTTCTGCCGAGCAGCAGGTATTTGTGTGTGTATGGGCTGTATTTTGTTTGGTTAAATGAGAATTAAGTGATTTATAAGTGTTATAAATGCGTAATGAAATATGAAGAGCGTTAGAACCGAAAAGAAAATCGCATAAGGTGTTATTGTGTGATTTGCGATAGGATGAAGGGCAGTTGCGTGTAGTTAAAATTGTGTGATTTTAAGTTGATTTTAAGGTCTTAAACATGTGCTTGAATGTGTAATGAGTGTGACTAAGTCATAGGGAATGAATTACATTGTATGGAACGCGTGTAACGTCAAAGATAATAGTTTGAATAAATGATGCGCAAACTGTCCATTTTTATTTTCTTTCAAATTGATAGTTTCAAGTGTGTATTTAAATGTGTTTGGACATGGATATCAGGAAATGAATGGTATTAAGATAAGAGCATTTAACGGAAAG
Source organism: Dimocarpus longan (assembly GCA_022984855.1). Classification (NCBI taxonomy): domain Eukaryota; kingdom Viridiplantae; phylum Streptophyta; class Magnoliopsida; order Sapindales; family Sapindaceae; genus Dimocarpus; species Dimocarpus longan. The sequence continues at coordinate 23,295,655 of CM041014.1, forward strand.
AATATTGCTTGATTAGGTTGATTAGATTGAGAAATTGTTAAGGAAAAATTATATTGTCATTAGAGTTGTGATTGAAGAGAATTTTAAATGAATTGGTGATTAAAATTTTAGGTGAATTGGAAACTTTCGATCGGAAATGGAGACGTGTAGGAAGTGAAGGAGGTTCTTTGAATCAAAAGCTAACGGACGGGAATAAGTTGTGAGTGTAAAACTATATAATATATGTTTTAATTAAATATATATGTTATGTTTAAACTATATATTTATACATATATGTTTCTTTTAAGTACATGTTTGTATATTCATATTTTATATATGTTTATGTTTTGAATATAATCGTTTTGATTATAGAAATGTTTTAAGTTTTGATATCAAGTTTAAGGAAAGAATCAAGTGTTAAGGTTTGACCTTAAGAAAAGTTTTGACGGACGAATGTTTATGAAAAGTATAAAAGAAATGGTTTTGGTTTTTAATTGAAATATGGTTTATAAAAGGATTTTTAGCCGATGGTTACCCTAAACCTATTATGATGGAATGATTGAAATGACTGGATAATCGGCGAGATACTTTAAATGTGTAAAGGTACGGGTAAAGAAATAGGTTACTAACTAAGGGAAGGGATAGAAATTATAGGATTGCCTTTACACATTATAAAAGTATTCTTATGACTATTACCCTGCGCAAGGGTGATTTATCCGCAACGTAGTGGTTTTATGACTGGAAATGGATCGTCCCGCCACCGTCGCTTTTAGGTCGGTTGGTGAATTATTCCCTGGGTTCCATCGGCAGTGACGGAAATGTTAAAGATTGTTTCAAATGTATAATTATGATTTTTATGATTAATAAATGAAATGAAATGCTTTATTTATTTATGTAAATGTTATGATTTTACTGAATGATGTTGAAAGGTATTTTGTTATTAAACTGCACACTCACTGAGCTATTTTTAGCTCACTCTTCCAAAATTTTTTAATAAAATTTTCAGGAACTGAGACTAGGGAGCAGTTGAGCATCCTCCAAGGCAGTCGTAGGCGGCCTACTTGTAGACGACAACGACTTGGACATATGTATATAAATTTTTGGGCTGTAAATATGTCATATTATGGTTTTGATACTTGCATCATTATTTTTGTACTGTATTACGTAGATGCATAATTAAACTTTGAACTACGAGGGCTTTGATCCTCTGTAGATAGTTGAGGTACGTAGGCGTTTGGGAGTGCCCAAACTCAAGCCCAAAATATTTCAGAAAATATTTTGAATTGTTTATAATGCATACGTTTTGTTTTATGGATGAAAATGATTTTACTGAAAGTTTTTATTGTTCTTGTGATTAAATTGTGGTGGACCTGAGGTCCTGAAAATGGCAGTGGAGAAAATGAATGAATTTTAGAAGTGTTTATGATTTTATTTGCAGGTTTTGTAAAATTGGGATGTCCGAAAAACAGAGGAAATTTTGTCCGTTTTTCCGCAAAATTTTTATTGAATAAAATGGTTTATTGGTTTTAATAGAAAAAAAAAAAAAAAAAAATTCCCACCACATTTACTGTCAGTTGACGAAAAGAATAAATGTTTTAATCGGGTTCGCTCCACGGATTCCTAAGTTCATTGTTTAAAGGAAAGGTTTTCGGAGTTCGTTGGAGTGTCGGGAGGGCTTCCCACGGATTCAAGAGGTTAAATCCGGGTTGGGTCCCTTCACTCTAACCCAAAACTTGTCTATAAGTTTTGGGCTCTCAGGTGGGAAAAATAGAACCACATAATGAAATATGCAAATACAGCATGTATGATATTTGTAAATCTTTTAGAAACAATTTCACATTAATATAAGTATATTGTATTTCTTAAAAAGCATATCGACTCCACATATTTATATTTAGTTTGATAAGTTGCATCTTATACATAATAAATTCTAACTTAGAATCCTATTATGGTTGTGAAAATTTTAACCCAGGATAGAAATAAATAATATCTATACTTACCGATATACGAGAGACAACAAAAGCGGATATAGTGGAATAAAAATCTTTCCATATGTTAGGATGAAAATCTGCTAATGGATGAAATATTTCTCGTTCCAATTTAGGTTTGCTAAACATGTAATATGTTTGAGATTTGAAGCGAATACGGTTGCTAATGAGACAAAGGTGTATGAAGACTGATATTCTACCTATACTCAAACCCAATTTCCATAATTTTACCCATACCCACCCAAACAAACCCCCATTCAGGGGAATTGGTTTGGAAGTATTTGGGGATGGTTACACCCATACCACACTTGTTACTTGATTTTCTCCATTTGACCATGTTTGACCAAAAAAAAATTAAAAAAATAATAAAATCCATAAATTTAAAACATATATATAATAAAAACATAATTCACTAAATAATTCTATCAACTCACTAAATCCACAAAAAACTTGAAAATAATCTCATCATTCATTAAAATCCAATTTTAGATGAGTTACTACTCATGATCAAAAATAATAATAATAAATAAATACACAATTTAAAACTCGTGACTTTAAAAAAAAAAAAAAAAAAAAATACATACACGAGTTACAACTCATGATTAAAAAAGTAAAAAAAAAAAACACGAGTTGTAATTCATGATTAAATGTACATATGTATACCTATCCATATACATACACACGAGTTATAAGTCATGATATAAAAAAAAAAGCAATCGTAGACATATAGAATGAGAAGAGAGGTGAGAAAAATTAAAAAGGTTAAGAATTCAAGCTCCATGATCGGAAATTAGAGGATATGAAATAGTAGAGTATTATTAGCTTGTTTACTAGCTTTTCATGTTGTTGAGCTTTTAATATTCTTAATCTTATATAGTTACAACTCGTGATTTTCTATGGAAGTATCTGGGGATGGTTTTCTGATACCTACACCTATTATCTAAAATTCCTCCATTTGACCTCATTCGACCATATTTGACCAAAAATTTAAAAAATAATAAAGTTCAAAATTTTAAATACAACTAAATAAAAACATAATTTACTAAATGATTCTATCAAACTCACTAAATCTACAAACAACTCACTAAACATATGTGTGTTTTTCATATTAATGATTTCTTTTTGAAGTATATACGTGACAAGATGACGTGAATTTTATTTGTCTCATAGGCATGAGATATCCCACATTTTACCCACCAATATTGACTTTAAACCAAGGAAATTGAAGCGTCCATGCGAGATAACTATTGAAAATGAGAAAATTTTGCAATAATTATTTCGTTGACATGTCATACTAATGTTGAAGTGATATTTCAATAATAAACACGACATAAAACATTTATGTTTCACAAAAAACTAACGCTAATTAGTGTGACATTTCAATAATAACGTGACATGTGATATAGTTTTTTAAATAAAAATTTTCTTATAAATAAGAAAAGACATCAATATTAATCTTTTGTGAAAAAAAAATATTACGTGTCGTGTTATTTTTAAATGATCACATTAATATCAATATAATATATCAATTAAATATCCTACCAAAGATTTACTTGCGAAAAATTCGCTTACGTGAATTAATGATGAGTTGGAGACAAACAAATTGACAAAGCTACCTAAATAATTTGGGGTCATGTGTCTACTTTTGCATGCTTGTCATTAAAGGGTGGGTCTATTGCCACTCAAATTTCTTCTCCCTACCCTCATAATTTTACCAAATACATTTATTATAAAAATATATTAAATAAATTATAAAATAATATAAATAAATCACATGTATTTTTATACTCAACCTAATTGATATATTTGGTGTGTGGTATGATTGGATTTGTTGTATTCCAGTCATATGTTTGGTGTATGATAGGATTGGAGAAAATTATTTTAAAACCATTTTTAAATAATATAAAATTATTTTGAATTATAAATTAATAAAATATATAATAATTTATCCCTAAAATTAAACGTTAGATGCGCGGGATTAATAAAGAGCAATCTTGCTCCCATATGTCTACGTTTTATAGATCACTAACTTTTTTCATCTTTAATTTATTATTGGGGTCCTTGAAACCATAAGTGCAACTCTCTTTGGATATATGTTCCATTAAAGGTTTTAGAATAGTATAACTTGTAAATACAACTATTTATTACCAAAAAAAAAAAATATATCATTTGTTATATATTTGAATTAAAGATTGTGAACTTATAAATTAAAATGTAATTAAATGGAAAACTCCTAAGAGGTGCTGGTCTTTCCACTGCACCTCTTTACCTTTTTTATCATATTGAACTATAATTTGAACTTATTTATTAATTAAATTCGACGGTCTTCCCATTCAAACATTTTAAAAAAAATTTAATTTAAAATTTTCAATAATAAATATATTAATTATTTACCTTTTAAAACTAGTTTATATTTCAATAATTTAAATTATTAAATATTGTGTTAATATGATATACGGAATGTATTTTCAATTATTATAATTTTATATTTATTGGAAAGTAAATGACTTTTGGGCTCTTGGGTGGGACGCATGCGAAAGAAAACCTATCGTATCTATTTAGAAGGTTTAATCCGTTCAATAAACTAATGACTGTAACCCAAAACTTGTCTATAAGTTTTGGGCTCTCAGGTGGGAAAAATAGAACCACATAATGAAATATGCAAATACAGCATGTATGATATTTGTAAATCTTATAGAAACAATTTCACATTAATAGAAGTATATTGTATTTCTTAAAAAGCATATCGCCTCCACATATTTTATATTTAGTTTGATAAGTTGCATCTTGTACATAATAAATTGTAACTTAGAATCCTATTATGGTTGTGAAAATTTTAACCCAGGATAGAAATAAATAATATCTATACTTACTGATATACGAGAGACACAAAAGCGAATATAGTGGAATAAAAATCTTTCCATACGTTAGGATGAAAATCTGCCAATGGATGAAATATTTCTCGTTCCAATTTAGTTTTGCTAAACATGTAATATGTTTGAGATTTGAAGCGAATAGGGATGCTAATGAGTCAAATGTGTATGAAGACTGATAGTCTGCCTATACTCAAACCCATTTTCCATAATTTTACCCATACCCACCCAAACAAACCCCCATGCAGGGGAATAGGTTATGGAAGTGTTTGGGGATGGTTAGCCCCATACCCACACTTGTTACCTGATTTTCTCCATTTGACCATGTTTGACCATATTTGACCAAAAAATTTAAAAAAATAATAAAATCCATAAATTTAAACACATATAAATAAAAACATAATTCACTAAATAATTCTATCAACTCACTAAATCCACAAAAAAAAATTGAAAATAATCTCATTATTCATTAAAATCCAATTTTACATAAGTTACTGCTCATGATAAAAAATAATAATAAATAAATACACAATTTAAAACTCGTGATTTAAAAAAAAATTAAAAAAAAAAATACACAAACTACAACTCATGATTAAAAAAAAAAAAAAACACGAGTTGCAATTCATGATTAAATGTACATATGTATACATATCCATATACATACACACGGGTTATAACTCATGATTAAAAAAAAAAAAAAGCAATCGTAGACATATAGAAAGAGAAGTGAGGTGGAAAAAATTAAAAAGGTTAAGAATTCAAGCTCCATGATCGGAAAATTAGAGGATATGAAATAGTAGAGTATTATTAGCTTGTTTACTAGCTTTTCATGTTGTTGAGCTCTTAATATTCTTAATCTTATATAGTTACAACTCGTGATTTTCTGTGGAAGTATCTGGGGACGGTTTTCCCGATACCCACACCTATTATCTAAAATTCCTCCATTTGACCTCATTCGACCATATTTGACCAAAAAATTTAAAAAATAATTAAGTGCAAAAATTTAAATACAACTAAATAAAAACATAATTCACTAAATAATTCTATCAACTCACTAAATCTACAAAAAACTTGAAAATAATCTCATCATTCATTAAAATCCAATTTTACATGAGTTATAACTCATGATTAAAAATATATATATATATACATACACAGGTTACAACCCTTCATTTAAAAAAAAAAAAAATATGCATACACAAGGTACAACTCTTTATTCAAAAAGGAAAAAAAAAAACACAAGTTACAACTCATGATTAAATACGCACACAAGTTACAACTAATATATAAAAAAAGCGACCACAAACATATACAAAAATAAGGGAGTGAGACAAATTGAAAAAGGCGGAGAATTCAAACTCCATGATAAGAAAATTAAAGGATATGAGGTGGTAGAGTATTATTGGCTTGTTTACTAGCTTTCAATATTGTAGAGCTTTTAATATTCTTAATATTATATAGTTACAACTCGTGATTTTATGTAGAAGTATCTAGGGATGGTTTTCCCATACCGACACCTATTACCTAATTTCCTCCATTTGACCTCATCTGACCATATTTGATCAAATAATTTAAAAATAATTAAATTCATAAATTCAAAAACACATAATAAAAACGTAATTTACTAAATAATTTTTTCGACTCACTAAATCCTCAAAAAAGTTGAAAAGAAAATAATCTCATATTCATTACAATCCAAATTTACATGACTTACAACTCATAATTAAAATAATAATAATAATAATAAAAGTATATACACGAGTTACAACTCATGATTTTTTTTTTTTAAAAAAAATACATACACGAGTTACGACTCATTATTAAAAAAGAAGAAAAAAAACACATAAGTTACAACTCATGATAAAATAAATATATATGTGCACACACGAGTTACAACTCATGAATAAAAAAAAAAAAACACAGCACATATATATTTAGGGAAAATGGTTAAATGGATAAAAATTGAAATAGATTTATATATAAAATAATAACTATTTTATTATTTTGCTCCCTCAAACCTTAATTTTTCATTTATATCATAAGACTTGTATGAGTATTTATTAGCCAATTTTTAATTAAGTTAGGTTTGCATAAGTGATTGGAGACTTGCATGAATGATTAAAGTTAGGTTTGATGATGAACCCTTTTAATTTTTATGATTAAAGTCATAAAACCTTTCTACTTTCTCAAACCTTAATTTTTTATTTATTTCATATAAAATTTGCATAAATGATTATCAACTAATTTTATAGAACCCTAAGTAACATTTTTTTTTTTTTTTTATAATGAATTGTGACTATCAATTAAAATTTGAAGTTTTTGGATGATTGAAGTACACTCATTTGCTTGTTTATTGATATGATGAAGAAATTGAAAGAAAGAAGTGATATTTTTGTTTGGTTTGTGATAAAATCTATTAAAAGACTAATGTGAGATGACTGAATGTTTGATAGTATCTTTTATGATTAAATAATGATTATATAAATGATTGGAGATTTTTTTATTTTTTGATAGAGAAAAATTAGGAATTGAAATAGTAAAAAAGGTTTAGAATATCGATGATATTTTAATTAATAATTGGTGAGTGTGCTTACAAAATATTTACCCTTTTGGTAATTTTACTCAAGGGTAATATTGTATACTTAAAAAAATGCTAATTTACGGTGTACATATGATTTTTAAGGGGTGGAAATATTGCAACATAATGACTTTACCCAAAAGAAAGAAAAACCTATCGTATCTATTTAGTGGGTTGAATCCATTAAACAAACTAACGACTTATACAAGTTTTGGGCTCTTTGGCAGCAAAGGAGCATATAAAATAGAACCACATAACGACAGATGAAAGTGCACCATGTATGATATTTGTAAATTTAGCTCATAGCAACAACATCACATTAAATAGGCATACCATATTTCTTATTGCTACCGTAGGAATAGAGACCTTTCCATAGAGACCTTAGGAATATAATATTTTGAAACAATCATGAAGCCATCGTAGGAATAAAGACTTTTCATTAGAGCTAGCTAGTAGTTTTGGGTAAAAAAGAACGGTTTGCTCGTACATATGTCTCCAAAATTGAATTAGTAGTGGCTTAGAGTTAGTTAATAGTGATGGTTCTGTCGTTATTTAAGGCTGAACAAATAATTGATTGTTCAATTTTTTAGTTCGATATCAGATAAAAATGAATGGATTGGATGAAGACATTGGCATTGATTTAACCAAGTTGATGAATGGCAAGATGACACCTAGCATTTGATAATATCCCTAGATATATATGGCTCCACCTCCTAGTCTATAAATAGTGACATAATGGCATATGAATTTATACAATCCATACAAACCCAATCAGTCTCTTGTCTATTCTAGTGCCATATCAATAATATGAGTACCGAAGCAGCAGTCTCACAGGTGGTTTCTACCCTAAATGATCATGCCAAGGGAGCAAGGCGTCAAACAGTATAGTTTTCCAAACGTATTTGGGGAGATCGCTTCCTCAACTACAATTACAAAGAAGAAGAGGTACTTAATTATGTTCATTAGATGACAATAAACATGATGTATATTAGATTATGAATTATCAAATATGGATCATCTGAATTTTGAAAAAATCGAACCTAGCTCGTTCAATGAAGAATAAGTGGAACAATACAAAAACACTTTTTGTTGTCTATAAAGGTCAAATGGTTAATAATTTTGAAGTCTTGATTATCGTCAACATTTGAACATATGTCGGAGATAAAGAATTTATATTAGATGTCTCAATATCGTTTTCTCAATTTTATTAGTTTTCCATATCATATCATAATTATAATGCAATATTAATATTTTTAAATATGGTAACTATGTAGATCAATCGTGCCCATCAATTACAAGAGATTCAACAACTCAAGGAAGAAATAAGAAGGGAGCTATTGGCTTTGACTGACCAATCTTTATCACAACAGCTTAACCTTATTGATGTAATCCAACGCTTAGGAGTGGGATATCACTTTGAAAGAGAGATCCAACAAGTATTCCAACAGATCTATGATAGTTACTGTCATAATGATGAAGTTGTTGATCAACTTGATCTTCACGTTGTTGCTCTTTTTTTTCGACTCCTAAGAGAACATGGACATCATGTTTCGTGTGGTGAGTGTTTTATATATATTGATTTCGAACTCATTTTATATTTTGTGAAGCGATCCTCATGATATCATATGGGAATATCGTCATAATATTTTGTATAATATAAGTAATCTTTTAACTTGATGATATTAGATATCTTCAACAAGTTCAAAGACAACAAAGGCAATTTCAAGGAGGGTTTGACAAGTGATGTGTTCAGGAATGCAGCCACATCTTCGGGTGCATGGAGAGGACATACTGAATGAGGCTATTACTTTCACTACCACTCATCTTCAGTCCATGGTGACCCATTTCAGTGATCCTCTAGCGTCACAAATAATTCATGCTCTACATAATTCACGACGCCAGCGTGCTTAAGGGTTGAGTCTAGGCGTGACATCTCTATCTATCAGGATGATGCTCACATAACCAAGCATTACTAAAGCTTGCAAAATTGGATTTCAATTACCGTCAATCACTGCACAAGCAAGAGCTTAGTGAAATTTGTAGGTGGGTTTCGGAATCCAAAACATTTTTTGAATTTCACAATTTCCTTTTCTTTTTTCCTATACATCTCACACTATATTAACTAATGGATTTCAGATGGTGGAAGGATTTGGATTTGGCTACGAAATTACCTTTTGCAAGAGATAGAGTGGTTGAGTGTTATTTTTGGATATTGCTTCTGTTTCACGAGCCCACAACACTCACTTGCTAGAGGAATAATAGCCAAAAGTATTGCCCTTGATATCCACTGTAGATGATTCTTATGACTCATATGGCACACCTGAAGAGCTAAAATCTCTTTACGAAAGCAATAGATAGGTTTGATAACGATAAACTTTTTCTTCGAAACTTGACAACATGCAAAATAATTTTACAAATGTTTTCAACTTTCGAAAGAAAAAGTTTATCGTTATCAAACTATCTATTGCATTTTCGTAAATGTGATTTAGCTCTTAAGTTGTGCATATGAGTAATAAGAATCATCTACTGAGGATAAGAAAGGGCAACACAGTGGTTAATTATTCCTTCAGCAAGTAATTTTGGGGGCTCGTGAAAAACAAGACAGCAATTATCTTTTATAAAATATATATTAACATATCTATCTCTTGCAAAAGGTAATTTCGTAGCAAATCCAAATCTCCACCAATCTGAAATCCATTAGTTAATATAGTGTGAGATGTATAGAGAAAAAAGAAAAGGAAATTTTGAAATTCAAAAAAGGTTTTGGATTCCGAAACCCACCTACAAATTTCACTAAGCTCTTGCTTGTGCAGTGATGACGGTAATTGAAATCAATTTGCAAGCTTTAGTAATGCTTGGTTATGTGAAGCATCATCCTGATAGATAGAGATGTTCACGCCTAGACTCAACCCTTAGAGCACGCTGGACGTCGTCGTGAATTATGTAGAGCATGAATTATTTGTTACGCTATACGTAGGATCACTGAAATGGGTCACCATGGACTGAGATGAGTGGTAGTGAAAGTATAGCCTCATTCAGTATGTCCTCTCATGCACCGAAGATGTGGTCTGCTGCATTCCTGAACATCACTTGTCAAACCCTCCTTGAAATTGCCTTTGTTGTCTTTGTACTTGTTGAAGATTCTAATATCATCAAGTTAAAAGGATTACTTATATTATACAAATATATATGACGTATTCCCATATGATATTCATGAGGATCGCTTCACAAAATATAAAATGAGTTCGAAATCAATATATATAAAACACTCACCACACGAAACATGATGTCCATGTTCTCTTAGGAGTCGAAAAAAAAAAGAGCAACAACGTGAAGATTCAAGTTGATCAACAGACTTCATCATATGACAGTAAAACTTCATAGATCTGTTGGTATACTTGTTGGATCTCTTTTCAAAGTGATATCCCACTCCTAAGCGTTGGATTACATCAATAAGGTTAAGCTGTTGTGATAAAGATTGGTCAGTCAAAGCCAATAGCTCCCTTCTTATTTCTTCCTTGAGTTGTTGAATCTCTTGTAATTGATGGGCACGATTGATCTACATAGTTACCATATTAAAAAATATTAATATTGCATTTAATTATGATATGATATGGAAAAATAATAAAATTGAGAAACGATATTGAGAATCTAATATAAATTCTTTATCTCCGAATATGTTCAAATGTTGACGATAAATCAAGACTTCAAAATTATTAACCATTTGACCTTTTATAGACAACAAAAAGTGTTTTGTATTGTTCCACTTATTCTTCATTGAACGAGCTAGGTTCGATTTTTTCAAAATTCAGATGATCCATATTTGATAATTCATAATCTAATATACATCATGTTTATTGTCATCTAATGAACATAATTAAGTACCTCTTCTTCTTTGTAATTGTAGTTGAGGAAGCGATCTCCCCAAATACGTTTGGGAAAACTATACTGTTTGACGCCTTGCTCCCTTGGCATGATCATTTAGGGTAGAAACCACCTGTGAGACTGCTGCTTCGGTACTCATATTATTGATATGGCACTAGAATAGACAAGAGACTGATTGGGTTTGTATGGATTGTATAAATTCATATGCCATTATGTCAATATTTATAGATAGGAGGTGGAGCCATATATATCTAGGGATATTATCAAATGCTAGGTGTCATCTTGCCATTCATCAACTTGGTTAAATCAATGCCAATGTCTTCATCCAATCCATTCATTTTTATCTGATATCGAACTAAAAAATTGAACAATCAATTATTTGTTCAGCCTTAAATAACGACAGAACCATCACTATTAACTAACTCTAAGCCACTACTAATTCAATTTTGGAGACATATGTCGAGCAAACCGTTCTTTTTTACCCAAAACTACTAGCTAGCTCTAATGAAAAGTCTTTATTCCTACGATGGCTTCATGATTGTTTCAAAATATTATATTCCTTGGTCTCTATGGAAAGTCTCTTTCTTCGGTTGCAATAAGAAATATGGTATGCCTATTTATGTGATGTTGTTGCTATGAGCTAAATTTACAAATATCATACATGGTGCACTTTCATCTGTCGTATGTGGTTCTATTTTTTATATGCTCCTTTGCTGCCAAAGAGCCCAAAACTTGTATAAGTCGTTAGTTTGTTTAAATGGATTCAAACCACTAAATAGATACGATAGGTTTTCTTTCTTTGGGTAAAGTCATTATGTTGCAATATTTCCACCCCTTAAAAATCATATGTACACCGTAAATTAGCATTTTTTTAAGTATACAATATTTACCCTTGAGTAAAATTACAAAAGGGTAAATATTTTGTAAGCACAACTCACCAATTATTAATTAAAATATCATCGATATTCTAAACCTTTTTTACTATTTCAATTCCTAATTTTTCTCTATCAAAAATTTAAAAAATCTCCAATCATTTATATAATCATTATTTAATCATAAAAGATACTATCAAACATTCAGTCATCTCACATTAGTCTTTTAATAGATTTTATCACAAACCAAACAAATATTCACTTCTTTCTTTCAATTTCTTCATCATATCAATAAACAAGCAAATGAGTGTACTTCAATCATCCAAAAACTTCAAATTTTAATTGATAGTCACAATTCATTATAAAAAAAAAAAAAAAAATGTTACTTAGGGTTCTATAAAATTAGTTGATAATCATTTATGCAATTTTATGAAATAAATATAAAAATTAAGGTTTGAGAAAGTAGAAAGGTTTTATGACTTTAATCATAAAAATTAAAAGGGTTCATCATCAAACCTAACTTTAATCATTCATGCAAGTCTCCAATCACTTATGCAACCTAACTTAATTAAAAATTGGCTAATAAATACTCATACAAGTCTTATGATATAAATGAAAAATTAAGGTTTGAGGGAGCAAAATAATAAAATAGTTATTATTTTATATATAAATCTATTTCAATTTTTATCCATTTAACCATTTTCCCTAAATATATATGTGGCTGTGTTTTTTTTTTTTTTATTCATGAGTTGTAACTCGTGTGTGCAATATATATTTATTTTATCATGAGTTGTAACTTATGTGTTTTTTTTCTTCTTTTTTAATAATGAGTCGTAACTCGTGTATGTATTTTTTTAAAAAAAAAAAAATCATGAGTTGTAACTCGTGTATATACTTTTATTATTATTATTATTATTTTAATTATGAGTTGTAAGTCATGTAAATTTGGATTGTAATGAATGATGAGATTATTTTCCTTTTCAACTTTTTTGAGGATTTAGTGAGTCGAAAAAATTATTTAGTAAATTACGTTTTTTATTTATGTGTTTTTGAATTTATGAATTTAATTATTTTTAAATTATTTGATCAAATATGGTCAGATGAGGTCAAATGGAGGAAATTAGGTAATAGGTGTCGGTATGGGGGAAAACCATCCCTAGATACTTCTACATAAAATCACGAGTTGTAACTATATAATATTAAGAATATTAAAAGCTCTACAATATTGAAAGCTAGTAAACAAGCCAATAATACTCTACCACCTCATATCCTTTAATTTTCTTATCATGGAGTTTGAATTCTCCGCCTTTTTCAATTTGTCTCACTTCCTTATTTTTGTATATGTTTGTGTCGTTTTTTTAATAATTAGTTGTAACTTGTGTGCGTATTTAATCATGAGTTGTAACTTGTGTTTTTTTTTTTCCTTTTTGAATAAAGAGTTGTACCTTGTGTATGCATATTTTTTTTTTTTTTAAATGAAGGGTTGTAACCTGTGTATGTATATATATATATATTTTTTAATCATGAGTTATAACTCATGTAAAATTGGATTTTAATGAATGATGAGATTATTTTCAGTTTTTTGTAGATTTAGTGAGTTGATAGAATTATTTAGTGAATTATGTTTTTATTTAGTTGTTTTTAAATTTTTGCACTTAATTATTTTTTAAATTTTTGGTCAAATATGGTCGAATGAGGTCAAATGGAGGAATTTTAGATAATAGGTGTGGGTATCGGGAAAACCGTTCCCCAGATACTTCCACAGAAAATCACGAGTTGTAAACTATATAAGATTAAGATATTAAGAGCTCAACAACATGAAAAGCTAGTAAACAAGCTAATAATACTCTACTATTTCATATCCTCTAATTTTCCGATCATGGAGCTTGAATTCTTAACCTTTTTAATTTTTTCACCCTCACTTCTCTTTCTATATGTCTACGATTGCTTTTTTTTTTTTTATCTTGAGTTATAACCCGTGTGTATGTATATGGATATGTATACATATGTACATTTAATCATGAATTGCAACTCGTGTTTTTTTTTTTTTTTAATCATGAGTTGTAGTTTGTGTATGTATTTTTTTTTATTTTTTTTTAAATCACGAGTTTTAAATTGTGTATTTATTTATTTTTATTTTTTATCATGAGCAGTAACTTATGTAAATTGGATTTTAATGAATAATGAGATTATTTTCAATTTTTTTTTGTGGATTTAGTGAGTTGATAGAATTATTTAGTGAATTATGTTTTTATTTATATGTGTTTAAAATTTATGGATTTTATTATTTTTTTATATTTTTTGGTCAAATATGGTCAAACATGGTCAAATGGAGAAAATCAGGTAACAAGTGTGGGTATGGGGCTAACCATCCCCAAACACTTCCATAACCTATTCCCCTGCATGGGGGTTTGTTTGGGTGGGTATGGGTAAAATTATGGAAAATGGGTTTGAGTATAGGCAGACTATCAGTCTTCATACACATTTGACTCATTTAGCATCCCTATTCGCTTCAAATCTCAAACATATTACATGTTTAGCAAAACTAAATTGGAACGAGAAATATTTCATCCATTGGCAGATTTTCATCCTAACGTATGGAAAGATTTTTTTTCCACTATATTCGCTTTTGTTGTCTCTCGTATATCAGTAAGTATAGATATTATTTATTTCTATCCTGGGTTAAAATTTTCACAACCATAATAGGATTCTAAGTTACAATTTATTATGTACAAGATGCAACTTATCAAACTAAATATAAATATGTGGAGGCGATATGCTTTTTAAGAAATACAATATACTTCTATTAATGTGAAATTGTTTCTATAAGATTTACAAATATCATACATGCTGTATTTGCATATTTCATTATGTGGTTCTATTTTTCCCACCTGAGAGCCCAAAACTTATAGACAAGTTTTGGGTTACAGTCATTAGTTTATTGAACGGATTAAACCTTCTAAATAGATACGATAGGTTTTCTTTCGCATGCGTCCCCCCCAAGAGCCCAAAAGTCATTTACTTTCCAATAAATATAAAATTATAATAATTGAAAATACATTCCGTATATCATATTAACACAATATTTAATAATTTAAATTATTGAAATATAAACTAGTTTTTAAAGGTAAATAATTAATATTTATTATTGAAAATTTTAAATTAAATTTTTTTTAAAATGTTTGAATGGGAAGACCGTCGAATTTAATTAAATAAATAAGTTCAAATTATAGTTCAATATGATAAAAAAGGTAAAGAGGTGCAGTGGGAAGACCAGCACCTCTTAGGAGTTTTCCATTTAATTACATTTTAATTTATAAGTTCACAATCTTTAATTCAAATATATAACAAATGATATATTTTTTTTTTTTTGGTAATAAATAGTTGTATTTACAAGTTATACTATTCTAAAACCTTTAATGGAACATATATCCAAAGAGAGTTGCACTTATGGTTTCAAGGACCCCAATAATAAATTAAAGATGAAAAAAGTTAGTGATCTATAAAACGTAGACATATGGGAGCAAGATTGCTCTTTATTAATCCCGCGCATCTAACGTTTAATTTTAGGGATAAATTATTATATATTTTATTAATTTATAATTCAAAATAATTTTATATTATTTAAAAATGGTTTAAAATAATTTTTCTCCAATCCTATCATACACCAAACATATGACTGGAAATACAACAAATCCAATCATACCACACACACCAAATATATCAATTAGGTTGAGTATAAAAAATACATGTGATTTATTTATATTATTTTATAATTTATTTAATATATTTTTATAATAAATGTATTTGGTAAAATTATGAGGGTAGGGAGAAGAAATTTGAGTGGCAATAGACCCACCCTTTAATGACAAGCATGCAAAAGTAGACACATGACCCCAAATTATTTAGGTAGCTTTGTCAATTTGTTTGTCTCAAACTCATCATTAATTCACGTAAGCGAATTTTTCGCAAGTAAATCTTTGGTAGGATATTTAATTGATATATTATATTGATATTAATGTGATCATTAAAAATAACACGACACGTAATATTTTTTTTCACAAAAGATTAATATTGATGTCTTTTCTTATTTATAAGAAAATTTTTATTTAAAAAACTATATCACATGTCACGTTATTATTGAAATGTCACACTAATTAGCGTTAGTTTTTTGTGAAACATAAATGTTTTATGTCGTGTTATTATTGAAATATCACTTCAACATTAGTATGACATGTCAACGAAATAATTTATTGCAAAATTTTCTCATTTTCAATAGTTATCTCGCATGGAGAGCTTCAATTTCCTTGGTTTAAAGTCAATATTGGTGGGTTAAATGTGGGATATCTCATGCCTATGAGACAAATTTTTTATATCTGACGTTCAAAAAAAACACGTATATACTTCAAAAGAATTCATTTAATATGAAAAAACACACATATGTTTAGTTGAGTTGTTTGTAGATTTAGTGAGTTGATAGAATCATTTAGTAAATTATGTTTTTATTTAGTTGTATTTAAAATTTTGAACTTTATTATTTTTTATAATTTTTTGGTCAAATATGGTCGAATGAGGTCAAATGGAGGAATTTTAGATAATAGGTGTAGGTATCAGGAAAACCATCCCCAGATTACTTCCATAGAAAATCACGAGTTGTAACTATATAAGATTAAGAATATTAAAAGCTCAACAACATGAAAAGCTAGTAAACAAGCTAATAATACTCTACTATTTCATATCCTCTAATTTCCGATCATGGAGCTTGAATTCTTAACCTTTTTATTTTTTCTCCCTCTCTTTCATTCTATATGTCTACGATTGCTTTTTTTTTTTATATCATGACTTATAACTCGTGTGTATGTATATGGATAGGTATACATATGTACATTTAATCATGAATTACAAACTCGTGTTTTTTTTTTTTTACTTTTTTAATCATGAGTTGTAACTCGTGTATGTATTTTTTTTTTTTTTTTTTTTTTTAAAGTCACGAGTTTTAAATTGTGTATTTATTTTATTATTATTATTTTGATCATGAGTAGTAACTCATTAAAATTGGATTTTAATGAATGATGAGATTATTTTCAAGTTTTTTTGTGGATTTAGTGAGTTGATTAGAATTATTTAGTGAATTATGTTTTATTTATATGTGTTTAAATTTATGGATTTTATTATTTTTTTAATTTTTTTGGTCAAACATGGTCAAATGGAGAAAATCAAGTAACAAGTGTGGGTATGGGTGTAAACCATCCCCAAATACTTCCATAACCAATTCCCCTGAATGGGGGTTTGTTTGGGTGGGTCATGGGTAAAATTATTGGAAATTGGGTTGAGTATAGGTAGAATATCAGTCTTCAACACCTTTGTCTCATTAGCAAACCGTATTCGCTTCAAATCTAAAACATATTACATGTTTAGCAAACCTAAATTGGAACGAGAAATATTTTCATCCATTAGCAGATTTTCATCCTAACATATGGAAAGATTTTTTATTCCACTATTATCGCTTTTGTTGTCTCTCGTATATCGGTAAGTATAGATATTATTTATTTCTATCCTGGGTTTAAAATTTTCACAACCATAATAGGATTTCTAAGTTAGAATTGATTATGTAATAGATGCAATTATCAAACTAAATATAATTATGTGGAGTCGATATGCTTTTTAAGAAATACAATATACTTATATTAATGTGAATTGTTTCTATAAGATTTACAAATATCATACATGCTGTAATTGCATATTTCATTTATGTGGTTCTATTTTTCCCACCTGAGAGCCCAAAACTTATAGACAAAGTTTTGGGTTAGAGTGAAAGGGACCCAACACGTTTTTAACCTCTTGAATCCGTGGGAAAGCCCTCCCGAACACTCCAACGAAACTCCGAAACCTTTCCTTTAAAACAATGAACTTAGGATCCGTGGAGCGACCCGATTAAAACATTTATTCTTTTCGTCAAACTGACAGTAAATGTGGTGGGAATTTTTTTTTTTTTTTTCTATTAAAACAATAAACCATTTATTCAATAAAAATTTTGCGGAAAAAACGGACAAAATTTCCTCTGTTTTTCGGACATCCCAATTTTACAAAACCTGCAATAAAATCATAAACACTTCTAAAATTCATTCATTTTCTCACTGCCATTTTCAGGACCCTCAGGTCCACCACAATTTAATCACAAGAACAAATTAAAACTTTCATGTAAATCATTTTCATCCATAAAACAAAAAGTATGCATTATAAAACAATTCAAATATTTCTGAAATATTTTGGGCTTGAGTTTGGGCACTCCAAACGCCTACGTACCTCAATATCTACAGAGGATCAAAGCCCTCGTAGTTCAAAGTTTAATTATGCATCTACGTATTTACAGTACAAAAATAATGATGCAAGATCAAACCATAATATGACATATTTACAGCCCAAAAAATTTATTATACATATGTCAAGTCGTTGTCGTCTACAAGTAGGCGCCTTGACTGCCTTGAGGATGCTCAGACTGCTCCCTAGTCTCAGTTCCTGAAAATTTTTTAAATAATTTTGGAAGAGTGAGCTAAAATAGCTCAGTGATGTGTGCAGTTTAATAACAAAATACCTTTCAACATCATTCAGTAAAATCATAACATTTACATAAATAAATAAAGCATTTCATTTCATTTATTAATCATAAAAATCATAATTATACATTTGATAAAATCTTTAACATTTCCGTCACTGCCGATGGAACCCAGGGAATAATTCACCAACCGACCTAAAAGCGACGGTGGCGGGACGATCCTTTTCCAGTCATAAAACCACTATACGTTGCGGATAAATCAGCCTTGCGCAGGGTAAAGTCATAAGAATACTTTATAATGTGTAAAGGCAATCCTATACTTTCTATCCTTCCCTTAGTTAGTAACCTATTTCTTTACCCGTACCTTTAACACATTTAAGTATCTCGGCCGATTATCCAGTCATTTCAATCATTCCAGTCATATAGGGTTTAGGGTATCCATCGCTAAAATCCTTTTATAAACCATTATTTCAATTAAAAACCAAAAAACCATTTCTTTTATACTTTTCATAAACATTCGTCCGTCAAAAACTTTTCTTAGGTCAAACCTTAACATTGATTCTTTTTCCTTAAACTTGATATCAAAACTAAAACATTTCTATTAATCAAACGATTATTATTCAAAACATAAACATATATAAAAATTGTTATATACAAACATGTACTTAAAAGAAAACATATATGTATAAATATATAGTTAAAATAACATATATATTTAATTAAAACATATAATATATAGTTTTACACTCACAACTTATTTCCGTCCGTTAGCTTTTGATTCAAAGAACTCCTTCACTTCCTACACGTCTCCATTTCCGATCGAAGAGTTTTCCAATTCACCTAAAATTTAATCACCAATTCATTTAAAATTCTCTTCAATCACAACTCTAATGACAATATAATTTTCCTTAACAATTCTCAATTAATCAACCTAATCAAGCAATATTCTTTCCGTTAAATGCTCTTATATTTTACCATTCATTTCCTGATATTTCCATGTCCAAAACACATTTAAATACACACTTGAAACTATAATTTGAAAGAAAAATAAAATTGGGACAGTTTGCGCATCATTATTCAAACTTTTATCTTTGAGCGTTACACGCGTTCCATTACATTGTAATCATTCCCTATGACTTAGTCATCACTCAATTAAACATTCAAGCACATGGTTATAGACCTTAAAATCAACTTAAAATCACACAATTTTAATACACGCAACTGCCCTTCATCCTAGTCGCAAATCACCAATAACACCTTATGCGATTTTCTTTCGGTTCTAACGCGTCTTATATTTCATTACGCATTTATACACTTATAATCATTATTCTTTTTTAACCAAAAAATATACAGCCCATACACAAACAAAATACCTGCTGCTGCAGACACATAACACATACTCACTCATTTTTCATTTGATTCACGGCACACACATCAACGCTTAACTCTACACAATCAACCATTCCATTTTCAGCTTTAATAAGATAAAATCAACTAAAAAACCCAACCTTACTTAACTGGTGTTTGATATCAGTAGCTAATCAGAGGCTTCATGGCAGTCCAAATTTTTCCATTTTCGAATCTAACTTGAGCTACAACAAACAAAACGAATAATAACATGAAATGGACAGCACAGCTCAAGAAAAAACATCACACAACTCAAGTTTTTTCTTCTTACCCATTGTTGACACATCATCCTTTCACGCCTACCCCTGCCATTTTCCTCATTCCTTGGCTTCTTCAGCTGCTTCAGCTCGTCCTTTGCTTTGCTCCAGCTGACCCGAAATGCTTGTCTTCACTCGGCCTGCCGAGCTCGTCAACACCACGCACGACTTCAACTTCTTCCCGTTTTTTCGAGAGCTGTCTTCCTCACTTCCGGATTGGTTTTTCTGGGCTGGAAATCAGATGCTAACTTGCTTCTTCAAGGTTCCTTTTTGAACGTGAAGAACCCTTGGAGGATCGGTCTTGATGGCTGCACTTGTTGGAGGAGTGAGAGAGAAGTGCGCGCGAGAGAGTGAGATATGGTATGCTTCGGGTCTGTTTTATGATTGCCTGGAGACCAGATTTGAGTGGAAGAAGACACTAGAATTTACTTAACATATTGCCTAAAACACCCCTCAATTTCCTCAATTATAATAAACAGCTTAACTTTCAATCCAATTTTTGTCACTTACACCCTCTTTATGACTATTTTTACGTACTTTATTTATCCATTTCCAATCATGCCCATACTATTTTTAATCTATAATTAGCACTTCCTATTGACCTCTTTTAATCCTCATCACTTATTATTTTTCCCAAAAAAATTTTTCCATATAAAAATAAATACATAAAAGCCGTCAATTTCCATTACGATTGTAATATCGATAATATTAATCATTATTCTCTCAATAATATTTCTAAAATATTCCACACTTATCAATTCATCAAATTAACCTCATAAACATTCAATTAAACTTATAATTGTCATTTTCATCAATAAGAAAATTTTTCCCACAACGGTGGATATATTTTAAAAATTACCATACACATTTAACGTTTTTTATCGATATCTATATATATTTCTTAAGGCATGTAGGACTTGGTCCTAAATAGAGTCATTAGTTTATTCAACGGATTAAGCCCACTAAATAGATACGATAGGTTTTCTTTTGCATGCGTCCCCCCAAGAGCCCAAAAGTCATTTACTTTCCAATAAATATAAAATTATAATAATTGAAAATACATTCCGTATATCATATTAACACAATATTTAATAATTTAAATTATTGAAATATAAACTATTTTTTAAAAGGTAAATAATTAATATTTATTATTGAAAATTTTAAATTAAAGTTTTTTAAAAATGTTTGAATGAGAAGACCGTCGAATTTAATTAAATAAATAAGTTCAAATTATAGTTCAATATGATAAAAAAGGAAAGAGGTGCAGTGGGAAGACCAGCACCTCTTAGGAGTTTTCCATTTAATTACATTTTAATTTATAAGTTCACAATCTTTAATTCAAATATATAACAAATGATAATATATTTTTTATATTTTTTGGTAATAAATAGTTGTATTTACAAGTTATACTATTCTAAAACCTTTAATGGAACATATATAGAAAGAGAGGTGCACTTATGGTTTCAAGGACCCCAATAATAAATTAAAGATGAAAAAAGTTAGTGATCTATAAAACGTAGACTTATGGGAGCAAGATTGCTCTTTTTAATCCCGCGCATCTAACGTTTAATTTTAGGGATAAATTATTATATATTTTATTAATTTATAATTCAAAATAATTTTATATTATTTAAAAATGGTTTAAAATAATTTTTGCCAATCCTATCATACACCAAACATATGATTGGAATACAACAAATCCAATCATACCACACACCAAATATATCAATTAGGTTGAGTATAAAAATATACGTGATTTATTTATATTATTTTATAATTTATTTAATATATTTTTATCATAAATGTATTTGGTAAAATTATGAGGGTAGGGAGAAGAAATTTGAGTGGCAATAGACCCACCCTTTAATGACAAGCATGCAAAAGTAGACACATGACCCCAAATTATTTAGGTAGCTTTGTCAATTTGTTTGTCTCCAACTCATCACTAATTCACGTAAGCGAATTTTTGACAAGTAAATCTTTGGTAGGATATTTAATTGATATATTATATTGATATTAATGTGATCATTTAAAAATAACATGACACATAATAATTTTTTTTCACAAAAGATTAATATTGATGTCTTTTCTCATTTATAAGAAAAATTTTTATTTAAAAAACTATATCACATATCACGTTATTATTGAAATGTCACACAAATTAGCGTTAGTTTTTCCTGAAAGATAAATGTTTTATGTCGTGTTATTATTGAAATATCACTTCAACATTAGTATGACATGTCAACGAAATAATTATTGCAAAATTTTCTAGTTTTCAATAGTTATCTCGCATGGACACTTCAATTTCCTTGGTTTAAAGTCAATATTGGTGGGTTAAATGTGGGATATCTCATGCCTATGAGACAAATAAAATTCACGTCATCTTGTCACGTATATAATTCAAAAAGAAATCATTAGATGAAAAACACACATAGGAGCACTTTATTATAAGTTGAAACCATGAAATACAACGTGACACTCGATAAACACAATAATAAAACTTAAGCAACAGACAAGAGAACACTCCTGATATGATAATAACTATTAAGCAAGACATATGCATTGTCCATTTGATTAATTTCCTCACACAGGAATGGGATCTATAAGCACAGATTCGATATAAGTTTTCATCTGTTCCCCAACACATGTATAGCTATCACCCCCGTCATAGAAACATGTGACGATTTTCCAATATTGAGAATACTCTTAAGTATAGGCGCAGGCAGATGATCAGCAAGTTTGAGGCATTCTGTGTTCACATCCTTCCATGCATTACAAACTAGCTTATGCAACTGTTCGTATGCCTCTTGCTTTGATACTCCATATTGCTTCATATAACATTCAACACTCGAAGCTATGTGCCTTCTGTTTTGCTCGAACTGCATGAATACACACACACACACATACATGTGAGTAGGGTATATTAGTTAGATTAGCGTTAAGTTTTCCCAAATATTTTATAAAAATTATATGTTTAAATCATGTGACATATGAATTATCAATATCTTATTAATTATAATAATAACGGGTGATTTATATAATATTGATAACTCATACGTTACATCTTTTAGACGTTAATTTGGACTAGATGTTTAATAAACTTAACATTACTCTATTAATTAACCCAAAAAGAAATTAAAAAATTCTCTCTGTAACACATAGCGTAAGTAATCTAACAGATTAAAATGTATAGTTTGATATATACCTTATGTGATCTGGTGTCATTCATGACTCTTCCAAGTAATTCTACAGCTCTTATAATTGTAGGTCTGTTCAACATCCAATCTAAGGTTTCTTCTGTAACGCTGCAGTCCATGCCGACAAGAGGTATGATTAACATGTTGTTGTAAACAGATGTTACTAGTGACACCTGCATATACTCGTCCATGGTTGGAATTCGATTGTCTTGGAGCCATTTGGACTCGTCAAAATAGCCATGGATTAACTTTTTCATCTGCCATGAATATGCATTATATATATATATATAAAAGATAAACAACATTGAAATTCTATAAGAATTAGTAAAGCAAAAGGAGATTAATTAACATTGTGTCAAGGTGATTAATTAACACTGTGTCATACTATTTCTTTGGCATAGCGAACTCGATATGACCATCCTCTGCTCGCTGCTAGTTCCTCAACTTCAGCAAAAAAATCACATAATGCCTTATAAATGGCTTGCATGTAGTCTGGAAGTTGGTCCATGTTACTCACATCCCACCTGAAAGTTAATTGAAAGTACCTAATTGAGAATAAAATTATGTTGCATGTTGTTAAGTTTCGAAGAAAAAGTTTATCGTTATCAAACCTATCTATTGCTTTCGTAAAGAGATTTAGCTCTTCAGGTGTGCCATACGAGTCATAAGAATCATCTACAGTGGATATCAAGGGCAATCCTTTGGCTATTATGCTTCTAGCAAGTGAGTGTTGGGGCTCGTGAAACAGAAGCAATATCCAAAAATAACACTCAACCACTCTATCTCTAGCAAAAGGTAACTTCGTAGCCAAATCCAAATCCTTCCACCATCTGAAATCCATTAGTTAATATAGTGTGAGATGTATAGGAAAAAAGAAAAGGAAATTGTGAAATTCAAAAAAGGTTTTGGATTCCGAAACCCCACCGATAAATTTCACTAAGCTCTTGCTTGTGCAGTGATTGAAGGTAATTGAAATCCAATTTTGCAAGCTTTAGTAATGCCTTGTTATGTGACGCATCATCCTGATAGATAGAGATGTCACGCCTAGACTCAACCCTTAGAGCACGCTGGCGTCGTGAATTATGTAGAGCATGAATTATTTGTGATGCTAGAGGATCGCTTAAATGGGTCACCATGGACTGAAGATGAGTGGTAGTGAAAGTAATAGCCTCGTCCAGTATGTCCTCTCCATGCACCCAAGATGTGCTGCTTCATATAAGCTCAACATTCCTGACACATCACTTGTCAAACCCTCCTTGAAATTGCCTTTGTTGTCTTTGAACTTGTTGAAGATATCTAATATCATCAAGTTAAAAGGATTACTTATATTATAAAAAAATATATGACGATGTTCCCATATGATATCATGAGGATCGCTTCACAAAATATAAAATGAGTTCGAAATCAATATATATAAAACACTCACCACACGAAACATGATGTCCATGTTCTCTTAGGAGTCGAAAAAAAAAGAGCAACAGTGTGAAGATCAAGTTGATCAACATCTTCATCATTATGACAGTAACTATCATAGATCTGTTGGAATACTTGTTGGATCTCTCTTTCAAAGTGATATCCCACTCCTAAGCGTTGGATTACATCAATAAGGTTAAGCTGTTGCGATAAAGATTGGTCAGTCAAAGCCAATAGCTCCCTTCTTATTTCTTCCTTGAGTCGTTGAATCTCTTGTAATTGATGGGCACGATTGATCTACGTAGTTACCATGTTAAAAATATTAATATTGCATTATAATTATGATATGATATGGAAAACTAATAAAATTGAGAAAAAGATATTGAGACATCTAATATAAATTCTTTATCTCCGACATATGTTCGAATGTTGACGATAATCAAGACTTCAAAATTATTAACCATTTGACCTATTATAGACAACAAAAAGTGTTTTGTATTGTTCCACTTATTCTTCATAGAACGAGCTAGGTTCGAATTTTTCAAAATTCAGATGATCCCTATTTGATAATTCATAATCTAATGTACATCATGTTTATTGTCATCTAATGAACATAATTAAGTACCTCTTCTTCTTTGTAATTGTAGTTGAGGAAGCGATCTCCCCAAATACTTTTAGGAAACTCTGCTGTTTGACGCCTTGCTCCCTTGGTATGATCATTTGGGGTGGAAACCACCTGTGAGATTGCTGCTTCGGTACTCATATTATTGATATGGCACTAGAATGGACAAGAGACTGATTGGGTTTGTATGGATTGTATAAATTCATATGCCATTATGTCACTATTTATAGACTAGGAGGTGGAGCGATATATTCTAGGGATATTATCAAATGCTAGGTGTCATCTTGCCATTCATCAACTTGGTTAAATCAATGCCAATGTCTTCATCCAATCCATTCATTTTTATCTGATATCGAACTAAAAAATTGAACAATCAATTATTTGTTTAGCCTTAAATAACGACGGAACCATCACTATTAACTAACTCTAAGCCACTACTAATTCAATTTTGGAGACATATGTACGAGAAAAACCGTCTTTTTTTTACCCAAAACTACTAGCTAGCTCTATTGAAAAGTCTTTATTCCTACGATGGCTTCATGATGGTTTCAAGATATTATATTGTTAAGGTCTCTATCGAAAGGTCTCTATTCCTACGGCTGCAATAAGAAATACGGTATGCCTATTTAATGTGATATTGTTGCTATGAGCTAGATTTACAAATATCATACATGGTGCACTTTCATCTGTCGTTATGTGGTTCTATTTTATATGCTCCTTTGCTGCCAAAGAGCCCAAAACTTGTATAAGTCGTTAGTTTGTTTAATGGATTAAACCCACTAAATAGATACGATAGGTTTTCTTTCTTTTGGGTAAAGTCACTATGTTGCAATATTTCCACCCCTCAAAAATCATATGTACACCTTAAATTAGCATTTTTTTAAGTATACAATATTACCTTTGAGTAAAATTACCAAAAGAGTAAATATTTTGTAAGCACACTCACCAATTATTAATTAAAATATCATCGATATTCTAAACCTTTTTTACTATTTCAATTCCTAATTTTTCTTTTTGTTACTCATTCAAATCCTAATTTTTCTCTATCAAAAATTAAAAAATCTCCAATCATTTATATAATCATTATTTAATCCTAAAAGATACTATCAAACATTCAGTCATCACATTAGTCTTTTAATAGATTTTATCACAAACCAAACAAAAATATCACTTCTTTCTTTCAATTTCTTCATCATATCAGTAAACAAGCAAATGAGTGTACTTCAATCATCCAAAAACTACAGATTTTAATTGATAGTCACAATTCATTATTAAAAAAAAAAAAAATGTTACTTAGGGTTCTATAAAATTAGTTGATAATCATTTATGCAAATTTTATGATATAAATAAAAAAAAATTAAGGTTTGAGAAAGTAAAAAGGTTTTATGACTTTAATCATAAAAATTAAAAGGGTTCATCATCAAACCTAACTTTAATCATTCATGCAAGTCTCCAATCACTTATGCAACCCTAACTTAATTAAAAATTGGCTAATAAATACTCATACAAGTCTTATGATATAAATGAAAAATTAAGGTTTGAGAGAGCAAAATAATAAAATAGATATTATTTTATATATAAATCTATTTCAAATTTTAACCATTTTCCTAAATATATATGTGGTTGTGTGTTTTTTTTTTTTTTTATTCATGAGTTGTAACTCGTGCGTGCACATATATATTTATTTAATCATGAGTTGTAACTCATGTGTTTTTTTCTTCTTTTTTAATAATGAGTCGTAACTCGTGTATGTATTTTTTTTTTTTTTCAAAAAAAATCATGAGTTGTAACTCGTGTATGTACTTTTATTATTATTATTATTTTAATTATGAGTTGCAAGTCATGTAAATTTGGATTGTAATGAATGATGAGATTATTTTCCTTTTCAACTTTTTTGAGGATTTAGTGAGTCGAAAAAATTATTTAGTAAATTACGTTTTTATTTATGTGTTTTTGAATTTATGAATTTAATTATTTTTAAATTATTTGGTCAAATATGGTCAAATGGAGGGAAATTAGGTAATAGGTGCGGGTATGGGGAAAACCATCCCTAGATACTTCTACATAAAATCACGAGTTGTAACTATATAATATTAAGAATATTAAAAGCTCTACAATATGAAAAGCTAGTAAACAAGCCAATAATACTCTACCACCTCATATCCCTTAATTTTTCTTATCATGGAGTATGAATTCTCCGCCTTTTTCAATTTACTTCCCTTCTTTTTGTATATGTCGAGGTCGCTTTTTTTAGTAATTAGTTGTAACTCGTGTGTGTGTGTATTTAATCATGAGTTGTAACTTGTGATTTTTTTTTTTTCCTTTTTTAAGCATGAGTTGTACCTTGTGTACGCATTTTTTTTTTTTTTAAATGAAGGGTTGTTGTAACCTATGTATGTATTTTTTTTTTTTTTAATCATGAGTTATAACTCATGTAAAATTTGGATTGTAATGAATGATGAGATTATTTTCAAGTTTTTTGTAGATTTAGTGAGTTGATAGAATTATTTAGTGAATTATGTTTTTATTTAGTTGTATTTAAATTTTTGAACTTTATTATTTTTAAAATTTTTTGGTCAAATATGGTCGAATGTGGTCAAATGGAGGAATTTTAGATAATAGGTGTGGGTATCAGGAAAACCATCCCCAGATACTTCCATAGAAAATCACGAGTTGTAACTATATAAGATTAAGAATATTAAAAGCTCAACAACATGAAAAGCTAGTAAACAAGCTAATAATACTCTAGTATTTCATATCCTCTAATTTTCCGATCATGGAGCTTGAATTCTTAACCTTTTTAATTTTTCTCACCTCTCTTCTCTTTCTATATGTCTACAATTGCTTTTTTTTTTTTTTTTTTTTTTTTTTATCGTGAGCTATGACTCGTGTGTATGTATATGGATATGTATAAATATGTACATTTAATCATGAATTGCAACTCGTGTTTTTTTTCTTCTTTTTTAATCATGAGTTATAACTCGTGTATGTATTTTTTTTTTTATTTTTTTAAAGTCACGAGTTTTGAATTGTGTATTTATTTATTATTATTATTTTTGATCATGAGTAGTAACTCATGTAAAATTGGATTTTAATGAATGATGAGATTATTTTCAAGTTTTTTTGTGGATTTAGTGAGTTGATAGAATTATTTAGTGAATTATGTTTTTATTTATATGTGTTTAAATTTATGGATTTTATCAATTTTTTTTTAAATTTTTTGGTCAAATATGGTCAAACATGGTCAAATGGAGAAAATCAAGTAACAAGTGTGGGTATGGGTGTAACCATCCCCAAATACTTCCATAACCAATTCCCCTGAATTGGGGGTTTGTTTGGGTGGGTATGGGTAAAATTATGGAAAATGGGTTTGAGTATAGGTAGAATATCAGTCTTCATACACATTTGTCTCATTAGCAACCGTATTCGCTTCAAATCTCAAACATATTACATGTTTAGCAAACCTAAATTGGAACGAGAAATATTTCATCCATTGGCAGATTTTCATCCTAACATATGGAAAGATTTTTATTCCACTATATCCGCTTTTGTTGTCTCTCGTATATCGGTAAGTATAGATATTATTTATTTCTATCCTGGGTTAAAATTTTCACAACCATAATAGGATTCTAAGTTAGAATTTATTATGTATAAGATGCAACTTATCAAACTAAATATAAATATGTGGAGGCGATATGCTTTTCAAGAAATACAATATACTTATATTAATGTGAAATTGTTTCTATAAGATTTACAAATATCATACATGCTGTATTTGCATATTTCATTATGTGGTTCTATTTTTCCCACCTGAGAGCCCAAAACTTATAGACAAGTTTTGGGTTAGAGTCATTAGTTTATTCAACGGATTAAGCCCACTAAATAGATACGATAGGTTTTCTTTTCGCATGCGTCCCACCCAAGAGCCCAAAAGTCATTTACTTTCCAATAAATATAAAATTATAATAATTGAAAATACATTCCGTATATCATATTAACACAATATTTAATAATTTAAATTATTGAAATATAAACTATTTTTAAAAGGCAAATAATTAATATTTATTATTGAAAATTTTAAATTAAAGTTTTTTAAAAATGTTTGAATGAGAAGACCGTCGAATTTAATTAAATAAATAAGTTCAAATTATAGTTCAATATGATAAAAAAGGAAAAGAGGTGCAGTGGGAAGACCAGCACCTCTTAGGAGTTTTCCATTTAATTACATTTTAATTTATAAGTTCACAATCTTTAATTCAAATATATAACAAATGATAATTTTTTTTTTTTTTGGTAATAAATAGTTGTATTTACAAGTTATACTATTCTAAAACCTTTAATGGAACATATATAGAAAGAGAGGTGCACTTATGGTTTCAAGGACCCCAATAATAAATTAAAGATGAAAAAAGTTAGTGATCTATAAAACGTAGACTTATGGGAGCAAGATTGCTCTTTATTAATCCCGCGCATCTAACGTTTAATTTTAGGGATAAATTATTATATATTTTACTAATTTATAATTCAAGATAATTTTATATTATTTAAAAATGGTTTAAAATCATTTTTATCCAATCCTATCATACACCAAACATATGATTGGAATACAACAAATCCAATCATACCACACACCAAATATATCAATTAGGTTGAGTATAAAAATATACGTGATTTATTTATATTATTTTATAATTTATTTAATATATTTTTATCATAAATGTATTTGGTAAAATTATGAGGGTAGGGAGAAGAAATTTGAGTGGCAATAGACCCACCCTTTAATGACAAGCATGCAAAAGTAGACACATGACCCCAAATTATTTAGGTAGCTTTGTCAATTTGTTTGTCTCCAATACATCACTAATTCACGTAAGCGAATTTTTGACAAGTAAATCTTTGGTAGGATATTTAATTGATATATTATATTGATATTAATGTGATCATTTAAAAATAACATGACACATAATAATTTTTTTTCACAAAAGATTAATATTGATGTCTTTTCTCATTTATAAGAAAATTTTTATTTAAAAAACTATATCACATATCACGTTATTATTGAAATGTCACACTAATTAGCGTTAGTTTTTTGTGAAAGATAAATGTTTTATGTCGTGTTATTATTGAAATATCACTTCAACATTAGTATGACATGTCAACGAAATAATTATTTGCAAAATTTTCTAGTTTTCAATAGTTATCTCGCATGGACACTTCAATTTCCTTGGTTTAAAGTCAATATTGGTGGGTTAAATGTGGGATATCTCATGCCTATGAGACAAATAAAATTCACGTCATCTTGTCACGTATATAATTCAAAAAGAAATCATTGAGATGAAAAACACACATAGGAGCACTTTATTATAAGTTGAAACCATGAAATACAACGTGACACTCGATAAACACAATAATAAAACTTAAGCAACAGACAAGAGAACACTGATATGATAATAACTATTAAGCAAGACATATGCAATGTCCATTTGATTAATTTCCTCACACAGGAATGGGATCTATAAGCACAGATTCGATATAAGTTTTCATCTGTTCCCCAACACATGTATAGCTATCACCCCCGTCATAGAAAACATGTGACGATTTTCCAATATTGAGAATACTCTTAAGTATAGGCGCAGGCAGATGATCAGCAAGTTTGAGGCATTCTCTGTTCACATCCTTCCATGCATTACAAACTAGCTTATGCAACTGTTCGTATGCCTCTTGCTTTGATACTCCATATTGCTTCATATAACATTCAACACTCGAAGCTATGTGCCCTCTGTTTTGCTCGAACTGCATGAATACACACACACACACACATACATGTGAGTAGGGTATATTAGTTAGATTAGCGTTAAGTTTTCCCAAATATTTTATAAAAATTATATGTTTAAATCATGTGACATATGAATTATCAATATCTTATTAATTATAATAATAACGGGTGATTTATATAATATTGATAACTCATACGTTACATCTTTTAGACGTTAATTTGGACTAGATGTTTAATAAACTTAACATTACTCTATTAATTAACCCCAAAAAGAAATTAAAAAATTCTCTCTGTAACACATAGCGTAAGTAATCTAACAGATTAAAATGTATAGTTTGATATATACCTTATGTGATCTGGTGTCATTCATGACTCTTCCAAGTAATTCTACAGCTCTTATAATTGTAGGTCTGTTCAACATCCAATCTAAGGTTTCTTCTGTAACGCTGCAGTCCATGCCGACAAGAGGTATGATTAACATGTTGTTGTAAACAGATGTTACTAGTGACACCTGCATATACTCGTCCATGGTTGGAATTCGATTGTCTTGGAGCCATTTGGACTCGTCAAAATAGCCATGGATTAACTTTTTCATCTGCCATGAATATGCATTAATATATATAAATATATAAAAGATAAACAACATTGAAATTCTATAAGAATTAGTAAAGCAAAAGGAGATTAATTAACATTGTGTCAAGGTGATTAATTAACACTGTGTCATACTATTTCTTTGGCATAGCGAACTCGATATGACCATCCTCTGCTCGCTGCTAGTTCCTCAACTTCAGCAAAAAAATCACATAATGCCTTATAAATGGCTTGCATGTAGTCTGGAAGTTGGTCCATGTTACTCACATCCCACCTGAAAGTTAATTGAAAGTACCTAATTGAGAATAAAATTATGTTGCATGTTGTTAAGTTTCGAAGAAAAAGTTTATCGTTATCAAACCTATCTATTGCTTTCGTAAAGAGATTTAGCTCTTCAGGTGTGCCATATGAGTCATAAGAATCATCTACAGTGGATATCAAGGGCAATCCTTTGGCTATTATGCTTCTAGCAAGTGAGTGTTGGGGCTCGTGAAACAGAAGCAATATCCAAAAATAACACTCAACCACTCTATCTCTAGCAAAAGGTAACTTCGTAGCCAAATCCAAATCCTTCCACCATCTGAAATCCATTAGTTAATATAGTGTGAGATGTATAGGAAAAAAGAAAAGGAAATTGTGAAATTCAAAAAAGGTTTTGGATTCCGAAACCCCACCGATAAATTTCACTAAGCTCTTGCTTGTGCAGTGATTGAAGGTAATTGAAATCCAATTTTGCAAGCTTTAGTAATGCCTTGTTATGTGACGCATCATCCTGATAGATAGAGATGTCACGCCTAGACTCAACCCTTAGAGCACGCTGGCGTCGTGAATTATGTAGAGCATGAATTATTTGTGATGCTAGAGGATCGCTTAAATGGGTCACCATGGACTGAAGATGAGTGGTAGTGAAAGTAATAGCCTCGTCCAGTATGTCCTCTCCATGCACCCCAAGATGTGCTGCTTCATATAAGCTCAACATTCCTGACACATCACTTGTCAAACCCTCCTTGAAATTGCCTTTGTTGTCTTTGAACTTGTTGAAGATATCTAATATCATCAAGTTAAAAGGATTACTTATATTATAAAAAATATATGACGATGTTCCCATATGATATCATGAGGATCGCTTCACAAAATATAAAATGAGTTCGAAATCAATATATATAAAACACTCACCACACGAAACATGATGTCCATGTTCTCTTAGGAGTCGAAAAAAAAGAGCAACAGTGTGAAGATCAAGTTGATCAACATCTTCATCATT
Source organism: Dimocarpus longan (assembly GCA_022984855.1). Classification (NCBI taxonomy): domain Eukaryota; kingdom Viridiplantae; phylum Streptophyta; class Magnoliopsida; order Sapindales; family Sapindaceae; genus Dimocarpus; species Dimocarpus longan. Next base: position 23,328,913 of record CM041014.1, read on the forward strand.
ATGACAGTAACTATCATAGATCTGTTGGAATACTTGTTGGATCTCTCTTTCAAAGTGATATCCCACTCCTAAGCGTTGGATTACATCAATAAGGTTAAGCTGTTGCGATAAAGATTGGTCAGTCAAAGCCAATAGCTCCCTTCTTATTTCTTCCTTGAGTCGTTGAATCTCTTGTAATTGATGGGCACGATTGATCTACGTAGTTACCATGTTAAAAAATATTAATATTGCATTATAATTATGATATGATATGGAAAACTAATAAAATTGAGAAAAAGATATTGAGACATCTAATATAAATTCTTTATCTCCGACATATGTTCGAATGTTGACGATAATCAAGACTTCAAAATTATTAACCATTTGACCTATTATAGACAACAAAAAGTGTTTTGTATTGTTCCACTTATTCTTCATAGAACGACCTAGGTTCGAATTTTTCAAAATTCAGATGATCCCTATTTGATAATTCATAATCTAATATGCATCATGTTTATTGTCATCTAATGTACATAATTAAGTACCTCTTCTTCTTCGTAATTGTAGTTGAGGAAGCGATCTCCCCAAATATTTTTGGGAAAATCTGCTGTTTGACGCTTTGCTCCCTTGATATGATCATTTGGGGAGGAAACCACCTGTGAGACTGCTGCTTCGGTACTCATATTATTGATATGGCACTAGAATAGACAAGAGACTGATTGGGTTTGTATGGATTGTATAAATTCATATGCCATTATGTCACTATTTATAGACTAGGAGGTGGAGCGATATATATCTAGGGATATTATCAAATGCTAGGTGTCATCTTGCCATTCATCAACTTGGTTAAATCAATGCCAATGTCTTCATCCAATCCATTCATTTTTATCTGATATCGAACTAAAAAATTGAACAATCAATTATTTGTTTAGCCTTAAATAACGACGGAACCATCACTATTAACTAACTCTAAGCCACTACTAATTCAATTTTGGAGACATATGTACGAGAGAAAACCGTCTTTTTTTACCCAAAACTACTAGCTAGCTCTATTGAAAAGTCTTTATTCCTACGATGGCTTCATGATGGTTTCAAGATATTATATTCTTAAGGTCTCTATCGAAAGGTCTCTATTCCTACGGCTGCAATAAGAAATACGGTATGCCTATTTAATGTGATATTGTTGCTATGAGCTAGATTTACAAATATCATACATGGTGCACTTTCATCTGTCGTTATGTGGTTCTATTTTATATGCTCCTTTGCTGCCAAAGAGCCCAAAACTTGTATAAGTCGTTAGTTTGTTTAATGGATTAAACCCACTAAATAGATACGATAGGTTTTCTTTCTTTTGGGTAAAGTCACTATGTTGCAATATTTCCACCCCTCAAAAATCATATGTACACCTTAAATTAGCATTTTTTTAAGTATACAATATTACCTTTGAGTAAAATTACCAAAAGAGTAAATATTTTGTAAGCACACTCACCAATTATTAATTAAAATATCATCGATATTCTAAACCTTTTTTACTATTTCAATTCCTAATTTTTCTTTTTGTTACTCATTCAAATCCTAATTTTTCTCTATCAAAAATTAAAAAATCTCCAATCATTTATATAATCATTATTTAATCCTAAAAGATACTATCAAACATTCAGTCATCACATTAGTCTTTTAATAGATTTTATCACAAACCAAACAAAAATATCACTTCTTTCTTTCAATTTCTTCATCATATCAGTAAACAAGCAAATGAGTGTACTTCAATCATCCAAAAACTACATATTTTAATTGATAGTCACAATTCATTATAAAAAAAAAAAAATGTTACTTAGGGTTCTATAAAATTAGTTGATAATCATTTATGCAAATTTTATGATATAAATAAAAAATTAAGGTTTGAGAAAGTAAAAAGGTTTTATGACTTTAATCATAAAAATTAAAAGGGTTCATCATCAAACCTAACTTTAATCATTCATGCAAGTCTCCAATCACTTATGCAACCCTAACTTAATTAAAAATTGGCTAATAAATACTCATACAAGTCTTATGATATAAATGAAAAATTAAGGTTTGAGAGAGCAAAATAATAAAATAGATATTATTTTATATATAAATCTATTTCAAATTTTAACCATTTTCCTAAATATATATGTGGTTGTGTGTTTTTTTTTTTTTTATTCATGAGTTGTAACTCGTGCGTGCACATATATATTTATTTAATCATGAGTTGTAACTCATGTGTTTTTTTCTTCTTTTTTTAATAATGAGTCGTAACTCGTGTATGTATTTTTTTTTTTTAAAAAAAAATCATGAGTTGTAACTCGTGTATGTACTTTTATTATTATTATTATTTTAATTATGAGTTGCAAGTCATGTAAATTTGGATTGTAATGAAAGATGAGATTATTTTCCTTTTCAACTTTTTTGAGGATTTAGTGAGTCGAAAAAATTATTTAGTAAATTACGTTTTTATTTATGTGTTTTTGAATTTATGAATTTAATTATTTTTAAATTATTTGGTCAAATATGGTCAAATGGAGGAAATTAGGTAATAGGTGCGGGTATGGGGAAAACCATGCCTAGATACTTCTACATAAAATCACGAGTTGTAACTATATAATATTAAGAATATTAAAAGCTCTACAATATGAAAAGCTAGTAAACAAGCCAATAATACTCTACCACCTCATATCCCTTAATTTTCTTATCATGGAGTATGAATTCTCCGCCTTTTTCAATTTACTTCCCTTCTTTTTGTATATGTCGAGGTCACTTTTTTTAGTAATTAATTGTAACTCGTGTGTGTATTTAATCATGACTTGTAACTTGTGTTTTTTTTTTTTTCCTTTTTTAATCATGAGTTGTACCTTGTGTATGCATTTTTTTTTTTTTTTTAAATGTAGGGTTGTAACCTATGTATGTATTTTTTTTTTTTTTTTTAATCATGAGTTATAACTCATGTAAAATTTGGATTGTAATGAATGATGAGATTATTTTCAAGTTTTTTGTAGATTTAGTGAGTTGATAGAATTATTTAGTGAATTATGTTTTTATTTAGTTGTATTTAAATTTTTGAACTTTATTATTTTTAAAATTTTTTGGTCAAATATGGTCGAATGTGGTCAAATGGAGGAATTTTAGATAATAGGTGTGGGTATCAGGAAAACCATCCCCAGATACTTCCACAGAAAATCACGAGTTGTAACTATATAAGATTAAGAATATTAAAAGCTCAACAACATGAAAAGCTAGTAAACAAGCTAATAATACTCTAGTATTTCATATCCTCTAATTTTCCGATCATGGAGCTTGAATTCTTAACCTTTTTAATTTTTCTCACCTCTCTTCTCTTTCTATATGTCTACAATTGCTTTTTTTTTTTTTTTTTTTTTTTTATCGTGAGCTATGACTCGTGTGTATGTATATGGATATGTATAAATATGTACATTTAATCATGAATTGCAACTCGTGTTTTTTTTCTTCTTTTTTAATCATGAGTTATAACTCGTGTATGTATTTTTTTTTTATTTTTTTAAAGTCACGAGTTTTGAATTGTGTATTTATTTATTATTATTATTTTTGATCATGAGTAGTAACTCATGTAAAATTGGATTTTAATGAATGATGAGATTATTTTCAAGTTTTTTTGTGGATTTAGTGAGTTGATAGAATTATTTAGTGAATTATGTTTTTATTTATATGTGTTTAAATTTATGGATTTTATCAATTTTTTTTAAATTTTTTGGTCAAATATGGTCAAACATGGTCAAATGGAGAAAATCAAGTAACAAGTGTGGGTATGGGTGTAACCATCCCCAAATACTTCCATAACCAATTCCCCTGAATGGGGGTTTGTTTGGGTGGGTATGGTAAAATTATGGAAAATGGGTTTGAGTATAGGTAGAATATCAGTCTTCATACACATTTGTCTCATTAGCAACCGTATTCGCTTCAAATCTCAAACATATTACATGTTTAGCAAACCTAAATTGGAACGAGAAATATTTCATCCATTGGCAGATTTTCATACTAACATATGGAAAGATTTTTATTCCACTATATCCGCTTTTGTTGTCTCTCGTATATCGGTAAGTATAGATATTATTTATTTCTATCCTGGGTTAAAATTTTCACAACCATAATAGGATTCTAAGTTAGAATTTATTATGTATAAGATGCAACTTATCAAACTAAATATAAATATGTGGAGGCGATATGCTTTTCAAGAAATACAATATACTTATATTAATGTGAAATTGTTTCTATAAGATTTACAAATATCATACATGCTGTATTTGCATATTTCATTATGTGGTTCTATTTTTCCCACCTGAGAGCCCAAAACTTATAGACAAGTTTTGGGTTAGAGTCATTAGTTTATTCAACGGATTAAGCCCACTAAATAGATACGATAGGTTTTCTTTCGCATGCGTCCCACCCAAGAGCCCAAAAGTCATTTACTTTCCAATAAATATAAAATTATAATAATTGAAAATACATTCCGTATATCATATTAACACAATATTTAATAATTTAAATTATTGAAATATAAACTATTTTTAAAAGGCAAATAATTAATATTTATTATTGAAAATTTTAAATTAAAGTTTTTTTAAAAATGTTTTTGAATGAGAAGACCGTCGAATTTAATTAAATAAATAAGTTCAAATTATAGTTCAATATGATAAAAAAAAAAAGTAAAGAGGTGCAGTGGGAAGACCAGCACCTCTTAGGAGTTTTCCATTTAATTACATTTTAATTTATAAGTTCACAATCTTTAATTCAAATATATAACAAATGATAATTTTTTTTTTTTTTGGTAATAAATAGTTGTATTTACAAGTTATACTATTCTAAAACCTTTAATGGAACATATATAGAAAGAGAGGTGCACTTATGGTTTCAAGGACCCCAATAATAAATTAAAGATGAAAAAAGTTAGTGATCTATAAAACGTAGACTTATGGGAGCAAGATTGCTCTTTATTAATCCCGCGCATCTAACGTTTAATTTTAGGGATAAATTATTATATATTTTACTAATTTATAATTCAAGATAATTTTATATTATTTAAAAATGGTTTAAAATCATTTTTATCCAATCCTATCATACACCAAACATATGATTGGAATACAACAAATCCAATCATACCACACACCAAAATATATCAATTAGGTTGAGTATAAAAATATACGTGATTTATTTATATTATTTTATAATTTATTTAATATATTTTTATCATAAATGTATTTGGTAAAATTATGAGGGTAGGGAGAAGAAATTTGAGTGGCAATAGACCCACCCTTTAATGACAAGCATGCAAAAGTAGACACATGACCCCAAATTATTTAGGTAGCTTTGTCAATTTGTTTGTCTCCAATACATCACTAATTCACGTAAGCGAATTTTCGACAAGTAAATCTTTGGTAGGATATTTAATTGATATATTATATTGATATTAATGTGATCATTTAAAAATAACATGACACATAATAATTTTTTTTCACAAAAGATTAATATTGATGTCTTTTCTCATTTATAAGAAAATTTTTATTTAAAAAACTATATCACATATCACGTTATTATTGAAATGTCACACTAATTAGCGTTAGTTTTTTGTGAAAGATAAATGTTTTATGTCGTGTTATTATTGAAATATCACTTCAACATTAGTATGACATGTCAACGAAATAATTATTTGCAAAATTTTCTAGTTTTCAATAGTTATCTCGCATGGACACTTCAATTTCCTTGGTTTAAAGTCAATATTGGTGGGTTAAATGTGGGATATCTCATGCCTATGAGACAAATAAAATTCACGTCATCTTGTCACGTATATAATTCAAAAAGAAATCATTGAGATGAAAAACACACATAGGAGCACTTTATTATAAGTTGAAACCATGAAATACAACGTGACACTCGATAAACACAATAATAAAACTTAAGCAACAGACAAGAGAACACCTGATATGATAATAACTATTAAGCAAGACATATGCAATGTCCATTTGATTAATTTCCTCACACAGGAATGGGATCTATAAGCACAGATTCGATATAAGTTTTCATCTGTTCCCCAAACACATGTATAGCTATCACCCCCGTCATAGAAAACATGTGACGATTTTCCAATATTGAGAATACTCTTAAGTATAGGCGCAGGCAGATGATCAGCAAGTTTGAGGCATTCTCTGTTCACATCCTTCCATGCATTACAAACTAGCTTATGCAACTGTTCGTATGCCTCTTGCTTTGATACTCCATATTGCTTCATATAACATTCAACACTCGAAGCTATGTGCCCTCTGTTTTGCTCGAACTGCATGAATACACACACACACACACATACATGTGAGTAGGGTATATTAGTTAGATTAGCGTTAAGTTTTCCCAAATATTTTATAAAAATTATATGTTTAAATCATGTGACATATGAATTATCAATATCTTATTAATTATAATAATAACGGGTGATTTATATAATATTGATAACTCATACGTTACATCTTTTAGACGTTAATTTGGACTAGATGTTTAATAAACTTAACATTACTCTATTAATTAACCCCAAAAAGAAATTAAAAAATTCTCTCTGTAACACATAGCGTAAGTAATCTAACAGATTAAAATGTATAGTTTGATATATACCTTATGTGATCTGGTGTCATTCATGACTCTTCCAAGTAATTCTACAGCTCTTATAATTGTAGGTCTGTTCAACATCCAATCTAAGGTTTCTTCTGTAACGCTGCAGTCCATGCCGACAAGAGGTATGATTAACATGTTGTTGTAAACAGATGTTACTAGTGACACCTGCATATACTCGTCCATGGTTGGAATTCGATTGTCTTGGAGCCATTTGGACTCGTCAAAATAGCCATGGATTAACTTTTTCATCTGCCATGAATATGCATTAATATATATAAATATATAAAAGATAAACAACATTGAAATTCTATAAGAATTAGTAAAGCAAAAGGAGATTAATTAACATTGTGTCAAGGTGATTAATTAACACTGTGTCATACTATTTCTTTGGCATAGCGAACTCGATATGACCATCCTCTGCTCGCTGCTAGTTCCTCAACTTCAGCAAAAAAATCACATAATGCCTTATAAATGGCTTGCATGTAGTCTGGAAGTTGGTCCATGTTACTCACATCCCACCTGAAAGTTAATTGAAAGTACCTAATTGAGAATAAAATTATGTTGCATGTTGTTAAGTTTCGAAGAAAAAGTTTATCGTTATCAAACCTATCTATTGCTTTCGTAAAGAGATTTAGCTCTTCAGGTGTGCCATATGAGTCATAAGAATCATCTACAGTGGATATCAAGGGCAATCCTTTGGCTATTATGCTTCTAGCAAGTGAGTGTTGGGGCTCGTGAAACAGAAGCAATATCCAAAAATAACACTCAACCACTCTATCTCTAGCAAAAGGTAACTTCGTAGCCAAATCCAAATCCTTCCACCATCTGAAATCCATTAGTTAATATAGTGTGAGATGTATAGGAAAAAAGAAAAGGAAATTGTGAAATTCAAAAAAGGTTTTGGATTCCGAAACCCCACCGATAAATTTCACTAAGCTCTTGCTTGTGCAGTGATTGAAGGTAATTGAAATCCAATTTTGCAAGCTTTAGTAATGCCTTGTTATGTGACGCATCATCCTGATAGATAGAGATGTCACGCCTAGACTCAACCCTTAGAGCACGCTGGCGTCGTGAATTATGTAGAGCATGAATTATTTGTGATGCTAGAGGATCGCTTAAATGGGTCACCATGGACTGAAGATGAGTGGTAGTGAAAGTAATAGCCTCGTCCAGTATGTCCTCTCCATGCACCCCAAGATGTGCTGCTTCATATAAGCTCAACATTCCTGACACATCACTTGTCAAACCCTCCTTGAAATTGCCTTTGTTGTCTTTGAACTTGTTGAAGATATCTAATATCATCAAGTTAAAAGGATTACTTATATTATAAAAAAATATATGACGATGTTCCCATATGATATCATGAGGATCGCTTCACAAAATATAAAATGAGTTCGAAATCAATATATATAAAAACACTCACCACACGAAACATGATGTCCATGTTCTCTTAGGAGTCGAAAAAAAAGAGCAACAGTGTGAAGATCAAGTTGATCAACATCTTCATCATTATGACAGTAACTATCATAGATCTGTTGGAATACTTGTTGGATCTCTCTTTCAAAGTGATATCCCACTCCTAAGCGTTGGATTACATCAATAAGGTTAAGCTGTTGCGATAAAGATTGGTCAGTCAAAGCCAATAGCTCCCTTCTTATTTCTTCCTTGAGTCGTTGAATCTCTTGTAATTGATGGGCACGATTGATCTACGTAGTTACCATGTTAAAAATATTAATATTGCATTATAATTATGATATGATATGGAAAACTAATAAAATTGAGAAAAAGATATTGAGACATCTAATATAAATTCTTTATCTCCGACATATGTTCGAATGTTGACGATAATCAAGACTTCAAAATTATTAACCATTTGACCTATTATAGACAACAAAAAGTGTTTTGTATTGTTCCACTTATTCTTCATAGAACGAGCTAGGTTCGAATTTTTCAAAATTCAGATGATCCCTATTTGATAATTCATAATCTAATATACATCATGTTTATTGTCATCTAATGAACATAATTAAGTACCTCTTCTTCTTTGTAATTGTAGTTGAGGAAGCGATCTCCCCAAATACTTTTGGGAAACTCTGCTGTTTGACGCCTTGCTCCCTTGGTATGCTCATTTGGGGTGGAAACCACCTGTGAGATTGCTGCTTCGGTACTCATATTATTGATATGGCACTAGAATGGACAAGAGACTGATTGGGTTTGTATGGATTGTATAAATTCATATGCCATTATGTCACTATTTATAGACTAGGAGGTGGAGCGATATATATCTAGGGATATTATCAAATGCTAGGTGTCATCTTGCCATTCATCAACTTGGTTAAATCAATGCCAATGTCTTCATCCAATCCATTCATTTTTATCTGATATCGAACTAAAAAATTGAACAATCAATTATTTGTTTAGCCTTAAATAACGACGGAACCATCACTATTAACTAACTCTAAGCCACTACTAATTCAATTTTGGAGACATATGTACGAGAAAACCGTCTTTTTTTACCAAAAACTACTAGCTAGCTCTATTGAAAAGTCTTTATTCTACGATGGCTTCATGATGGTTTCAAGATATTATATTGTTAAGGTCTCTATCGAAAGGTCTCTATTCCTACGGCTGCAATAAGAAATACGGTATGCCTATTTAATGTGATATTGTTGCTATGAGCTAGATTTACAAATATCATACATGGTGCACTTTCATCTGTCGTTATGTGGTTCTATTTTATATGCTCCTTTGCTGCCAAGAGCCCAAAACTTGTATAAGTCGTTAGTTTGTTTAATGGATTAAACCCACTAAATAGATACGATAGGTTTTCTTTCTTTTGGGTAAAGTCACTATGTTGCAATATTTCCACCCCTCAAAAATCATATGTACACCTTAAATTAGCATTTTTTTTAAGTATACAATATTACCTTTGAGTAAAATTACCAAAAGAGTAAATATTTTGTAAGCACACTCACCAATTATTAATTAAAATATCATCGATATTCTAAACCTTTTTTACTATTTCAATTCTAATTTTTCTTTTTGTTACTCATTCAAATCCTAATTTTTCTCTATCAAAAATTAAAAAATCTCCAATCATTTATATAATCATTATTTAATCCTAAAAGATACTATCAAACATTCAGTCATCACATTAGTCTTTTAATAGATTTTATCACAAACCAAACAAAAATATCACTTCTTTCTTTCAATTTCTTCATCATATCAGTAAACAAGCAAATGAGTGTACTTCAATCATCCAAAAACTACATATTTTAATGATAGTCACAATTCATTATAAAAAAAGAAAAAAAAAATGTTACTTGGGGTTCTATAAAATTAGTTGATAATCATTTATGCAAATTTTATGATATAAATAAAAAATTAAGGTTTGAGAAAGTAAAAAGGTTTTATGACTTTAATCATAAAAATTAAAAGGGTTCATCATCAAACCTAACTTTAATCATTCATGCAAGTCTCCAATCACTTATGCAACCCTAACTTAATTAAAAATTGTAATGGCTAATAAATACTCATACAAGTCTTATGATATAAATGAAAATTAAGGTTTGAGAGAGCAAAATAATAAAATAGATATTATTTTATATATAAATCTATTTCAAATTTTAACCATTTTCCTAAAATATATATGTGGTTGTGTTTTTTTTTTTTTTTTATTCATGAGTTGTAACTCGTGCGTGCACATATATATTTATTTAATCATGAGTTGTAACTCATGTGTTTTTTTCTTCTTTTTTAATAATGAGTCGTAACTCGTGTATGTATTTTTTTTTTTTTTCAAAAAAAATCATGAGTTGTAACTCGTGTATGTACTTTTATTATTATTATTATTTTAATTATGAGTTGCAAGTCATGTAAATTTGGATTGTAATGAAAGATGAGATTATTTTCTTTTCAACTTTTTGAGGATTTAGTGAGTCGAAAAAATTATTTAGTAAATTACGTTTTTATTTATGTGTTTTTGAATTTATGAATTTAATTATTTTTAATTATTTGGTCAAATATGGTCAGATGAGGTCAAATGGAGGAAATTAGGTAATAGGTGCGGGTATGGGGAAAACCATGCCTAGATACTTCTACATAAAATCACGAGTTGTAACTATATAATATTAAGAATATTAAAAGCTCTACAATATGAAAAGCTAGTAAACAAGCCAATAATACTCTACCACCTCATATCCCTTAATTTTCTTATCATGGAGTATGAATTCTCCGCCTTTTTCAATTTACTTCCCTTCTTTTTGTATATGTCGAGGTCGTTTTTTTTAGTAATTAATTGTAACTCGTGTGCGTATTTAATCATGACTCGTAACTTGTGATTTTTTTTTTTTCCTTTTTTAATCATGAGTTGTACCTTGTGTATGCATTTTTTTTTTTTTTTAAATGTAGGGTTGTAACCTATGTATGTAATTTTTTTTTTTTTTTTATCATGAGTTATAACTCATGTAAAATTTGGATTGTAATGAATGATGAGATTATTTTCAAGTTTTTTGTAGATTTAGTGAGTTGATAGAATTATTTAGTGAATTATGTTTTTATTTAGTTGTATTTAAATTTTTGAACTTTATTATTTTTAAAAATTTTTTGGTCAAATATGGTCGAATGTGGTCAAATGGAGGAATTTTAGATAATAGGTGTGGGTATCAGGAAAAACCATCCCCAGATACTTCCATAGAAAATCACGAGTTGTAACTATATAAGATTAAGAATATTTAAAAGCTCAACAACATGAAAAGCTAGTAAACAAGCTAAATAATACTCTAGTATTTCATATCCTCTAATTTTCGATCATGGAGCTTGAATTCTTAACCTTTTTAATTTTTCTCACCTCTCTTCTCTTTCTATATGTCTACAATTGCTTTTTTTTTTTTTTTTTTTTTTTTTTTTTTTATCGTGAGCTATGACTCGTGTGTATGTATATGGATATGTATAAATATGTACATTTAATCATGAATTGCAACTCGTGTTTTTTTTCTTCTTTTTTAATCATGAGTTATAACTCGTGTATGTATTTTTTTTTTATTTTTTTAAAGTCACGAGTTTTGAATTGTGTATTTATTTATTATTATTATTTTTGATCATGAGTAGTAACTCATGTAAAATTGGATTTTAATGAATGATGAGATTATTTTCAAGTTTTTTTGTGGATTTAGTGAGTTGATAGAATTATTTAGTGAATTATGTTTTTATTTATATGTGTTTAAATTTATGGATTTTATCAATTTTTTTTAAATTTTTTGGTCAAATATGGTCAAACATGGTCAAATGGAGAAAATCAAGTAACAAGTGTGGGTATGGGTGTAACCATCCCCAAATACTTCCATAACCAATTCCCCTGAATGGGGGTTTGTTTGGGTGGGTATGGGTAAAATTATGGAAAATGGGTTTGAGTATAGGTAGAATATCAGTCTTCATAAACATTTGTCTCATTAGCAACCGTATTCGCTTCAAATCTCAAACATATTACATGTTTAGCAAACCTAAATTGGAACGAGAAATATTTCATCCATTGGCAGATTTTCATACTAACATATGGAAAGATTTTTATTCCACTATATCCGCTTTTGTTGTCTCTCGTATATCGGTAAGTATAGATATTATTTATTTCTATCCTGGGTTAAAATTTTCACAACCATAATAGGATTCTAAGTTAGAATTTATTATGTATAAGATGCAACTTATCAAACTAAATATAAATATGTGGAGGCGATATGCTTTTCAAGAAAATACAATATACTAATATTAATGTGAAATTGTTTCTATAAGATTTACAAATATCATACATGCTGTATTTGCATATTTCATTATGTGGTTCTATTTTTCCCACCTGAGAGCCCAAAACTTATAGACAAGTTTTGGGTTAGAGTCATTAGTTTATTCAACGGATTAAGCCCACTAAATAGATACGATAGGTTTTCTTTCGCATGCGTCCCACCCAAGAGCCCAAAAGTCATTTACTTTCCAATAAATATAAAATTATAATAATTGAAAATACATTCCGTATATCATATTAACACAATATTTAATAATTTAAATTATTGAAATATAAACTATTTTTAAAAGGCAAATAATAATATTTATTATTGAAAATTTTAAATTAAAGTTTTTTAAAAAATGTTTGAATGAGAAGACCGTCGAATTTAATTAACTAAATAAGTTCAAATTATAGTTCAATATGATAAAAAAGGTAAAGAGGTGCAGTGGGAAGACCAGCACCTCTTAGGAGTTTTCCATTTAATTACATTTTAATTTATAAGTTCACAATCTTTAATTCAAATATATAACAAATGATAATTTTTTTTTTTTTTTTTGGTAATAAATAGTTGTATTTACAAGTTATACTATTCTAAAACCTTTAATGGAAACATATATAGAAAGAGAGGTGCACTTATGGTTTCAAGGACCCCAATAATAAATTAAAGATGAAAAAAGTTAGTGATCTATAAAACGTAGACTTATGGGAGCAAGATTGCTCTTTATTAATCCCGCGCATCTAACGTTTAATTTTAGGGATAAATTATTATATATTTTACTAATTTATAATTCAAGATAATTTTATATTATTTAAAAATGGTTTAAAATCATTTTTATCCAATCCTATCATACACCAAACATATGATTGGAATACAACAAATCCAATCATACCACACACCAAATATATCAATTAGGTTGAGTATAAAAATATACGTGATTTATTTATATTATTTTATAATTTATTTAATATATTTTTATCATAAATGTATTTGGTAAAATTATGAGGGTAGGGAGAAGAAATTTGAGTGGCAATAGACCCACCCTTTAACGACAAGCATGCAAAAGTAGACACATGACCCCAAATTATTTAGGTAGCTTTGTCAATTTGTTTGTCTCAATACATCACTAATTCACGTAAGCGAATTTTCGACAAGTAAATCTTTGGTAGGATATTTAATTGATATATTATATTGATATTAATGTGATCATTTAAAAATAACATGACACATAATAATTTTTTTTCACAAGATTAATTATTGATGTCTTTTCTCATTTATAAGAAAATTTTTATTTAAAAAACTATATCACATATCACGTTATTATTGAAATGTCACACTAATTAGCGTTAGTTAGTTTTTCGTGAAAGATAAATGTTTTATGTCGTGTTATTATTGAAATATCACTTCAACATTAGTATGACATGTCAACGAAATAATTATTTGCAAAATTTTCTAGTTTTCAATAGTTATCTCGCATGGGACACTTCAATTTCCTTGGTTTAAAGTCAATATTGGTGGGTTAAATGTGGGATATCTCATGCCTATGAGACAAATAAAATTCACGTCATCTTGTCACGTATATAATTCAAAAAGAAATCATTGAGATGAAAAACACACATAGGAGCACTTTATTATAAGTTGAAACCATGAAATACAACGTGACACTCGATAAACACAATAATAAAACTTAAGCAACAGACAAGAGAACACCTGATATGATAATAACTATTAAGCAAGACATATGCAATGTCCATTTGATTAATTTCCTCACACAGGAATGGGATCTATAAGCACAGATTCGATATAAGTTTTCATCTGTTCCCCAACACATGTATAGCTATCACCCCCGTCATAGAAAACATGTGACGATTTTCCAATATTGAGAATACTCTTAAGTATAGGCGCAGGCAGATGATCAGCAAGTTTGAGGCATTCTCTGTTCACATCCTTCCATGCATTACAAACTGCTTATGCAACTGTTCGTATGCCTCTTGCTTTGATACTCCATATTGCTTCATATAACATTCAACACTCGAAGCTATGTGCCCTCTGTTTTGCTCGAACTGCATGAATACACACACACACACACATACATGTGAGTAGGGTATATTAGTTAGATTAGCGTTAAGTTTTCCCAAATATTTTATAAAAAATTATATGTTTAAATCATGTGACATATGAATTATCAATATCTTATTAATTATAATAATAACGGGTGATTTATATAATATTGATAACTCATACGTTACATCTTTTAGACGTTTAATTTGGACTAGATGTTTAATAAACTTAACATTACTCTATTAATTAACCCCAAAAAGAAATTAAAAAATTCTCTCTGTAACACATAGCGTAAGTAATCTAACAGATTAAAATGTATAGTTTGATATATACCTTATGTGATCTGGTGTCATTCATGACTCTTCCAAGTAATTCTACAGCTCTTATAATTGTAGGTCTGTTCAACATCCAATCTAAGGTTTCTTCTGTAACGCTGCAGTCCATGCCGACAAGAGGTATGATTAACATGTTGTTGTAAACAGATGTTACTAGTGACACCTGCATATACTCGTCCATGGTTGGAATTCGATTGTCTTGGAGCCATTTGGACTCGTCAAAATAGCCATGGATTAACTTTTTCATCTGCCATGAATATGCATTAATATATATAAATATATAAAAGATAAACAACATTGAAAATTCTATAAGAATTAGTAAAGCAAAAGGAGATTAATTAACATTGTGTCAAGGTGATTAATTAACACTGTGTCATACTATTTCTTTGGCATAGCGAACTCGATATGACCACTCCTCTGCTCGCTGCTAGTTCCTCAACTTCAGCAAAAAAATCACATAATGCCTTATAAATGGCTTGCATGTAGTCTGGAAGTTGGTCCATGTTACTCACATCCCACCTGAAAGTTAATTGAAAGTACCTAATTGAGAATAAAATTATGTTGCATGTTGTTAAGTTTCGAAGAAAAAGTTTATCGTTATCAAACCTATCTATTGCTTTCGTAAAGAGATTTAGCTCTTCAGGTGTGCCATATGAGTCATAAGAATCATCTACAGTGGATATCAAGGGCAATCCTTTGGCTATTATGCTTCTAGCAAGTGAGTGTTGGGGCTCGTGAAACAGAAGCAATATCCAAAAAAAACACTCAACCACTCTATCTCTAGCAAAAGGTAACTTCGTAGCCAAATCCAAATCCTTCCACCATCTGAAATCCATTAGTTAATATAGTGTGAGATGTATAGGAAAAAAGAAAAGAAATTGTGGAAATTCAAGAAAGGTTTTGGATTCCGAAACCCACCGACAAATTTCACTAAGCTCTTGCTTGTTGCAGTGATTGAAGGTAATTGAAATCCAATTTTGCAAGCTTTAGTAATGCCTTGTTATGTGACGCATCATCCTGATAGATAGAGATGTCACGCCTAGACTCAACCCTTAGAGCACGCTGGCGTCGTGAATTATGTTGAGCATGAATTATTTGTGATGCTAGAGGATCGCTTAAATGGGTTCACCATGGACTGAAGATGAGTGGTAGTGAAAGTAATAGCCTCGTCCAGTATGTCCTCTCCATGCACCCCAAGATGTGCTGCTTCATATAAGCTCAACATTCCTGACACATCACTTGTCAAACCCTCTTGAAATTGCCTTTGTTGTCTTTGAACTTGTTGAAGATATCTAATATCATCAAGTTAAAAGGATTACTTATATT